>CM055122.1:279969418-280346918 GCA_029206835.1 Rana muscosa | reverse complement strand
TGCTAATTGCAAATTGTACTAAATACTGAAATTTGCACTTTAAACTATAATTTTGTAACTTTTGGAAATGCCAGTAAAAACGTGGCTGTGCCAGTAGATTTTGGGTGTCGTGTCAGTAAATTTCAATCTGGTAGGTTGGCAACACTGTACAGTACATACTTACATTGTGCCAAGCTGGACCAATGTAAGCATGCAATACAGATTATTCCTGGAGTAAATTTTTTTTTTTTTTTTACAAAACATATATTAACTTAGGGGTGTCCAAACTTTTTTCAAAGAGGGCCAGATTTAATGAAGTGAACATGCGTGAGGGCCGACCATTTTGCCTGACATTCTGTGAACCATTAAAATTCGGTCTAAGTGTGTTCGTTCGAGCACTAATACACAATGCCCAACAAGAATTCTCTTGCCTTTGTGGCTGTGTGTGGTGAAGAGATGAGCTTGGGCGTGTTATTTGGATATACCGTATTTATCGGCGTATAACATGCACCTTCACTTTAAAAAATCTTACATTTTAAATAAAGAACTGTGAATCAAAATAAGGGTCACTGCCCATCAATACAGCCTCACAAGTGCCATGAATGCAGCAGCCCCGTTGCCCTGAATGCAGCAGCCCCGTTGCCCTGAATGCAGCAGCCCCGTTGCCCTGAATGCAGCAGCCCCGTTGCCCTGAATGCAGCAGCCCCGTTGCCCTGAATGCAGCAGCCCCGTTGCCCTGAATGCAGCAGCCCCGTTGCCCTGAATGCAGCAGCCCCGTTGCCCTGAATGCAGCAGCCCCGTTGCCCTTAATGCAGCAGCCCCGTTGCCCTTAATGCAGCAGCCCCGTTGCCCTGAATGCAGCAGCCCCGTTGCCCTGAATGCAGCAGCCCCGTTGCCCTTAATGCAGCAGCCCCTTGCCCTTAATGCAGAAACCCCTTGCCCTGAATTTAGCACTCCCCTTGCCCTGAATTTAGCACTCCCCTTGCCCTGAATTTAGCACTCCCCTTGCCCTGAATTTAGCACTCCCCTTGCCCTGAATTTAGCACTCCCCTTGCCCTGAATTTAGCACTCCCCTTGCCCTGAATTTAGCACTCCCCTTGCCCTGAATTTAGCACTCCCCTTGCCCTGAATTTAGCACTCCCCTTGCCCTGAATGTAGAACCCCCTTGCCATGAATGCAGCACCCCCTTGCCATGAATGCAGCACCCCCTTGCCATGAATGCAGCACCCCCCTTGCCATGAATGCAGCACCCCCCTTGCCATGAATGCAGACTCACCATTGCAGCCTGATTCCTTCATCTTCAGCATTGGAGGAGACGGAGGGGGGGGGGGGCGGGACGAGCGCCGACAGACATACAGGAGAATTTCCTGTTTTCTCGGCGGTCTCTTTAATCGAAAGTCCCGCCTCCTGTGATGGACACAACAGTCGTCCAATGGCAGCGCAGGAGACAGGACTTCCTTTTACACAGGTCGCCGTGCAAACAGGAAATACTCCTGTATGCACAGCGCTCGTCCCGCCTCCTCATTGGCAGCTAGCATGTATTTCTTTTGTGGCCCCCGGCGCTCTGGGATTCGTTGGGGGTCACAAAAGACATACATGTCAAAATGACCAGGCGGGCCGTCCGAAACCGAAACGCGGGCCGCGATTGGCCCGCGGGCCGGACTTTGGACATGCCTGTATTAACTGAAAGTAGCCATAGGAGTGATCAGTAGGGATGAGCCGAACACCCCCCTGTTCGGTTCGCACCAGAACCTGCGAACAGACAGAATGTTCGTGTGAACTTTAGAACCCTATTAAAATACAATGGACTCGAACGTTCAAAATCAAAAGTGCTAATTATAAAGGCCAATATGCAAGTTATTGTCATAAAAAGTGTTTGGGGACCCGGGTCCTGCCCCAGGGGACATGTATCGATGCAAAAAAAAGTTTTAAAAATGTCAGTTTTTTCGGGAGCAGTGATTTTAATAATGCTTAAAGTGAAACAATAAAAGTGAAATATTCCTTTAAATTTCGTACCTAGGGTGTGTTTGTATAGTATGCCTGTGAAGTGGCGCTTGTTTCCCGTGCTTAGAACTGTCCCTGCACAAAATGTCATTTCTGAAGGAAAAAAAAAGTCATTTAAAACTCACTCGCGGCTATAATGAATTGTCGGCTCCCCGCAACACACAGAAAAGTCATGGATAAAAAAATAAAAAAAAAATGCGTGAAGGTTCCCCCAAATTCAATTACCAGGCCCTTCAGGTCTGGTATGGATATTAAGGGGAACCCTGCCCTGTATTTTTTTTTTCAATTTTTTACACTTTTGTGAAATGGTAGGGGTACAATGTACCCCATTACCAATTCACATATGGGGGGGGCGAGATCTGGGGGTCCCCTTTGTTAAAGGGGTCTTCCAGATTCCGATAAGCCCCCTGCCCGCAGACCCCCACAACCACCGGGCAAGGGTTGTGGGGATGAGGCCCTTGTCTCCATCAACATGGGGATATCCTCCCCATGTTGAGGGCATGTGGCCTGGTACGGTTCAGGAGGGGGGGGCCGCCTGCCAGGTTGCGTGCTCGGATAAAGGATTTTTGGGGGGAACTCCACGTCATTTTTAAAAAAATTTGGGGTGGAGTTCCCCTTAAAATTCATACCAGACCTGAAGGGCCTGGTATGGATATTTTGGGGGAACCGCACGCATTTTTTTTTTAATTTGTGGCAGGGTTCCCCTTAATATCCATACCAGACCTGAAGGGCCTGGTAATTGAATTTGGGGGAACCCCCACGCATTTTTTTTTTTTATCAATGACTTTTCTATGTATTGCCGGGAGCCGACAATTCATTATAGCCGCGAGTGAGTTTTAGTGTTGAATATAGGGGGCGCTAGTACTATATAATATACCAAAGTGCTAAAATATAATATAAACAATTTGACAACTCTTATAAGCTCTTAATTGGTATCCCAATGTAAAGCATTAGTGACAGTCCCAATATGAGTCCTTCAATTTACATGGTGTTTAAAGTCCATATCCAACATAAATACACATTTGCTGTTGTGATCAATCTTGAAGAAAAACTTTTTAAGATGTGATCCTTCTAACATCAGAACTTATTCATGCAATAACTCTGATATGGAAATAGTGGTGATATAGAAAGTGAATCCTCCACCAGTTTTTTACAACTTCACACCCGACGTGTCAGTAGTTTGATTCTGCTTACCAGAATTACATGACCTCTTTCGCCAAAAAGTAGGTCATTAGGGCTTGCGCAGGATTGTGCCTGCTCACATAGATGATACTAGAGACGTACAGTAGCCTTCCTCCTCACAAAGTTGTGGCCGGATGATATGAAAAAATTATGAAAAAATCCCCATAGTGTAAAACCGTTTAATGGTAAAAAGTATAAAAAACAAAGAGCCAATTGGCTTACTCACATTAAAATGTGCCCATTCCCGGCACTGGGGCTGCTGGTTTTCAAATATGTGTGCTGGCGGGGAACTGTTCTCACGCGGCCACCTCCGTTTGCGGCGTGCGTTCCACCTCCTAGCTTCCGGCAAACCACTCAGTCCGGAAATGACGCACGAACGTGACCAGGTACCGCCTCGACGTACGTTTCGTGGTGAACGTCCTCAGGAAGCGTACCTGGTCACTATGGTCACGTCTATTTGTATAATGAGTTACCCGGGAAAATTTGGATGCGCAGCCGCAGTCTCGGTCGGCATCCATCCAGATGCTTCTTATATAAATTCATAGCCATATCACTGTATATAAACATACATAAATATAACTTATATCTATACAAGATCGGTTTTAAAATATAACATAGAGTTTATTTAATTCCTGTGCTGTACATAGTACCCAAAATTCATAAAAATAAAGAAAGCCCACCAGGCCGACCCATTATAAGTGGGATAGACTCCCTATTTTCGAGACTGGGAGAATACCTTGATGGGTTTTTTAAACCCCTGGTATCACAGAGTCCATCATACTTAAAAGATAGTAAAGATCTCTTAATATTCCTAGAACAAATTATAGCCACTGACACTACTATTATGGTTACAGTTGACATAGAGTCCCTGTACACCAATATAAAACATAAAGATGCTCTAGTAGCCCTTAAATGGGCACTCCTGAGGGAATCAAAACTCAAAAAAGTACAAATAAATTTTCTCATTCGAGGCCTTGAGTTGGCCATGAGCAACAATTTATTTTGGATAAGGGATGAGTTCTACAACCAGACTGGAGGCGTGGCCATGGGGGCACGTTATGCCCCAAGTGTGGCCAATGTAGTGTTAAACAAGTGGGAACAGGAAAATATTTTCCAAAACCAAAAGGAATCATTGATTTTCTACAAGAGATATATAGATGACATCGTTATGTTTTGGGAGGGAAACATGGATGCACTTATATCATTTGTACAAGGAATGAATGATAATGAGTATGGTTTGAAGTTTACGGCTGAGTGTAGTATCACCAGTATAAACTACTTGGACTTAACTATTATTAAGAACAAAGGGGTCTATGAAACAAAAACATACTTTAAGGCAACGGACAGGAATGGGTTTGTGCCAACTCACAGTTGCCACCACCCACAGTGGATTGGGGCGGTCCCCAAAGGACAATTTATGAGGCTCAGACGGAATTGTGCCAAAGATCAAGATTTCCAAATTCAAGCTGAGGTACTCTTGGGGAGATTTTTGGAAAAGGGATACCCATTGGGGACACTTACCCAGGTGTTATCCCAGGTGTCCTCAATGGATAGAAAATCTCTTCTGATTACGAATCCCAAACCTGAATACAAAGGTGAAGTGGCTTTTATCTCCGGGTTTCATAGACAGTACAAACAAGTAGAAGCAATTATTACCAAACATTGGCCTATATTGCTTCGGGACCCCGAGCTGAAGTCCAATATACCCGAGAGACCGAGGTTCATATATAGGAGAGCTCCAGGTCTCAGAAATAGAATAGCAAAAAACATACTGGATCCCCCAAAAAAAGCATCTACTTTTTTGGATAGTGTTGGTTTTCATTTCTGCACTAGATGCAAAGCATGCAGAACAACCAGAAAACCAGGAACTTCCAAAAAAATTTCCAATTTCCAATCAAAGGTGACTGGGGAAAATTTTAAGATAAAAACATTCATTACGTGCAACTCTGATTATGTGACCTACGTGCTGGAGTGTCCATGCTCCCTCCAATACGTGGGCCGCACTACAAGAAATTTGAAAATAAGGATCAATGAACATCTTAAAAACATTAAAAACGGTTTTCCCAACCATAGTGTCTCTAGACACTTTAAAAGGTATCATAATAGTGATCCATCACTGTGCACCTTCTATGGTATTGATAAAATATCAAGACATTGGAGGGGTACACACATGACCCGCGCAGTCTCACAAAATGAGACCAAGTGGTTATATAAATTAAAAACAATGCAACCGTTAGGCATGAATATTGATATAGATTTAAACTGTTTTCTTTCCAATGATTGAAATGCCTAATCGATATATTTCCCATTACCTTTTATCCTGGTAATATTATTACCAAGACTCTATAAGATGGTTAATCACGTGGCTTATCGGATAATCCATGTGTTTATATGTATTATAACAACTAATATCCATCTCTATTCAAATAATTTCCCCTATTCCTCCCTTTTGTATCTGACACAATAAATAAACAAGACTACTAAAATAATTAGGTAAACTATATACTAATGTATGCGAGCCATATCTCTATATGACCACTAGAGGTCATTATTGTACTAAATTAACATTCTTAATAAGGGGTGAAATGTATACCTGACCAAAATAATACCATCATAAATACAATATACATCCATAAATAAACTCTATGTTATATTTTAAAACCGATCTTGTATAGATATAAGTTATATTTATGTATGTTTATATACAGTGATATGGCTATGAATTTATATAAGAAGCATCTGGATGGATGCCGACCGAGACTGCGGCTGCGCATCCAAATTTTCCCGGGTAACTCATTATACAAATAGACGTGACCATAGTGACCAGGTACGCTTCCTGAGGACGTTCACCACGAAACGTACGTCGAGGCGGTACCTGGTCACGTTCGTGCGTCATTTCCGGACTGAGTGGTTTGCCGGAAGCTAGGAGGTGGAACGCACGCTGCAAACGGAGGTGGCCGCGTGAGAACAGTTCCCCGCCAGCACACATATTTGAAAACCAGCAGCCCCAGTGCCGGGAATGGGCACATTTTAATGTGAGTAAGCCAATTGGCTCTTTGTTTTTTATACTTTTTACCATTAAACGGTTTTACACTATGGGGATTTTTTCATAATTTTTACATATTATCCGGCCACAACTTTGTGAGGAGGAAGGCTACTGTACGTCTCTAGTATCATCTATGTGAGCAGGCACAATCCTGCGCAAGCCCTAATGACCTACTTTTTGGCGAAAGAGGTCATGTAATTCTGGTAAGCAGAATCAAACTACTGACACGTCGGGTGTGAAGTTGTAAAAAACTGGTGGAGGATTCACTTTCTATATCACCTGTGACAGCAGGAAGGTAAAGTCACCTGGTTGCATCCAGGGGGGTAGATATATTTCGCCCAGATTCAGGCTTTACGCCGACTTATACAACTAGGTGGAGAGTTGTATAAGGCTAGTGGGCTCATGGATGACTCATACCTCTAGGGAGAGGGCTGGGCGTCGTGCAGACAGGGAGTTGATGAGACCAGCTGAAGCTTGTCAGCTCATTTAGGCCTCTATAAGAACTCCCAGCTTCATTAGATGTTAGCTCATGCCTGGAACCAGACCTGTGTGGACTGTCTAGGGAGAGTGAACCCCTGTGCGGTGAGAAAAAGCCTGTGTGGCTATTTGCTTGGACATTTAAAACCAGGGACTTAGGGACTAGGACAGCACTAGGCTGATCCCAGTTGTTAGTTAGGAAACCTGTATGTTTAGTCAGAGGTCAACTTGACCAGGATTTATTTTGGTTATGTTTCTTTTGCTTTGCTGTGTTTTGTCACTGTAAAATAGAAAATAAACCGCACCTTTTTTGATTTTGAAAACCACAACCTCCGTTTGCTGGGCCTGTTTTGTGTGGGGAGCCCATCCCGGGGGTCACACACACCCGCTGCCGAGCTAACCCCCTCACAGTTGGTGGAGAATGCGGGCAGTTTTTTTTAAGCCAGCATGGAGGAGATACTGAAACAGCTGGCTCTAGCAAATGCCAATCAACAGCAGACAAATGCAGGTTTGCAAAGGAGCCTTGCAGCCCAGCAGCAAGCTCATCAACAAGCCCAGCAGCAATCTGAGGCCCGCTTCATAGACCTGTTACAGAAGCAAGAGCAGAGACTACAACAAATGGAAGCAGTAATGCAGCAACGTCCGCAGACCAGTGAGGAAAGCCGTCCCACTAATACCGCGTCCTTTGGGGTGAGTCGTTTATTGACAAAAATGACGGGAGAGGATGATCCAGAGGTATTTTTGACCACATTTGAAAGGACTGCTGAAAGAGAAAAGTGGCCTGAGGAGCAGTGGGCTGGACTGGTGGCTCCTCTGTTAACTGGGGAATCGCAGAAGGCTTACTATGACCTAGAGCCTGACCAAGCAAAAGACTATGTGATGCTAAAAGCTGAAATATTGGCAAGGCTGGGTGTCACCCAGGCTGTCCGGGCTCAGCGTGTGCATAACTGGACTTTCCAGCTTGGAAAACCCCCCAGGTCTCAAATGTATGATCTCATTCACCTGAGCAGAAAGTGGCTACAGCCAGAGACTTTGTCCGCACCAAAGATTGTGGAACGTGTTGTAATGGATCGGTTTTTGAGAGCTCTTCCTACTGCCATCCAAAAGTGGGTAAGCCATGGAGACCCAGAGACGGCCGATGGTCTTGTGGATCATGTGGAGAAATACTTGGCTACAGAGAACCTGACGGCCTCTTCCAGAGACACTCGGACTTTCCACCCTAAGACCAGACCATCCCCAGGGGCGGATAAGAGGATTCCAAGGGGTAAGGGTGGAGAGAGTGAGAGGGTGGGAGCTCTACCCCAAGTTTGGCGAGAACAGCCTGGGAAATCAGCGGCTCAAGAGGCGGCAAGAAGGATCGTTTGCTACCGCTGCCGGCAAGCGGGACATATTGCAGCCAATTGC
Source organism: Rana muscosa (assembly GCA_029206835.1). Classification (NCBI taxonomy): domain Eukaryota; kingdom Metazoa; phylum Chordata; class Amphibia; order Anura; family Ranidae; genus Rana; species Rana muscosa. The sequence continues at coordinate 280,338,826 of CM055122.1, read as the reverse complement.
TCGGTTGTGGAGGAACCCATGCAATGTGACTTTCTGACGGACAGACGTCAGTCGCTGTGTGCGACAGTCGCATGCACTGCCATTCGAGGAACTGAGAAACATTTATGCAAAATGTGTGTTAATGGTAGAAATGTTGTGGTATTGCTGGATTCAGGTAGCCTTGTGACCCTGATAAAGGCTGAGTTAGTTAAAACAGAGGTCTCTGGGAATAGCAAGGTAGCTGTTATTTGTGTGCATGGGGACACCCGAGAGTATCCAGTGACTACAGTGTGTTTCGAGACCCCCAAAGGTACCCTCTCTCATCCAGTGGGCTTAGTATCTCAGTTACCGTATGACGCCATTGTGGGAAGGGATTTTCCGAAGTTCTGGGAACTGTGGGATGATCCTGAGCCCCTCACTGGTGCCCCTATGTACCAGGAATGTGATAGCCAGAACTCCCCTGAGAGTGGTGAGGACTCTCCGGAATTTCCCTTATCAGTATTGGCAGGGGAGACTCAAGAAACTGGAGAGGAGCCCACCTCCTCAGACGAAAACCTACCGTCTGTGGAGTTTTCTGATCTTGAGGTTCACAGGGAAAACTTTGCCACAGAACAGTTGAAAGACCCCGCCCTAATAAAGGCACGGGAAAACGTAGTGAAAATAGATGGCGAGTTAGTGAACCCAGATAATACCTGCACTTACCCATACTTCAGCGTAGAGAAGGACCTACTGTATCGGGTGGCAAAAAGGGCAGAAGAAACCGTTGAGCAGCTTGTGGTGCCCAAACCTTACAGGAAGTTGGTGTTGGAGTTGGCCCATGGGCACATTCTTGGAGGTCATCTGGGGACAGAGAAAACCCGAGAGAGGGTATTACAGAGATTCTATTGGCCGGGGGTGATGAAGGACGTAGAAAATTATTGTTCCTCCTGCCCTGTGTGTCAGAGGTTGGCCCCGATGCCACATTTCCGTAGCCCGCTGGTCCCTCTACCCATCATTGAGGTCCCGTTTGAGAGGATCGCCATGGATTTGGTAGGTCCTATAATCAAGTCCGCTAGGGGGCACCAGTACATATTAGTTATAATGGACTATGCCACCCGTTATCCAGAAGCGATCCCTCTCCGAAATACCTCGGCCAAAACCATAGCCAAAGAGCTATCTCTTGTTTTTAGCCGGGTGGGTATTTGTAAAGAACTGCTTACGGACCAAGGTACACCCTTTATGTCCCGGGTTATGAAAGAGCTGTGTAAATTGTTCAAAGTGACGCAATTGCGTACGTCTGTGTATCACCCCCAAACCGATGGGCTGGTTGAAAGATTCAACAAAACCCTAAAACAAATGTTGAAGAAAGTGGTGGATAGAGATGGAAAGGATTGGGACTGTTTACTTCCTTATTTGATGTTTGCTATTAGGGAGGTGCCCCAATCCTCTACGGGATTCTCCCCCTTTGAGTTACTGTATGGGAGACACCCAAGAGGGCTGTTGGATATTGCCAAGGAAACTTGGGAAAGTGAGAGTTCTCCCCACAGGAGTGTGATTGAGCATGTCGCCCTGATGCAAGATCGAATTGCACAGGTAATGCCCATCGTGAAGGAACATTTGGCCCAAGCGCAGTTGGCACAGCAGAGAGTGTACAACCGTGGAGCCAAGACCCGTACCTTTTCCCCGGGGGATAGGATATTGGTACTTGTCCCTACGGTTGAAAGTAAATTCCTTGCCAAATGGCAAGGCCCCTACGAGATAATGGAAAAAGTGAGCGAAGTGAATTACAAGGTCAGACAACCAGGAAGGCGAAAGCCCGAACAGATCTATCACGTTAATCTGTTGAAAGCCTGGAGGGATAGAGAGTCCCTAGTCGCAGACACTTGGTCACCAGCTCAAACTGGTTGCGTGATTCCTGAGGTTGGAATAGCAGCCACCTTGTCACAACCCCAACAACAGGAGGTTAAGGAGTTTGTGCTTCGCAACAAGGAAGTATTCTCTGAGCTGCCGGGACAAACATCTGGGGTAGAGCATGACATCATTACCCCGCCCGGTGAAAGTGTGAAGTTAAAACCCTATCGGATCCCAGAGGCTCGACGGGAGGCAATACGGGAGGAAGTACAGAAAATGCTGAACTTAGGGGTGATAGAGGAGTCCCAAAGTGATTGGTCTAGTCCCATCGTGTTGGTGCCTAAACCGGATGGGAGCTGGCGATTTTGTAACGATTTTCGTCAGTTGAACAAAGTTACAAAATTTGACACCTACCCCATGCCACGTATAGATGAGTTGATCGACCGGCTGGGAACAGCCCGATACATGACGACTCTTGACCTCACAAAAGGGTATTGGCAAATCCCCCTGGCCAAGTCGGCCAAAGAGAAAACCGCATTTGTAACCCCAGACGGGGCGTTCCAATATAAAAGAATGCCGTTCGGGTTACAGAATGCGCCGGCCACATTCCAGCGGAAAAATGGACCAGATGCTGAGGCCCCATCGGAAGTATGCTGCGGCTTACCTGGATGACGTAATTGTCCATAGCACAGATTGGGCCTCACATCTGCCAAAAGTGCAAGCAGTCCTGGACTCTGTTCGGGAAGCGGGGTTTACGGCTAACCCCAAGAAGTGTACCATTGGGCAGGAGGAGGCCAAATATCTTGGGTACACCATTGGGAGGGGAGTAATAAAACCCCAACTCAACAAAGTCGAGGCCATCCAGAGTTGGCCACGTCCCAACAGCAAGAAGCAGGTACGAGCCTTTCTGGGAATCGCTGGGTATTATCGGCGATTCATTCCCCACTTTGCTTCTAAGGCTGTGCCCCTAACCAACCTGACGAAGGGGAAAGGGTCGGTCATGATTAAATGGACCCCCGAGGCTGAGGCAGCATTCCAATTCTTGAAACAAGCCTTATGTAGCCAGCCAGTGTTGTACTCACCCGACTTCTCTAAAGACTTTGTCGTACAAAGTGATGCGTCAGATGTGGGGTTAGGAGCAGTATTGTCCCAGGTCTGGAACGGGGAAGAGCACCCAGTCATTTACCTCAGCAGGAAGTTGAAGTCCCATGAGGTAAATTACGCCACCGTTGAAAAGGAGTGTTTAGCGGTGAAGTGGGCTCTAGATTCCCTTCGGTACTACCTGCTAGGTAGGCACTTTGACATGGTTACGGATCACGCTCCGTTAAAGTGGATGGCTCAAAACAAGGAAACAAATAGAAGAGTGAATAGGTGGTTCCTGGCCCTCCAGGAATTCAACTTCACAGTAAAGCATCGCCCTGGCGTTCAAATGGGGAATGTGGATGCTTTGTCTCGAGTACATGAATGCCTGATTGCTGGTGTTCCAACCCCGAGGTTAAAACAAGAGGGGGGGGGTATGTGACAGCAGGAAGGTAAAGTCACCTGGTTGCATCCAGGGGGGTAGATATATTTCGCCCAGATTCAGGCTTTACGCCGACTTATACAACTAGGTGGAGAGTTGTATAAGGCTAGTGGGCTCATGGATGACTCATACCTCTAGGGAGAGGGCTGGGCGTCGTGCAGACAGGGAGTTGATGAGACCAGCTGAAGCTTGTCAGCTCATTTAGGCCTCTATAAGAACTCCCAGCTTCATTAGATGTTAGCTCATGCCTGGAACCAGACCTGTGTGGACTGTCTAGGGAGAGTGAACCCCTGTGCGGTGAGAAAAAGCCTGTGTGGCTATTTGCTTGGACATTTAAAACCAGGGACTTAGGGACTAGGACAGCACTAGGCTGATCCCAGTTGTTAGTTAGGAAACCTGTATGTTTAGTCAGAGGTCAACTTGACCAGGATTTATTTTGGTTATGTTTCTTTTGCTTTGCTGTGTTTTGTCACTGTAAAATAGAAAATAAACCGCACCTTTTTTGATTTTGAAAACCACAACCTCCGTTTGCTGGGCCTGTTTTGTGTGGGGAGCCCATCCCGGGGGTCACACACACCCGCTGCCGAGCTAACCCCCTCACACACCACTATTTCCATATCAGAGTTATTGCATGAATAAGTTCTGATGTTAGAAGGATCACATCTTAAAAAGTTTTTCTTCAAGATTGATCACAACAGCAAATGTGTATTTATGTTGGATATGGACTTTAAACACCATGTAAATTGAAGGACTCATATTGGGACTGTCACTAATGCTTTACATTGGGATACCAATTAAGAGCTTATAAGAGTTCTTTATATTATATTTTAGCACTTTGGTATATTATATAGTACTAGCGCCCCCTATATTCAACACTATCACTGGGAGCTTATCACTTCGCAGGGGAGCAGCTTTTTGTTTTTTGTTATTTTAGTTTATCAGTATATATTGGCGCGAGGTTCTCTTTACAACTATAAGCGAGTGAGTTTTAAATTACTTTTTTTCCTTCAGAAATTACACTTTGTGCAGGGACAGTTCTAAGCACGGGAAACAAGCGCTGCTTTACAGGCATACTACACACACCCCCCAGGTACGAAATTTAAAGGAATATTTCACTTTTATTGTTTTACTGTAAGCATTATTAAAATCACTGCTCCCGAAAAAACGTCAGTTTTTAAAACTTTTTTTTGCATTGATACATGTCCCCTGGGGCAGGACCCGGGTCCCCAAACACTTTTTATGACAATAACTTGCATATTAGCCTTTAAAATTAGCACTTTAGATTTCTCCAATAGACTTTTCGAATTTGCCGCGAACACCCCAAATTGTTCGCTGTTCGGCGAACAGGCAATGTTCGAGTCGAACATAAGTTCGACTCAAACTCGAAGCTCATCCCTAGTGGTCAGTGTACCATTTCATATAGATGTCCATCTTCTCTATATACATATATGGCGAAAATAATTATTTGATCTCCTGCAGATTTTGCCCACTTACAAAGAAATGAAGGGTCTATCATTGTTATCATAGGTGCATTTTAAATGATAGAAACAGATTAACCAAAAATACATTTAAAAAAAACACATGATACAAGCGTTATAAATTGAGTTGCAGTTCAGTGAGTAAAATAATTATTTGATCCCCTACCAGACAAAAATTATTCTGGCTCCCACAGACTGGCTACAATAGGTGCTCATGTGGTACACAGATTAGTCCTGTTAATTTAGAGTCAAATATGTGTTTATTTCGGCAAAGGAAAATAGCACAGCAAAATGTCAGATGCTCACAACATAGAATGAAACATAGCAGGTCAAATTCTGCATATATGTAACTAAGCATGGTCATAATGAGGCCAGGTGAGTCATTGCTCTTCCATGAAGGGCAATAACATATTGAACTAAAAGCATGAGAGGCCATTGCAAATAGAAGGACATCTGACTTCCAGTTGAAATAAAAAAAAAAATGACTAAAAAGAGAAGAGGGGGAAAAAGGTAGAAAAGAAAAGACAGGGAAGGGGTGGACAGTACGGAGAGGAGAGGTAAGGTGGACCTAGCAGACTAAGACACATCAAAACCTACAAGATGCAATCAGCTCGAACTACAGGGACGGTTTGGTTGCGTCAACATAGTCTTCAGTGAGTCTGAAGTAGAGTATTCGATCCAGAGGAGCCACAAGGACTTAAATTTATCATGAGCAACATTATCAATGGCCAGCATCTCCTCCATACGCATGATGTCGTTGACCGTAGAGACCCATAAAGACAGGGGGGGGGGGGGTAGTAGTAGTCTTCCAAAACTGGGGAATAAGCTGCCTCGCCGCCGAAAGGAAGAAGCGCAGTAGGGTGTGTTTCTGAGAAGCTATGGATCCGGGAAGCATGGACAGTAAAGCTACTTCCGGGGAAGGCGTTAGGGGCCTATCATATAGGTGACTGTATACGGTAAAAACCTGAGACCAAAGGGGCTGGATGGCCGGACACTCCCACCATATGTGTAGGTAGCTGCCGTCTGTTGAGTTGCACCTCCAACACAGGGGGGGCACAGATGGAAATATCTTATTAAGAGATTTAGGGTCCCTGTACCACCTAGAAAGGAGTTTAAAGTTCTTCTCCTGGGAATAACAGGAGATTGAAGATTTGTGGGTAAAGTGGTACGACTTTTGCCAATCCACTGGGGGGAACTCCCTTCCCAGGTCTGCGGACCACTTCCTTGTGTAAGAGGGAGGCTGATCATGTATGAGAGCGTGTTGTAGCGTGTACATGTATGAGAGCAAGTGTCTCGGTGTTTCCGAGAGAGAGCACAGCTGTTCAAATTCCGTTAGGGGTCTGTGAAGTTGGGAAGAAGCGAAGAGGTCAGAGCAAAAGGAGGATATGCGGAGGGCCGTAAGCCAGTTCCCATGATCACCGGGCACTACAGGGGCGCCCGAGGTGGCGTCTACAAATGAGCTCGCCGTAGGCCACGTGGGGCGGGAGTACGGACCCACTAACTGTGAACCACAGCCTTGGGGTAAGGCAGGGTGGTCAAACAAGGGCGTGAGTGGTGAGGGATCCGTGGACAGTAAAGAGAGCATTCCCTTTTTATACCATAACTGTAGGACAGCGATAGTTAATGGGGACGCATCAGAGAGCAAGTGGAAGTGTTGCCCATAACCCCAAAGCAGAGCCCGGAGGTCAGGGGCCGACAGGTCCTGTTCCACCATAGTAGACGCTTTGGAGAAGGGGCGAGGGAACCATTCCAATGCCCTGGACAGTAACGTCGCTTTGTGGTATAGCTCAAAATTAGTCCTGTTAATTTAAATAGGTGCTCCTCGTTATTTGTATAAAAGACACCTGTCCACAGAATCTTTCTTCTATTCAAACCTCACCATCATGGACAAGACCAAAGAGCTGTCAAAGGACATCAAGAACAAGATTGTAGACCTGCACAAGGCTGGAATGGGCTACAAGACCATCAGCAAGAAGCTTGGTGAGAAGGTGACAACTGAGTAAATTTTCGCAAATGGAAGAAATACAAAAAAAACCATCAATCGCCCTCGGTCTGGAGGTCCATGCAAGATTTTGTCTCATGGGGTGAGGATGATCATGAGAAAACTGAGGGATTAGCCCAGAACTATACGTGAGGAACTTGTGAATGATCTCAAGGCAGTTGCCAAACAATCCATTGGCAACACAATAAGCCGCCATGGATTGAAATCCTGCAGCGCCCGCAGGGTCCCCTTCCTCAAGAAGGCACATGTACAGTCATGCCAATGAATACCTAAATGATTCAGAGAAGGATTGGGAGAAAGTGCTGTGGTCAGATGAGACTAAAATTGAGCTCTTAACTCGACTTGCCGTGTTTGGAGGAAGAAAAATGTTGACTATGACCCTAAGAACAACATCCCTACAGTCAAGCACGGAGGTGGAAATATTATACTTTGAGGCCGTTTCTCTGCTAAAGGTACAGGCCGACTTTGCCAAATTGATGGGGCCAATGGACGGGGCCATGTATTGTAAAATCCTGGATGAGAACCTCCTTCCCTCAGCCAGAACACTGAAGTTGGGTCATGGATGGGTCTTCCAGCATGACAATGACCCAAAACATACCACCAAGGTATAGGAGTGGCTCTAGAAGAAGTAAATTAAGGTCATGGAGTGGCCTAGCCAGTCTCCAGACTTTAGTCGTATAGAAAATGTATGGAGGGAGATGAAACTTCGAGTTGCCAAGCGACAGCCAAGAAACTTTAAAGATTTAGAGAAGATCTGAAAAGAAGAGTGGACCAAAATCCCTCCTGAGATGTGTGCAAACCTGGTCACCAACTACAAGAAACGTCTTACCTCTGTGCTTGCCAACAAGGGTTTCTCCACCAAGTACTAAGTCATGTTTTTCTTGGGGATCAAATACTTATTTTACTTACTGAACTGCAACTCAATTTATAGCATTTGTTTTATGTGTTTTTCTGGATTTTTGGTGGATATTTTGTCTCTTTCAATTAAAATACACCTATGATAAAAATGATAGACCCTTCATTTCTTTGTAAGTAAAAATAAAGACAATAAAGCCATACTCTTCCACTATTAGATCTACAGTTACCTGAGCTGGAGGCTGGACAGTTTTAAGGCACTGGAAAAGGTGGATTCCTTGTGTAGAAACCAGAACAGGATTAAGGGAGCGCTCTGTCTGGCTGGTTGCTATAACAGCAATTTGGGTGTCCAATGTAATTATTTCCTTCATCAGATCTTTCAGAACTGAAACACACAAAAGGACAATTGTGAATCTGATTGTTTTGTTTTCTCCTCTAGCCACTTTGGTCACATCTCATATCAGATTTATTGTAAAGCCTTTACAGTTTGACTACAAATCATTATGCACAATTACCGGTATCTCTATATATGCTTCAAAATATTCAATAAATACAATTTAAGCATATCCAAACCCAAAAACAAAAGTTCAATATGTTGTAGCTTACCATTCCATAGATGTGGTGGTTGCATTTGCAGGAAAGAAAATCTCAACATCTATGGCGGGTTTGACACACTCACTTCTTGCACTGTATCTATGGGAGGAGCAACGTTGTCACCCTGGCACACTGACTATCCTATTCTGAACCAGGGCACATGATGGTGCCAACCACCTTTTGTACTCTCTTGCTCTTCCTCTCAGCCCATTACAGATACAGAATGTCCAATTGGATTGCATTTCAACAGTTTCACTTGAACATAACTTGTTAGCAAACAATCTTTTATTCACAAAGATGCATTTCCAACATTGTGGCTTAACATGGAATTCCGGTCTATAACTATCAAATCTTAAATTTGCTCCCACCGCCTTTCGAACTCCTATTCTAAGTACCCTGTAGAATGAAGATGCTTATACTTACCTATTCTCAAGGCGCACCAGTCCATCACGTGATTGGCTCCCACCAGTGGCTTCAGTGAAGAGGAGGGACAGGGACAAAAATGGATGCCCCATAGTAAGCATATAGGTGACATCAACGCCCAGCCAGAGCGCTCTCCTCTCCCCTGAAACCGGCCGTTTGGCAGATCACGTGACCAGACTGGAGTGGATAGTGTGAGATTTACAGAGAGAGCTAGTGTGAGGGTTATGAGAAGAGTTAGAATTAGAATTAGGTAACATGGAGGGATGCTGTAGGGAGAGTAGTTGTTAAGGTTACAGAGAGGGTGTATGTGAGCATTAGTGTTACGGTAGGGGAACAAAACAGGAAGCGCCACCTAAGTGCAATATATCAGTCACAATTTATTTAGTTCAAAGGAAATGCACTTACAAACATGTATAAAAAACGGGCTCATCTGTATGTAGAATTTGCGGTGCGGTCCGGTCTCGGGTGCATCCAGGCTCACAGGTAGGCAAAGCAGTGTAGTATTTTCATCCTGTGGCCACCAGGAAGCCGGCCAGAACCAGAGTGGAACGCGGATGATGACGTCAGCCTGGTTTCTCAGTGGTGTGCTCAATACCTGTCTCTCCTCCGGTGTTCTCTCTTGTTCCGCTTCCGGTGACGTCATCATCCGCATTCCACGCTGGTTCTGGCCGGCTTCCTGGTGGCCACAGGGTGAAAATACTACACTGCTTTGCCTACCCGTGAGCCTGGATGCACCCGAGACTGGACCGCAACGCAAATTCTACATACAGATGAGCCCGTTTTTTATACATGTTTGTAAGTGCATTTCCTTTGAACTAAATAAATTGTGACTGATATATTGCACTTAGGTGGCGCTTCCTGTTTTGTTCCCGTCTTTCCCTTACAGAGCCGGCTTTCTCTGAGGACAGCTGCCGCCTACCATCCTATCATCATTCTCTCCCCCCCCCCCCCCTCTAAAGGATTGGTTATTACATACCAGCATATGGACTAAAAATAACTGACTGTGTTTTTTTAGATCTATCCTCTGTCCATTTGTTATGCACTAGTCTTTTGCGCTAACAGTTCACTCCATTATTAGTGTTACGGTAACAGGGAGTGTAAGTGTAGGATTGGGTTACAGCAAGGGTTATTGTGAGGGTTACAAGGAGGGTTGTTGTGAGGGTTACATAGCCCTGCGCACAGGATGCACTGGGTGTGCCTGGGCACACCCTAATCACCTAGTGCGCATTAGCATTATTGCTCTGTGTGGCAGTGGGGAGATCAATGTGCCAGGGCCATATATATTTAGACACACACACGTATGTGTGTTTGAGCTTCGGGGTGCACACCCTATTGCAAAAAACTGTGCACACCTATGGAGGGTTACAGGGAGGTTTTCTGTTAGCATTAGTGACACGTTTAGGTTACAGTGAGGTTTAGAGATAGAGTTATTGCTAGTGTTGCAGATAAGGTTACTGTGGGGTGTATTACGGTAAAGCCGGGTACACACGGGCAGAATGTCTGGAGACATTTGCCGGTTCAAAAAATAATAATGGCCAACATTTGGCCCGTGTGTAGGTCGGTCTGTCTGACAGAAGGTGGCCAAACTTGGCCGGCTTCTGTCGGACGAGCATGCTGGAGAACCAGCAGCCAACTGACTTCCGATCAGTCCTCTCAGCCAATGACAGAGAGCGCTGATCAGAGTGTTCTAACGGGGGGCCATCCTGTTAGAACACAACAGCTCAGCAGGGAGAGTACTAATGTCGGATGGTTAGTACAATGGCTCTGACCGGAGCGGTCAGTTTTTTTGTGTGCAACCCAGCGGGTTAAGCCTAGTACACACCACTAGTTTTATTTTATTGTTCAACCCGGTCGGAGCCGCTGTACTAACAATCCAATATTAGTACAGCTATCTTTCCTGCTGTTCTATTGTGTTCTGACAGGTGGACGCCCCCCCCCCCCCCCGCCAGAACACTCTGCTGATTGGGAACTGGTCGGCTGCTGGTTCATAAAGACATGGATGAGCGAGTTTAGGGTGAAGGAACTTGACTGGCCTGCACAGAGTCCTGACCTCAACCCGATAGAACATCTTTGGGATGAATTAGCGCAGAGACTGCGAGCCAGACCTTCTCTTCCAACATCAGTGCCTGACCTCACAAATGCGCTTCTGGAAGAATGGTCAAACATTCCCATAGACACACTCCTAAACCTTGTGGACAGCCTTCCCAGAAGAGCTGAAGCTGTTATATCTGCAAAGGGGGGGCCAACTCAATATTGAACCCTACGGACTAAGACTGGGATGCCTTTAAAAGTTCATGTGCGTGTAAAGGCAAGTGTCCCAATACTTTTGACAATATAGTGTATACCCAAGTGAAGTGATTTGCCATAGGTGATACACAGATAGGAAACAAATCCTCCTACATAAGTTGTACCTGTTCACCTGCAGCCCTCTTATCTGGAGCCATTCAAAGTGCACAGTTTACACAGCATTTCTTTCCCAATACTTTTGACAATATAGTGCAGAGGTCTCCAAACTGCAGCCCTGGGGCCGGATGCGGACCTTTGCGTGCTTTTATCTGGCCCTCAGGGTACCGTTCCATCCACTTACACCAACAATGGAGCACTATTCCTTCCACTGCCACTGATGGGCCACTATTCCTCTCACTGAGATCAACGATGGGGCAGAATCCCTCCCACTGACACCAACAATGGGACACGATTACTTCAACTGACATTGATAAAACACTAGTCCTCCCACCGATACCAAAGATAGGGCATGGTTTTTTCCCACTGGCCCTAGTCCAGCCCCCCAAAGTCTGAAGGACAGTAAATTGGCCCTTTGTTTAGAAAGTTTGGAGACCCCTGTTATAGTGTATGTAAGGGCCTACAACCACTTTAAGCCTAGGTTCACACTATTGCCATGCGAGAACCAGTGGGAACCAGTGCGATTCCAGTCCGCATCGCATCTCCCCCGCAGGCAGCTCACACTGCCCTCTTTGCGTGTCAATAAAAAGTTAGAGACACCACCAGATCGGTTCACAGAGCGCAGTGTGAACTGCGAATACGGACAGGAATCGGATTGCATGGGTGTGAACACCCATGCGATCCGATTCCAGTGCGGGAAAATAGAAAGTCCCTGCACCTTTTTTGTGCGAATCCAATGCGAGTTCAGCCATACAAACTGTATGCCTGAACCTGCATTGCACAGACATCGCATTTGATCGGCACAGCAATGCAAGTGTCTGTGTTGGCATACAGGTGAACCCAGGCTAAAACGAATAAAACATTTTTAGGTAGAGATACACTTTGATTTATTCGTGGACATTTTGTAAGCTCCTTTCTTGGTATGTGAGGTTTGCTTTGCCATGCATTGCTCCTTTACTAGCCAAGGTAAGGAAACAACACATGGCTGACTCTGACATACCGTAGGAAAACTGCTTGCTCTGGGCAGATTCAGGGCTATGCTCCAATTCTGGTGTTGATGGAACACCGGCAATTTTATCCAGATTATCCAGCAGTACAATGGCCGGTTGCCTCCATGCTGCCTCGGCGAAAGCTTCCTCCACATTCTGACATATGCTCTCCAGTGTCTTTCCTGAAACACGGTAAATGCAAAAAAAAAAATTGGGCACTACCTTCCAATCTACAGAAATAAAACTTTGTACTTGCTGTTACTGTAATCAAATATCATTAAAGCCAAACTCTATGTAAACAGCTAAATACACAGATACAACTCATAAGAGAGTTGTTTTTAAATCAGCCAAATTATTTGAGTTTCTTTCAATCCAGACCTGAGTTTAACCCCTTCCCACCTAGCCTATTGTAATATGCCGGCCTCCCAGGAGCCCTGTTATCCTAGGAGGACGTCTTCCCAGGATCACACCTCACGTGCGGCCCACGGGCCGCGCTCTGACGCGTTCTGTCACCTGATGTGTCCACCGGACACAGCCGATGACAGATAACTGTACTGTCCCGCTGCCTATACCATGTACATAGATAGAAAGAACATAATGGGATTTTAAAGGTGCCTAGAAAAAAATCAGGAATAAATCGATATATAAAAATATAAAATTTATTTATACATAAAAACATCAGTATATCACCATACAGTAACCACATTGTAGATGAAAAGCAGTATTTACTTGCTCTACATGTTTCGCTATACAATGGCTTCCTCAGGAGATAAGTATTGCATATATGTCACCGACACAATGGATATCCTGTCTCCCCAAAATTTCCTGCTCAATTGTCTAGAGGACAATGATAATTTGGAGATATCTCGTATACCACACAGGGGGACATAGGGACTCGCAATAGGCCAGAAGATCCAAAGTCAATAAATCAATGTTCTAACATATTCATTCCAACGAGAGAAAAACTCCCCAGTTGTCTTATGTTGAATGAAGCTTCCAGAAAAAAAATGCAGAAACTGGTAACATTCCTTCACAATGTGGTACCATACGTATCTCTTCCTTCCAGTTCAGGCCGCTGCACCTTTTTGGCACCCTAAAAATCCCACTATGTTCTTTCTATCTATGTACTTCAATTTAGGGATGTGGTGCCATTGACTATCCAACATCCAGCAATATGAAAAAAATTGCCTATACCACGTGATAGCTGTGGCCAATCAAAGCACATGGCAATTGTACACAATGAATGGCTTTGTTTCATGCCATTCATGTGTGCTATTGTAATTGTAATCAGATATGTGATTGGTCACAGTGATCACATGGTACAAGCAGGGCCAATCACAGCCTATCCGTACCATGTGATTAACTGTGGCCAATCCCAGCTAATGACAATAGTAAACACTGAGGCTGGGTTCACACTATCGCTGCATGTGGCTCACAGCAGGGGTCCGGTGCGTCCCCGTTTACCGTTTCAGCCCAATTTTTTGGCTAAATTCAAACCTGAAATGGACCAAAGACGCACAGGGCCCCTGTGCAAATTCGCACCGGAGCTGCAGCGGAGATATGTGAACCGGCTCCATAGAGAGCCGATCAAAATCTCCTATGCCAGTTCCCTGCATCCAATTCGCAGTGTGAACCCAGCCTGAATGAATGAATAGTTTAATTTAGAAAAAAATGGTTGCTTATAATTGTAAAATTCACAGTTATAAGCATTCATGGTGTGGAAAAAAAAAAAAAACCCTGATCACCTCTTCCGCATTATGTCCTTCTCCCTCCCTCCCTCCTCTACCACATTTGGCAGAAATTTATTTGGGGGGGGTACCTAGTTTTAATAGGATCCGCTTTCACTTCTGCTCGGATTGCCAAGGCAATCGGAGTGGAAGTTCGCCCCCCCCGCCTGCAGCCTTCTGCCTTCTGGGATAAGTCACAGTTTTGGGTGTTATAGGTTACTAGAAACTACAGAAAATCTACTGATTTCAGTCAGCTTCCCTTTAACCGCTTGCCCTCCGGAAGATTTAACCCCCCCCCCCCCCCCCGTCATGACCAGACCATTTTATGCGATACGGCACTGCATTACTTTAACTGACAATTGTGCAGTAGTGTGGTGCTGTACCCAAATAAAATTGATGTCCCTTTTTCCCCCAGAAATAGAGCTTTTTTTTTATGGTATTTGATCACCTCTGCGTTTTCTATTTTTTGCGCTATAAAACAAAAAAAGACGACAATTTGGAAAAAAAAAACAATATTATTTAAAACATATCCAATAAAAAAAAAAATGTAAAAATCGAATTTCTTCATAACATTAGGCCAATATGTACACAGTATTCTGCTACATGTTTTTATGGTAAAAAAAATCCAATAGGCGTAAATTGATTGGTTTGCACAAAAGTTATCGCGTCTACAAACTATGTGATATTTTTATGAAATTTTTATTTATTTTACATTTTTTAGTAGTAATGGCGGAGATCAGCGACTTATAGTGGGACTGCGATATTGCGGCGGACAAATCGGGACACTGACACTTTTGTTTACATGGGTAGATCGGCGTTCTGGCCCTGTAACAAAATGATCGGCGGGTGCCGGCGGACATTGAGTCCACGATACCAGCAGATCAGTTCCCGCTTTGTCTAATCAGAATGGCAGCGGGTCGCTGGCGTTGCGCATGCGAGACCCAGACCTGGAATTGCCGGATCACGTAGGTACCTGATCCTGTGCAAGAGAGCCCCCTTGGTGCTGTATATGTACATTATACGGTAGGCTAGCGGTTAAAGCAAGCGGAGTTCCACCTATAAAATTATCTTTGCAGTATTCAGCAGCAATAAAACGTAAGCAACAACATTCTGAATTTTTTTTTTTATTACTTACTCTTTCCTGGCTGTTGCTAGGGGGTGCCTTGTAATCTGCCTCTTCCTCTTCCTGGCGCCTGACGTCATTTCCCTCGGCGCCCATGCTCGCTAGTGCTCCTGGGAGATGTGTGTCATAATTTCCCAGGAGTCAGTGGGCAGCACCGAGGGCGTCGTTGCCATCACAACGGGGCAGGCACTTCCGACGCTGCCGCCTGTTGTGATGGCAATGTCAGTAGTGTACGGCGCTAAGAGCCCTACATACTGCGCATGCGCGAGAACGGCCATCTACACCTGATCCTGGAAGATAGTGCTTGTGGGCTTCACATGCCCACAAGCAATATGGAAATTGCCAGGAAAGAGGAATATAAGATATCTTCCTCTATGAAATCGGCAATCGAAACGTGAGTGCCATAAATAAGAGTTTAAAACAAACGATATTCATCCAAAAAAAAAAATGTAACAGTTGGAACTCCGCTTTAAGTAAAGCAACATTCATAACATCACATATAAAAGTATAGGGAGACATGATTGTACCTTTTAATAACTTGCAGTCTATTTCCTCCACATGAGCTTCCAGGATATCAGATGCTTCTTTACATAATGCCCTTGCTATGGTGGACTTTCCACAGCCCTAAGAAAAATATATGACTATTATGAGATCTTGCGAGAAACTATAATGGTTGTCAATCATTTTTATTTTTTGGAAGTAAATCTATAAATCATCTTTTATATAATTTTTTTCCATTACTTATTATTCCATTACTTATATGGAAACTTATTCAGAAAGTGCTTTTTTTTTATGCTTCAGTCTGTTCTCCATGCTTGAGGCTCTGACATGAAGAGGCAAAGTACTGCCTTCACCCAGATGCCTCCACACAGAGACATGAGGGTTGATTTACTAAAGGCAAATAGACTGTGCACTCTGCAAGTGCAGGCGCTCCAAAGCTTAGTAAATAAGGGGGAGCTCTGATGACTTCCATCATCCAATCATGTGCAAGCAAAAATGCTGTTTTTGTATTTTCCTTGCACGTGATTGGGTATTCTTTGTAAAGTGAAAGTTGACCTCATTTACTAAGCTCTGGAGCAACTGCACTTGCAGAGTGCAACTGTCTATTTTTGCCTTTAGTAAATCAACCCCATGGTGCACAACAAGGCATGGTAAGTCAGTAATGGGGAAATGATCTGCTGGAAGGACACCACATCCAATACTGGTGACTAATCCTCTGCCCTCTGCTTCCTTTATTTTTGGGCACAGCTTTCAGAATTCAGTTCCATTTTAGCTGGACAGATGTTCTAGAACAGTGGTCTCCAAACTGTGGCCCTTTGCTTTCTTTCATCCAGCCCGTGGGGCACTGTTCCATCCATTGACACTAATGATGGGGCATAATTACTTCCACTGATCTCCAACAAAGGGGCACAATTAGTTCCAATGACAACAACGATCGGGCACAATTCTCCCACTGACACCAACGATGTGACACCATTCCATCCAATGACACTAACGATGGGGCACTATTCCTGCCACTGACCCCAATGAAGGGGCAAAATTTTTCCCAATGACACCAATGATTGGGCACTATTCCTCCCACTGACACCAAAGATGGGGCATTGTTTGCTCCCACTTATGCCGGGACATTTTCTACTCCCACTGACCACAGTCCAGCCCCCTAAAGTCTGAAGGACATTAAACTGGCCCTTTGTTTGGAAAGTTTGGAGACCCTTGTACTAGAAAACTGATTTTAGGAAAAAAAATGCAAATGCATGGATACCTTTGGTCCAGAAAGGAGGATGGCTCCGCTCCGGAGTCCTGAAGCTGTGGAGACTAGTTGTCTTGATAATGGACGTCCCATTAAACAATGAACAATATGATCATAGCAGGATAAGAGAAAGTCATCAACACCTCTGGAATATAAACACGTGTTATCTTCTGTACTTACATACAAAAATACAATACAAGCTCATTAAAAAAAAAACTGTTAGGATGTAATTATGGAAGCTACCACTGGTGACGTTTTTAAATGCTTTTAGATGTCATCTGTATTCATGTTTCAGTATTTAGTAAGTTACTGAACCAGATTAAAGGGGTTCTAAACCCTCAAAGCATTCTATGCATTAAGGTGAAAAACATTCTGTAGTGCAGCTCCCCCCAGAGCCCCCCTTTTACTTACCTGATCTTTCCAGCTACGGGGACGAGCACACCAGCTCCAGCCGGTGTCTCGGGTGCTGATTGGATAGATTGATAGCAGCGCAGCCATTGGCTCCCGCTGCTGCCTTAAAATCCAATGACGCGGGGGCGGGGCAGAGTCCTGCTGTCTGTGTCAATGGACGCAGCAGCAGGACACGGGAGCGCGCCCGCACGAGTGCCCCGAGGGAGAGCAGCTTACCAACGGGGCACTCGAGAAGAGGAGGGGCTAGGCGTGCCGCTGAGGGACCCCAGAAGAGGAGGATTGGGGCCACTCTGTGCAAAACCACTGCACAGAGCAGGTAAGTATAACATGTTTGTTTTTTAAAAACAAACCTTTACATATCCTTTATACAGACATTTAAAAATAAAAACATCTTATACTTATCTGCTCTGTGCAATGGTTTCACACAAAGCAGTCCTCTTGTGGCTGAGCCATTGACTCCCATTGCTGTCTCTCAGCCAATGAGGAGGCAGAGACCCGGGAGAGCAGCTGCTATCGTGCACATCGCTGGATTGAGAACGGGCTCTAAGTATGAAGGGAGCTGTGGGGAAATACTGAAGGTTTTTTACCTTCAAGCATAGAATACAGTATATGAAGGTAAAAAAACTCTGCCTTTACAACCACTTTAATTGAAGGGTAGACTGAACCTCTAACTGAGGTTTGTAAAAGTAATTGTATGTGCTCATGGGAATACTGAAATAAAGTGTCATAAATATAGGAAAAATTATAAGTGGTACCTTCGTCCCATCAAAATGTAAATCGAGAAAGGGAGAGGCTATATTTGGACTTTTATGGTACCATATATAAACTGATATTGCACAGTCAAAGTTAAGATGATTACAAAAGTTTTTTATTACCAAAAATATATATATATATATATATATATATATATATATATATATATATATATATATATATATATAAAATGACATATTCACAGAATAAAAATAAAACATGACAATTGAGTGAACATTTTTTGTACATCCTATCATTACAGATAGAACATAGATACCATCCATATATTTGTTGCTCTACATGTTTTGCGGGTTTATATTAGCCGCTTCTTCAGGAGCTTTCTATAATCAGATGGTATGCAGATGGTATGGGCTCACTGTGCCCATTTGCAGCCGTACCTTTCATTAGTAAAACAGCGTGTGTCTCCCACTGTGTAATGCAGTCTGTTCGGCCGTCCATTGAAACAAAGCCCCGCCTCCTCCTCATCTGTCCGTGATAGAGGAACACTGATACGATGCTGGGAAACTGTATCAGTGTTCGGCCTATCACAGACGAGGAGGAGGCGGGGCTTTCTTACAATGGACGGCCGAACAGACTGCATTACACAGCGGGAGACACACGCTGTTTTATGGCTCACTCAAGTATAAGCCGAGGGGGAGTTTTTCAGTCTAAAAAATGGTCTGAAAAACTCGGCTTATACTCGAGTATATACGGTATATGAATTATGACCATATGCATTCACAAAATGTATCTGATTAATAATATGTATCTGTCTTTTCTACCTTTGTAGTTACATGACAATCTTTTTCCTGCATACCATCTGATCATAGAAGGCTTCTGAAGAAGCGGCTAATATAAACCCGCGAAACATGTAGAGCAACCAATATATGGATGGTATCTATGTTCTATCTGTAATGATAGGATGTACAAAAAAGGTTCAATTTTCATGTTTTATTTTTATTCTGTGAATATGTCATTTTATATATATATATATATATATATATATATATATATATATATATATAATTTTTTTTGTAATAAAAAACTTTTGTAATCATCTTAACTTCGACTGTGCAATATCAGTTTATATAAGGTACCATCAAAGTCCAAATATAGCCTACTCATAGGAATAATATATTTTAGAAAACTGTTATGCATACCCTAGTTTATTCATCTTCAAATATGGGAGGCTTTGGTCAGCTTGTGGAGTTTTTGGGGGATCCTCAGATGGCTTAGACTCCATATCAACCTAGAGAAATTCAGGGAGACCACAGAATAATTGGACAAATACATAATATGCCATTAATATAAAGGAAAAACATGTTGCCAGTGTGAAGTATTCATTTATATTTTACCTGATTAGGTGATATCAGTACCAAATGACAATAGGTACAGTTTGCTACAGCTGACTACAACTCATCTATGTATATATGTATGTATGTCAAGAATATTTCAATTTCCTCCCCAGTCCCAGTTACAACTGCAAATCAATGTTTTTGGTACTGTTAACATAGAACTCCATCAAAAACGTTTTCTTTTTTTGTTTTGTATAGAGAGGGAGATGACAAGAGCCTCTGTCAGGTGTTTTCATTGCTGTATGTAACCCTGCTGGGAAGATTTCATCTACTCCCTGTCCCATACACACAGCAGGAGGTGAAAGGTAAGAAAAGCCAGGTACACATGTACCGAAAGTTCAGCAGCAACCAGCCGACATTCGGTATGTGTGTGTACTCTTCGATGTTCAACAGAAGCTCCTTTTGTTGGACGGTAATGCTGGAAAGCCAGCATTTGATCAGCGCTTGCAACCAATGGCTGCAATCCCCGATCAATGTATTCTGGCTGGTGGGAAGTCCCTCTGTCAGAATACAAAGACACAGCGGGAGAGACCCCTTCCTCAACACTGCTTGTGTTTTCTTTCTCGTACATCACGGGACACAGAGCGACATAGTCATTACTAATGGGTTATATAGATACCGTCAGGTGCTGGCACTGGCAACTTCCAAAACCGGAAGTACCCTCCCCTATATAAGCCCCTCCCATCCGGGAGCACCTCAGTTTTTTGCCAGTGTCTAAGGTGTTGGCCAAGAAGAAACATGTGTTTTTCACTGAGCTTGCGTACAGGTTCTTTTGGGCCTCAGTAAGCTATTCCGGATCCGACCAAAAAAGCTTCATAGCTAAACGGTCGGTACCCGGGCCTTGCAGAGAAGAGCAAGGTTTTGCCTGTAATGCTTCTCTTAGGAGAGCTGGACCCTGGGATCCAGAGCTCTGGTCATACCCACGACCAAGATGTTTTCTGTGCAGGGCGCTATACAGGTCCAGGGGAGTGGAATCCTTGGGAACCCAGTCCCTGAAGGTTTGATTACAATGCCTGCCGTGATAGGTGAAGTTTGGGCTTTTGTGGACCAAACAAAGTCCTGCGGCGGGGAACAGGTAAGTGGGGGCCCCCAGGAACTTGGTTCTATTGGGGGACCCCCAAGCCTAATTTGTCTTTCTGTCTGTTACCTAATGGTATTCCCGCAAAATTCTGTGCATGCCTGTAACTACTAAAAAAATGTAATAATTTTTAATGGTGGTCAAGAAAAAAAAAAAAATATTTTTTTTTATATATATATTTAATATATTAGACTGCGGTACCTGTGTTTGTCCACTAGAGGCCGCTGTGGAATGTTTTCTTGTCATGTGGACTAGTTTCTTCTCAGCAGAGCAAGTCCAGGCAGATGGTGAGTTCTCTTATGGGAAACTGCTTCCTCTGCCATGTTGCAATGCTCGTCCATCCCCCGGCCTGCGGCAAAGAGGAGCCCTGGCTCTTGTCCCTAGTTTCCATTTTTTCAAAATTAGCGCCGAAGGCGCACGTGGCCGCGCGCGTGCGCGTGCCTCTATATATAGAGGTGAGCCGGGAAAGGGGGCGGAGCCTGGGGGATGACGCTCTGTGCGCGCCGCAGCGCTTCTGCGCATGTGCGGGCGTCCCAGCAGGTTAAAAACCACATTTTTGTGTGGTGAGCTGGCTATGAAGTACAGAGACAGAGCTGGCAACATTTAAAAAAGGGCATACAGCAAGCGGTTGATACAGGCATCCCCTAGAAAGGCACATTAGTAGACACCAACTGTTTCTTATAGCAGCATTTATGCTAGACTATTATCAGTAACTGGTGTATTTCGGCTGGAATACCTCAGCTTTGTGGCTTAGGAATATGCCGTCTAAAAACTCCGGGACTAGAAATTCCAGGAGGAATAGGGGGTCTCCATAGGAGTACCTGGTACTGTGGCTGTCCTCAGTTCACCTGCTCCTGTGTATGTAACAGAGGAGGTTTTTTCCTCAGCTCTGGGAGGGCTGGAAGAGAGATTGTCAGCATTGATCGCGGCTTCCCTGTCACAGGAGAAAAGCGCCCGATCTCCGTCTCCTCCCTCAGAGTGCCTGTTAACAGAGCAACAGTCCCATACAGGGATCGACCTACCTGAAGGGGATCAGGATGAGGTCGATTCGGTTGTAGAGGAATCAACAGTGGAAGAGCCGTTCTCAGCATCACATGCTGAAAGGTTATGGGTTCAGTCCCTGACTAATATGGTCCGATCAGCATTTAAAATGCCACTTGCGGAGCCATCATCCACTTCTGTCTCCTCGTTGGGGTCGCTAAAAGCTCCCCAGACTGTTTGTTCCTTTCCGATCCATCCTTTACTGGAAGGGCTCATTTACCAGGATTGGGAGCATCCTGACAAAATATTTACTCCCCCTAAGAGATTTCCGGTGGTCTATCCCATGGAGGATAAGTTCATCAGAAAATGGAGGGTCCCTACAGTGGACGCAGCCATCTCTTTTGTGAATAAATCACTGACATGTCCGGTGGATAATGTCCAAATGTTCAAGGACCCAATAGATAAAAAATTGGAGTCCTTATTAAAATCTGCTTTTTCTACAGCAGGATTGGTGACACAACCAGCAGTGGCAGCTATTGGGGTCTGCCAAGCAGTGAAGGATCAGTTGAAACAGGTCTTAAGGGACTTGCCAGATCAGCAGGCTCTTGCCCTAGCTGATCTACCTAGAGCCTTATGCTTTGCGGTGGACGCCATAAAGGATTCAATCCATCAGGCCTCCCGCCTTACGCTGTCTGTAGTACATATGCGCAGGCTTCTATGGCTCAAAAACTGGTCTGCTGAAGCTCCCTGTAAAAAATTGCTGGTCAGCTTCCCATTTCATGGTGAGCGCTTATTCGGGGAAGACCTGGACAAGTATATCCAGAGAATTTCCAGCGGTAAAAGTACACTTTTGCCGGTTAAAAATAGGGTTAGAGGTCCCTCTTTTAAGAGGCCGGCTTCTCCAGTCCCTAGGACATCGGCTGTGAAACAGTTCCGACGGCCTCCTCGGTCAAATCCCGGAGGTAAAAATCAGGGACAGTTGCAGGGTAACAAGAAGCCCTGGAGCAGGAGAGGTACAAAACCTCCCCCAAAGTCAAATGCATGAAGGGTTGCCCCCACCCAATCGGGTGGGGGGAAGACTTCAGTTGTTCACAGAAACCTGGCGGGACACGATCCGAGACAGATGGGTGCTCTCCGCAGTAAATCTGGGATACAAATTGGAGTTAAAAAACTCCCCTCCTTCCCGCTTTATAAGGTCAAACGTGCCAAGGGATCCCCAGAAGAGAGGATCCCTCCTGTTGGCACTGGAACAATTATTGCTCCAAGCAGTAATTATAGAGGTTCCCCTGGAAGAATGGGGGTTCGGGTTTTACTCAAACCTCTTTACAGTTCCGAAGCCAAACGGGGACGTGAGGCCCATATTAAATCTAAAAGGGCTAAACAAATTCCTACATATCAGGACTTTCCGGATGGAGTCGATCCGATCGGTAGCCACTGCCCTACAAGGGGAGGAATGGTTAGCCTCGATCGACATCAAAGATGCTTATTTGCACATTCCCATCTTTCCAGCCCACCAAAAATTTCTACGCTTTGCGGTAGAAGGGCGCCATTTTCAGTTCAGAGCCTTACCCTTCGGTCTGGCCACAGCACCAAGAGTGTTCACAAAAATTCTGGCCCCATTATTGGCCAATCTAAGAACACGAGGTATAACGATAATGGCATATCTAGACGACTTGTTGCTGATAGACCACTCAGTGGAAAAACTAGAAGTGGTTGTTCACGAGACAATCAAGTTTCTGGAATATCACAGTTGGATTATCAACCGAGACAAGTCAGCCCTAAAACCAGTCAAAAGTCTGGAATACTTGGGGCTAAGGCTGGATTCAGACCAGAGAAAAATTTTCTTGCCTCAAGAAAAGGGGTCGTCTTTGAGAGATTTGATCCACTTAGTGGGTTCAAAAAGACAGCCATCCATACGCCTGTGCATGAGGCTGCTGGGAAAAATGGTGGCATCATTCGAAGCAGTACCCTACGGTCAATTCCATTCAAGGAAGTTGCAAAGGGCCATATTGTCAGCCTGGAACAAAAAAGTTCAGGCTCTGGACTTACCAATGTCCCTGTCCCCTTCCGTTTGCAAGAGCCTCCGCTGGTGGTTGGTTCCCCAGAATCTGGAAAGAGGGAAATCCTTCAGTCCGATTTCCTGGAAGGTGGTCACTACAGATGCCAGCCTTATAGGCTGGGGAGCAGTACTGGAGCAATGGTCTCTCCAGGGCAAGTGGTCAGAAGCAGAAAAGGCCCTGCCCATCAATCTCTTAGAGATACGAGCAGCCCGGTATGCCCTAGTAGCATGGACATCCAAACTCCAAGGGTCCCCTGTCAGAGTTCAATCAGACAATGCCACAGCAGTGGCATATATCAATCGTCAGGGGGGCACCAGGAGTCGTGCAGCCCAAAGGGAAGTAAATTACATCCTGAGATGGGCAGAAAGATATGTCCCAGACATATCTGCGGTATTCATTCCAGGAGTGGAGAATTGGAAGGCGGACTTTCTAAGTCGCCAACAATTATGCCCAGGGGAATGGTCCCTTCATCCCGAGGTTTTCCGGACAATATGTCAGCGGTGGGGAACACCGGATGTAGATCTGCTAGCATCCAGATTCAACACAAAAGTGGACAGGTTTGTCTCTTGGACAAGGGATCCCCTAGCGTGCGGCTCGGATGCCCTAGTGTTCCCTTGGGATCAGTTCAAGCTGATATATGCATTCCCACCGCCACAATTGTTACCTCGATTACTCCGCAGAATCAGGGTAGAAAAGAAACCAGTGATTCTGGTGGCTCCAGCGTGGCCCCGAAGAGCATGGTACGCGGAGATTGTAAAAATGTCTGTGGGGAGTCCTTGGACCCTCCCACATCGTCCGGACCTGCTTTCGCAAGGACCGATATACCACCCTTCCTTACCAGCCCTAGGTTTGACGGCCTGGCTATTGAAGCCCACATTCTAAAAAAGAGAGGGCTCTCTAATGCTGTGGTATCTACCATGATCAATGCCAGGAAGCCGGTATCCAGGCAGATCTACTATAGAATCTGGAAGGCGTACATCGCCTGGTGTGAGGCCAAGAAATGGCATCCACGTAAATACGTAATAGGTAGGATTCTGGACTTCCTACAATGGGCTGTAGATAGGAAGCTTGCCTTGAGTACTATCAAGGGTCAGATTTCGGCCTTGTCAATATTTTTTCAAAGGCCCTTGGCTTCGCATTCACTAGTCAAAGCCTTTATACAAGGAGTGATGCGTATTAGTCCTCCGGTTAATATTCCCATATGTCCATGGGATCTAAACTTGGTTCTGTCGGTTCTACAGAAACAACCATTTGAACCATTACAGCATATTTCCTTGGTGCTTCTCACCAGGAAATTGATTTTTCTAGTAGCCATTTGTTCGGCTAAAAGAGTGTCGGAATTAGCCGCCTTGTCCTGTAAGGAGCCATATCTGGTTATCCATAAGGACAGAGTAGTGTTACGTCCTCATCCAGCCTTTCTTCCTAAGGTGGTATCGAGGTTTCATTTGAACCAAGATGTGGTTCTTCCTTCTTTTTTCCCCAAACCTACTTCGGTAGAGGAAAAGTTATTGCATTCTTTGGATGTAGTAAGAGCAGTTAAAGCTTATCTAAAAGCCACTGCTCAGATTCGCAGAACGGATACTTTGTTTATTCTGCCGGAAGGCCCCAGAAAGGGTCAGGCAGCGTCAAAATCTACTTTAGCCAAGTGGATTCGACAGGTCATTATGCAAGCTTATGGCTTGAGAAGGAGACCGCCTCCGTTCAAAGTTAGAGCGCACTCCACGAGAGCAGTTGGAACTTCATGGGCAGTGCATCACCAGGCCTCCCTGGCTCAAATCTGTAAGGCCGCAACATGGTCTTCAGTACACACGTTTACTAGGTTCTACCAGGTGGACGTTAGAAGTCAGGAGGATGTCGCCTTTGGGCGCAGTGTGTTGCAGGCCGCAAAAGATCCTCATGTCTGATAGCGCTCAGCTTATATATGGTGTATCCCCCCGCTCATTTGGCATTGCTTTAGGACATCCCATTAGTAATGACTATGTCGCTCTGTGTCCCGTGATGTACGAGAAAGAAAATAGGATTTTTATAACAGCTTACCTGTAAAATCCTTTTCTTGGAGTACATCACGGGACACAGAGCTCCCGCCCCTCTTTGGGGACACTTATTGCTTTGCTACAAAACTGAGGTGCTCCCGGATGGGAGGGGCTTATATAGGGGAGGGTACTTCCGGTTTTGGAAGTTGCCAGTGCCAGCACCTGACGGTATCTATATAACCCATTAGTAATGACTATGTCGCTCTGTGTCCCGTGATGTACTCCAAGAAAAGGATTTTACAGGTAAGCTGTTATAAAAATCCTATTATTGCAGGGATCTGTCAGTTTTTTTTTCGTTCAACCTGGTGGCTGAACGAAAAAAACTGTAGGGTTGATTTACTAAAGGCAAATATACTGTGCACTTTGCAAACTGCAGTTGCTCCAGAGCTTAGTAAATGAGCAGAAACTCTGCTGACTTCCATCATCCAATCATGTGCAAGCAAAAATGCATTTTTTTAATTTATTTTTTTATTTTCCTTGCACGTGATTGAGTATTCTTTGCAAAGTGAAGCCTTACCTCATTTACTAAGCTCTGGAGCAACTGCAATTGCAGAGGGCAACTACATTTTGCAAAGTGCACAGTCTATTTATCTTTATTAAATCAACCCCTGTGCGTGTGTGCTTTTGAGATAAACCCAATTTTGACCATTTCCACTGGATTAGGTCTATCCTTTGGGGGATTTTCCCTCACATCCTGGTCTGGTGACAGCTGATTTCCACTCATAGGGGTTGATTTACTAAAGGAAAATAGACTGTGCACTTTGCAAAGTGTAGTTGCACTCTGAAAGTGCAGTTGCTCCAGAACGTAGTAAATAAGCAGAAGCTCTGCTGACTTCCATCATCCAATCAATGCAAGCAAAAATGCTGTTTTTTTAATTTTCCTTGCATGCGATTGAGTATTCTTTGCAAAGTGAAGCTTTACCTCATATTCTAAGCTCTGGAGCAACTGCACCTGCAGAGTGCAACTGCAGTTTGCAAAATCAACCCCACAGTATCAGGAGTGAGGGAAAATATTTTTAGCAGAGGGGTCCAAATAATTCCCAATCTCTCCAAACTGGACAAAGATTCTAAAACTTCCCGGCTTACTAAAATATGATGTTTTTATTGCTGTTTGTGGGCCCCACTGAAGAGATTTACTCCCCTCCTGACTGGATCCGTCTCTCCAGATGCATAGTACTATAATCCAGTGTCACTCCTCTTCCAAACGAAATGACGGCCGCCATCACCCATCCAACTTCCTGGGAGTCCAAGCCGTCATGGACACGCCCACTGTGGGTGCATCATCATGCTGGTTTTGGTTTACAATACTTCCTCTTCTCCTTAAGCTGGCCATACACTACTACATTTTTCTGTTCAGCCTCCATTTAGCTCAGATGTTAGAATCTCTATTGTATTCTGACAGCTGGCTATCAGAATACATGAAGAGTGGATGCAGCTGTTCTTCAATCAAAGGATGTCAGCTGTGAAGCTGCCAACAGGGTCACCCACTAAGTGAATTTTGAATTTGATTCCCCGGGAACCAGACAAATTTGGAACAGAGTAGGCCCAGCTTTACTCTTGGACAGCGAGGCACTCGTGTACTGAAGTGTGAGTGCTGTATTGTCCAGCAGTAAAGACAGTTAACTGCCGTTCAGTAAAATAATCTTACATGATATTTACATTAATTTTAGTTTTCTGTAGCTGGGTTGGGTACATGATGTAGACTTGATCCTGGCTTGCTTCCTCAATTGAATCATCCAAACTGTATGAGAATTCCAACACACCTGTACAGGACACAAAAAAAAACCATGGTTAAAGTGGTTCTAAAGGTTAAAGGTTTCTTATGTTCATGCATTTTATGCTTGAACGTAAAACACCTTCTGTGTAGCTCCACCCCCCCCCCCCCAGCTCCCCTTCTTACTTACGTGAGCCCGATCTCGATCCAGCGATATGCTCAAGAACAGAGGCTCTCCTGGCTCTCTCCCCCCTCATTGGCTTAGAAGCAGCAGCAGGAGCCACTGCTGTCAATCACAGCCAGTGAGGAGGGAGCAGGGGGAGGGCTGAGCTGCACTCCTTGTGTCTATGGACACACAGAGCAGGGCTTGGAAGCAAGCACACATAGCAAGCGGCTTGTTATGGGGACACTCAGCAGGGGGAAGGAGCCAGGAGCAAAGCCCTTGCACAGAGCAGGTAAGTATACCATGTTTGTTATTTGCAAAAAAAAATTTAAAATACCTTCGGTATCACTTTAAATTTATCATTTATAAAACAATATAAATTACAATTTGGTCAAGCCCAAGTCTGGGCATAGTTTGAATACAGTGGGGAAGCAGTAGAACATGGGGGCTCAACCTGCGGCCCTTCAGCTGCTGTTTAACTACAAGTCTCATCATGCCTGCCTTTGGCAGTCATGCTTGTAACTGTCAGCCTTGCAATGCCTTATGGATCTTGCAATTTTGCAACAGCTGGAGGGCCACAGGTTGAGCACCCATGCAGTAGAATTTCTGTCGGGTGGTTACTGCTCTATTTGTCCCTGTTGGGGAGACGCTGTGACACCAGTGACATTGACAGGATGTGATAAGATATCTCCTGGTGGGGACTGCAAAGAAACTGGCAGACATTTTAATCCCTTTCTGCTCTAATAAAAAAAAAAGCTTGTCTCCTTTCCAAAGGCCCTGCTGAAAAACTAGCATTCAATCAGCACTTGCAGCCAATAGCTGCAACGCTGATCTGTGTATTCTGAGAGGGGAGAGGAGTCTCACCATCAGAGTACATCACTTATGTGGATGCAGGGATCTGTCAGTTTTTATTTTTTCAACCCGCTAGCTTAACAAAAAAAAAAAAGAAGTGTGAGTATACTCTGCTTGAAGCTGACCGTAGAGGATTCCATCCGGTAAAGCTGTTGTGTTCTCCCGGTAGGGTGGGGGGGATGAGAAATCCCCCGCTGGGAGAACAAACAGTGATTATTGCAATCATTGCATGAAAAATCTGACAGGTTGGTTGTACCCAAGTTGATCGATGGATCAACTTGGGTACAATTAGTCTGCCTGTACATGATTTGAATCTCGGCCGGTCCCTGCTGAACCAACCGAATTTCAATCCATATATGGCCAGCTTTAGTTTCGAAGCCACTTAAAAGTTCTTGCTGGGTACTAGATTGGATTAGATACACACATATATTAGTGTTCTTTGTTGATACCTGCCTTCATTAATGGAGAGCTGTACATTGCCTGTTCTTCCTGATAGCCAAGGTAATGATGACGAACCAGATGATTGAAGCCATGTTTTCAATGCAGATCTTATATTTTCTGTTGTTATGTTTTTTTCCTTTAAAAACAAGAAAAGAATGGTGTTCATCCATGCAGAATGCATTTCACAATCCAGCACCCGATTGGTTTTTACTCGATTTTACTTTTTAGGGGTAACCTCTAACAAGACTGTGGAAGATTACAAAAGAAATATGAAAAGCATAATGAAGACTATTCATTTAAATCAACTACTGTATATACTCGAGTATAAGCCGACCCGAATATAAGCCGAGACATCTAATTTTACCACAAGAAACTGGGAAAACGTATTGACTTGAGTATAAGCCTAGGGTGAGAATGCAGCAGCTACTGTAAGTGGAAAAGGAGGGTCAACCATGCCAATTTGCAGCCTCACTGTGCCCATCTGCAGCCTCACTGTGCCCATTTGCAGCCTCACTGTGCCCATCTGCAGCCTCACTGTGCCCATCTGCAGCCTCACTGTGTCCATCTGCATGCCTCACTGTGTCCATCTGCATGCCTCAGCCTCACTGTGTCCATCTTCATGCCTCAGCCTCACTGTGTCCATCTTCATGCCTCAGCCTCACTGTGTCCATCTTCATGCCTCAGCCTCACTGTCTCCATCTTCATGCCTCAGCCTCACTGTGTCCATCTGCATGCCTCAGCCTCACTGTGTCCATCTGCATGCCTCAGCCTCACTGTGTCCATCTGCATGCCTCAGCCTCACTGTGTCCATCTGCATGCCTCAGCCTCACTGTGTCCATCTGCATGCCTCAGCCTCACTGTGTCCATCTGCATGCCTCAGCCTCACTGTGTCCATCTGCATGCCTCAGCCTCACTGTGACCATCTGCATGCCTCAGCCTCACTGTGACCATCTGCATGCCTCAGCCTCACTGTGACCATCTGCATGCCTCAGCCTCACTGTGACCATCTGCATGCCTCAGCCTCACTGTGACCATCTGCATGCCTCAGCCTCACTGTGACCATCTGCATGCCTCAGCCTCACTGTGACCATCTGCATGCCTCAGCCTCACTGTGACCATCTGCATGCCTCAGCCTCACTGTGCCCATCTGCATGCCTCAGCCTCACTGTGCCCATTTGCATGCCTCAGCCTCACTGTGCCCATCTGCATGCCTCAGCCTCACTGTGTCCATCTGCATGCCTCAGCCTCACTGTGTCCATCTGCATGCCTCAGCCTCACTGTGTCCATCTGCATGCCTCAGCCTCACTGTGTCCATCTGCATGCCTCAGCCTCACTGTGTCCATCTGCATGCCTCAGCCTCACTGTGTCCATCTGCATGCCTCAGCCTCACTGTGTCCATCTGCATGCCTCAGCCTCACTGTGTCCATCTGCATGCCTCAGCCTCACTGTGTCCATCTGCATGCCTCAGCCTCACTGTGTCCATCTGCATGCCTCAGCCTCACTGTGTCCATCTGCATGCCTCAGCCTCACTGTGTCCATCTGCATGCCTCAGCCTCACTGTGTCCATCTGCATGCCTCAGCCTCACTGTGTCCATCTGCATGCCTCAGCCTCACTGTGTCCATCTGCATGCCTCAGCCTCACTGTGTCCATCTGCATGCCTCAGCCTCACTGTGTCCATCTGCATGCCTCAGCCTCACTGTGTCCATCTGCATGCCTCAGCCTCACTGTGTCCATCTGCATGCCTCAGCCTCACTGTGTCCATCTGCATGCCTCAGCCTCACTGTGTCCATCTGCATGCCTCAGCCTCACTTTGTCCATCTGCTTGCCTCAGCCTCACTGTGTCCATCTGCTTGCCTCAGCCTCACTGTGTCCATCTGCATGCCTCAGCCTCACTGTGTCCATCTGCATGCCTCAGCCTCACTGTGTCCATCTGCATGCCTCAGCCTCACTGTGTCCATCTGCATGCCTCAGCCTCACTGTGTCCATCTGCATGCCTCAGCCTCACTGTGTCCATCTGCATGCCTCAGCCTCACTGTGCCCATCTGCATGCCTCAGCCTCACTGTGCCCATCTGCATGCCTCAGCCTCACTGTGCCCATCTGCATGCCTCAGCCTCACTGTGCCCATCTGCATGCCTCAGCCTCACTGTGCCCATCTGCATGCCTCAGCCACACTGTGACCATCTGCATGCCTCAACCCTTACTGTGCCCATCTGCATGCCTCAGCTTCACTGTGCCTCAAGTACCTGATCTCCCGGCATTATGATCTCCCGGCGTTGTGCCCATCTGCAGCCTTATGATCTCGGTTTCCCAGCAGTGAATCAGTGTTTAGCCTATCACAGACGAGGACGAGGAGAAGGCGAGGCTTTGTTACACTGCACGGCCGCCGACTAGACTGCATATATCACAGCGCCGGGAGATCATAAGGCTGCAGATGGACACAGCGCCGGGAGGACTCAAGTATAAGCCGAGGGGGGCTTTTTCAGCACAAAAAAAATGTGCTGAAAAACTCGGCTTATACTCGAGTATATACGGTATGTTATTAAAGTAAAAGTGCAAAAATGAAGAGAATACTTACCTCTCCTTCTGCCCGAGTTCCTCTGTTTTGAAGAAAAATTGCCATCTAAAGAATCCTCAGAATCTGATCATTCTGGGACTGCAGCATTACTGGTCCCCTGCTGCGTGTGTGAGACCAACAGAAGGTACCAGGGGACTGGGAATTCCACACTCCCAAAAGTTTCATATTTCCGAAGCTTCTTCACGTTTATCTTAAAGCTGCACTCCAGCCCTGTTTTTATTCTTGCACAGTTGTACAGGCTCCTCTGCTGTACTGAAATGGCTTACTCATATTTTACGGCACACTGTGAGCTCCTCACAGTGTGCGTTAGAAGCTGCAGCAAATCAGATAAAGCCCACCTCATTTCTTGGCTAAAGGATGTCCAGTATCATCTAGCTTTTTCCGTCTCAGCCGAAAGTTGGCCATACATTATACAATTTTCTTGTTCAACTTCCTTTAGATTTAACTTCAACTATTTAGTGCAAGGGCCTGCCTGACTGCATACAAAATGAAAGTGTTTAGGTCTGACCTCATATTATATGGCTTTGGTAAATCTAAAGTAAAATTGTACAAGAATATTGTATAATGTAGGGCCAGCCTTACTCTCCATGGCCCGCCCCTTTCATTCACTGGATTTCAGTTTTTTTAATCATGGAGTCTCAGGGCACAGTACTTTTCTCTGCAACCCCCGGGTGAAAATTGAGTATGAAGAAGAAGTTCCTCCAACAAGTTCAGTAATGACATATTTAACAGATGTTAAAATCTGCAATCGCCCCAATTGATTTCAATGTGTATCCTCCAATTAAGGAATAAATAAAATGTGCAGCAAGGTAAAGAAATTGCTGGAGAAACTTTACAGCTATTTGCCTATGTCTGTACACCATACGACGGTTATGTAGCTCAGTGGTCTCCAAACTGTGGCCCTGGGGCCGGATGTGGCCCTTTGCTAGCCTTTATCCAGCCCTTGGGGCACTATCCCATTGACTGACACCAACAATAGGGCATAATTCCTTGCACTGACAGTAAAGAGAGGGTTCAATTCCTCCCACTGACACCAACGATGGGACACAATTCCTTCCACTGATACCCACAGACACAAATGAAAGGGCACAATTCCTCCTACAGACACCAATGATGGGGCACAATTCCTCCCACTGACACCAACGATTGGGCACAATTCCCTTTGACACCAACGATGGGGCACTAGTCCTCCCACTGACACCAAATATAGGGCATTGCTTACTCCAGCTGGACATCAGGACATTTTCTACTCCCATTGTCCCTACTCCGGCCCTCCTAAAGTCTGAAGGACAATAAACTGGCCCTTTGTTTAGAATGTTTGGAGACCCCTGATGTAGCTGAATTAGCACAAATCAAATGGTGACCATATACCCCTGTGACAAGGCTGTAGTCATTGTAATGAACCTGCCACCCACGTCTACCCTGGGATGGATTTAATAAAACTGGTGCACACAGAATCTGATGCAGCTGTGCATACTAACCAATCAGCGTCTAGGTTTTATTGTCAGAGCTTGAGCCTAGGTTCATATTGATGCGAATTGACATGACATGTTAAATCGCATGCCAAATCGGCAGCTATTGCCAGCAATGGCACTGTGGTAAAAAAAAAAAATTGGGGGGGGGGGCAGCAAACAGTTTACCGTCCCTGAAAGAAACTGGACGCATGAATAGGGGGTGGCGGCAGCGATGAAAAAGGGAGGCGGCACCCGTGGGCCCTTATTGGACGGGCCACCCCTGCATGTGCGTATGAAATCGCGCGAGTTCAGCTGAATCCCGCTGTCAGTGTGAACCTAGGCTAAAAGCTCGTACACACTATAAGGAAATCTGGTGAACATTTTCATCTGAGGAACTTTAATATGATTTTTATATAGTGTGTGCACAACTTTCTACAGCCGATTTCAAACTTCTGAACGAAAATTTCCAAAAGAACAAGCTCCAAAAAACAAACGATTTTTGTTTAATGTGTACCGTTTTCGTATGATGTTCATACAAGAAAAATCAGAAAGGAAAGACTGCGCATGATCAGAAACAATAAAACAACAAAAAAAGCCTTTGTTGTGTGAGAGTTTTCATACAAATTTTCTTTCATCGGTTCTGATTTGCTGTGAAACAAGGAAAATCGGACGAACAATTTTCTTATAGTGTGTACCCCACTTAACTGAACAAGCTGAAGTTAGAAGCTGATTGGTTACTATGCACAGCTACACCAGATTCTAAGTGCACCCATTTTAGTAAATCTCCCCCGATGTGTTTTCATCTGTGGATGTTCTTTGCGTTCCGATAATGCTTCCTGTACAGAGGTGACATGTCTCACTCACCAGAGGCTGCTTTGGTTGCAGGGTAAGAGATGATGGCACCTTGGGCTGTGATTCCAGAGACTGTATTCTCACAGCTGACGATGTATTGATATTCAAATTCTTTCTAATTCTCTCTGGAACCTAAAAAAAATAGAACTAATTAATATGCTGACAAATATAACATTTATATGTCTTCTCGAATGCAACCACAGAGGTGTGAAATCATCCTTAAATCATACTTACCTAAGATACTGCATCTGTCCACCCGCCGGCTCTAAGGCTGAGAACCGAGTGATCAAACACCACCAATCGATCGGTTCTCACAGCTCCCCAGAGACCTGGCTTCACAATTTAAAAATATTGACTAAGTAGGGTGGAAAATGGTCAGCTAAACAGTGACTACATCTTAGCAGCTGCAGTCACTGTTAACCAGCGCCATTGTCTCCAGGCTGCCACAGGTGCCCGAATACAATAGCCGGTACTATAGATTCCTCCATTCATGTTGTTAGTGTGGATTGGGGAATCAATTAATTTTCTCTTGTTCAGCCTGTTGGTCTTGTTAGACTTAAGGCGGAGGTGTTTTGCAGTTCACAGAGAGAACTGCGAACAATGCTAACTGACAGCGGTCAGCACCGACAGAGAGCACAGGAAGGTACAAGCTCATTTGATTTCTAGCAGGATCAACAGATTTTTGCGCTTATTGAACGGATATAACAAAATACTTTTAATGTTATATTTAGCGGAACAAACAAGACAAAAAAAAAACATTTATTGTTAGGGCTCATATACATTATAGATGTATTAAAGCGGTAGTAAACTGCTGGCTTCTTTTTTTTTTTAAACCTGCAAGTCAAAAATGATAATGTGCTAGTTTGCATAGCATACTAGCACACTACATGAAACTTACCTTACAATGAAGCCCTCCAGCGGCACGCTGTCACCACTCACAGGGCTTCCATCTTCACCCGGTCTTCTTTCCGGGTTGGCAGGCTCCAGGCCTTTGATTGGACGAGTAGAGATTACGTCACTCCCGCACAGGAGCTACTGTTTATGGCACAGGAATCTGAAGAAGCGGCACGGTATGCCATTCCTTCAGAGTGCATGCGCCGGTGACATCACCGGTGGATCCACAAGTAAATATTTTGTAGGAGATATTTACTGTACCTATAGGTAAGCCCTATTATAGGCTTACCTACAGGTAAAAATAAAGCGAGGAAGTTTACTCCCACTTTAAAAGCCTTGTTTGCGGTAGCCTTTTTTATCCTCTAATCTTATTTGCTCCAAAAGCTCTACTGCATATGAGGGGCTTGGACTCCGGAATAGGCTTCACAGTTAGGCCCCTTTCACACTGGGGCGTTTTTCATGCGGTTTAGCGCTAATAATAGCGCTATTATACCGCATGAAAAAGTACTGCCCTGTAGCCTTCAATGTGAAAGCCTGAAGGCTTTCACACTGAAGCGGTGCGCTAGCAGGACCGCTCCAAAAGTCCTGCTAGCCGCTTCTTTACAGCGGTAAAGGAGCGGTGTGTTCACCGCTCCTTTACCGCGGGTGCCCATTGAAATCAATGGGACACCGTGGGAATACCGCCCGCAAACCGCGGCAATAGCCGCGGTTTGCGGGCGGTATTAACCCTTTTTCGCCCGCTAGCGGGGGTTAAATTCACCCCCCTAGCGACCACATACCGCGGTAAGAACGACGGTATAGCAGCGCTGAAAATCGCGCTGCTATACCGCCACCGCTCCTGCCCGCCCCAGTGTGAAAGGGGCCTTATTATTTATTTTCACAGAATATGAATATTTTTGTCTAGACCAGGGGTCTCCAAACTGCGGCCCGAGGGCCGGATGTGGCCCTTTGCTAGCCTTCATTCGGCCCTTGGGGCAGTATTGCTCCCAACGATATGAGGCACTATTCCTCCCAATGGCACCAACAATGGGGCACTATTTCTTAGACTAATAGCAATGATGGAACACTATTCCTCCTCTTATTGCCCGCCAACACTGGGGCCATGTTTATTCTCACTGATGCTTGGCCCTAGGGCATTTTCTACCCTGACTGGTCAGAATCCAGCCCCCCTGAAGTCTGAAAGACCGTAATCTGGCCCTTTGCTTGAAAAATATGGAGATCCCTGGTCTAGACCATCCCCAGCATGGGTGGCCTTACTGATGGCTATGCCACTGCCAGTACAGCTCTCCGGATCATTTGATAATGCAAGCCCCACTATTCCTTTAAAGTAGGGATAACTTGAGAGAGCCTCTTACCTTCCTGCCGAATAAAGCTAGTCATAGATGGATCAAAATTTGTCCAGTTTAGCAGGGACCAGCTGAAGTTTTGATCCATGTAGGGCTGTCCCCATGCAACAGAAGTTTACCGTTAGATAGCTTTCTGTCAAACGAGAATGTTGGAAAGTTTTTCTCGATCAGTGACTGCAGCCAATTGGCTGCAGCTGCTGATCAGTGTATTCTGACAGTGAAGGAGATCATATTACAGTATCTAAGCAGTGGTATTCCTCTATCCACTAAGCTTGTGTGGATGGAGGAATCTATTCAAATCCACATGTAAAAGCTCCCACACAGACAGGAACAGAGTAAAAAATGATAGCAGAGAGATCTCATTGTTGGAGTATCTAGGACAGGGGTAGGCAACCTGGGGCCCTCCGGCTGTTGCAGAACTACAAGTCCCATCATGCCTCTGGGAGTAATTGTAAATGCCAGCCTTGCAATTCCTCATGGGAAATGAAGTTCCACAACAGCTGGAGGGCCCCAGGTTGCCTACCACTGGTCTAGGATATATAAAAGTACAGGACTCATTTTAGCCCACCAGACTTGACCTATACTGTAACTATATTTCCACTGTTGAATGGGCCAGGCCTTTAAGATACCCAATGTGTGCAGATTATCTTCAAAGGAAGAAGGCTTTAGGCCCTGTCTACTGACAACGTGTCTGAGTATAGGTCACCATTGACTTTCATAGCCAACAGAAATCTGCTAGAAGTTTGAAGCATTGAGATAGGTGCCATGATTGGCATCAACATATGCATGCAGGACTTGTACAATGGTTTATATTGCCCATAATATGGGCATTTGGCACTCCATGCGTTTAGATAATCTTCAGAGAAAGGTTCCCTCAGTCCTTGTCTACTGACAGCAGGCCCGAGTATAGGTCACTCTGGACTTTCATAGCCAACAGATATCTGATAGGAGTTTGAACCACTAGGATAGGTGCCATGATTGGATTCAGAACAGCATGTGGGACTTATACAGTGGTTTCTATTGTTCCGCACATGATCATATGGGCATTTGGCACCCAGGCAGATTTGGCAAGATCTATTGCAGACCAGGTTAACTACAACAGAAGTGTCCAGGGGTCAAATTTGTGAGTATATAACATGTTTTACAGCAAAAAGCTCCTTTCTTGGAAATTGAAAAAAGTAGTATTACTAAAAAAGTTCACTGACCCACACTTTTGCAGTATGCGTATTTCCGTTTCTGGTATCATATTCAATGACATCTTTGATATCGTCAAAGCCATGCCACACAATCTTTACCACTGCCTCCGGCCACCTGTCGAATGCTTCCTCAGGCTCAGTTTTCCCCTCTGATCTCTCTCTGTTTGATTTATTTTGTTTTTTACGCCTCTTTGGTGATGGGATTTCTACCATTCTCCCGTATGATACTACCACATCAGCAGTTACACCAGAGGGCTCTGGGTACCATAAAAAGACCTGAACGGTATTAGAATTTGAATGCTGCATGAAAGCCTCGCTGCTTCTTATAATTTGAGGGACTTGGCGAGACACCCGAAAAATTCCTTCTAACGGAATCTTTTTCAGCAACGTTCTTTCAAATAAGTCCTTGTCAGTGCAACCTGAATCTTGCAAGGGGCCCCTTCCCAGAGCACGTGAAAACAGATTTCCCAGTGTGTCCCATAAAGCTGAAACATAAGGCAAACTATCGGGATTCTGTATTACAGCAGGCTCAGATGCAGAGGAATCCCTGCTACTCGTCGACTCATAAGGTGCAGATTCCTGGGGTATAAGATTAGGTCCTTTAGACAAATCATCAGTTCTTAATTGAGACAAATGGGATAAACGGTCTTCAGAGTCTCTGGATTTTGGAGACACTATTAACTCCGTCAGAGGTTCCAGTCTGCCGCAACTTGCAGCGGGTGTCAATGATCCTGAAAATAAACATAATTTAAAATTTAATAATGTGACATAATTTATAATATATATAGTGACAATGATTTTTACAAGTTTTTTTTTCCAATATATAAAGTATAGTGACATAATGGGGTTGATTTACAAAAACCGGTGCAGCTGCGCATGGTAGCCCATCAGCTGCTAACTTTAGCTTGTTCAATTAACCACTTAAGCCCCGGACCAATTGTAGCTAAAGGACCAGGCCCCTTTTTGCGATTTGGCACTGCGTCGGTTTAACTGACAATTGCGCAGTCGTGCGACGTGGCTCCCAAACAAAATTGCCGTCCTTTTTTTCCCCACAAATAGAGCTTTCTTTTGGTGGTATTTGATCACCTCTGCGTTTTTTTTTGTTTTTTTTGGGCTATAAACAAAAATAGAGCGACAATTTTGAAAACAATTCAATATTTTTTACTTTTTGCTATAATAAATATCCCCAAAAAATATATAAAAAAAACTTTTTTTTCCCCACAGTTTAGGCCGATGTGCTATTCTACATATAAGCGTTTATTGATTGGTTTGCGCAAAAGTTATAGCGTCTACAAAATAGGGAATAGTTTTATGGCATTTTTATTAATATTTTTTTTTTACTATCAGCGATTTTTATTGCGACTGCGACATTATGGTGGACACATCGGACACTTTTGATACCATTTTGGGACCATTGTCATTTTTACAGCGATCAGTGCTATAAAAATGCACCGATTACTGCAAAAATGACACTGGCAGTGAAGGGGTTACCTGTAGGTGGCGCTGTAGGGGTTAAGTGTGACATAATGTGTGATTCTAACTGAACTGGGGCGTGGCTTAGCGTGTGACGTCACTGATCGCCGTTCCCTATGATAGGGAACAGACGATCACTGCCACTAGGAAGAAAGGGGAAAGGTTTGTTTACACTCACCTCTCCCCGTTCTTCAGCTCGGTGACCCGATCGCGGGACACCGGCGGCGATCGGGTCCGCGGGTCCCGCGGTCACGGAGCTCAGGACCGGGTCGTGAGCGCGCCATCGGCGGCGCGCTCGCGACCCACGGCTGGGATCTTAAAGGGGATGTACCTGTATGCCCTTGTGCCCAGCCTTGCCATTCTGTCGACGTACATCGTCGTGCGGCGGTCCTTAAGTGGTTAAGCTTTCACAAAAAAATAAAAATGGAAAACTGATTGGTTTCTGTACAGAGCTGCACCAGATTTTGCACCCTCCAGTTTTGGTAAATCAACCCCAATGTATAGTGAAGCATATTCCACATTGCACTTGTCAAAAGGGAACAGCACACACCAGGAAACTGCCTGGTCTATTGTGTAGCAGATTAGCTTCAGCTTGTCTCCTCCCAAGCCATGCCCCTTTGAATGCATTTCAACAATCTACGAATAAGCCCGTGAGTGGGTGAAATGCGTTAGAGGGGAGTAGCTTGAGAGGAGACAAGCTGAAGCTGATTTGTTACACAATAGACCTTCTATGTTCCCTTTTGACAGATTGCTGTATTGGGTGGGACGCTAGCACCCGGTAGTGACTGTAGTTACCGGGCTTACAAAATGGCGTGTGGAATGGAGCTTTTTGTTTGTAAGGCTCACATATTCCACACTGCATTATAGAGTTCACCAAGGCCTTTACACTAGCATCTACAACTGAAGAAGCTTACTGCCTAATGTCCCTACTACACAAACACTTCTAGGGTTAATTGTTTTGCTTTAAAAAACAATTTAAAAAAAACGTTTTTTTTTGGGTCATACAATTTCCATGCAGTGACATGGCAGATACTGAACCCAAGACCTCAATGCTGCAAGGAGAGAGAAACAATTTAAATTCAATATTCTTTCAGGTCCATACAGCTACATCCGGAGTTTCTTGGCTCTCTTTCGACTTGTTTCTAGTTAATTTTGAGTTACATGGAATTGAATTTGCATTCACTCCATACGAGGAAGCAATGCATCTTAGATGCAAACAAATGACCATGTCCTATAAACACCAGGTTTAAAGGTAAATTCCAAGGCAAAGTTTTATAAACAAATCTAAAAGGATCAACTTACCTATTTGGATGTAAACACATGTGTGCTGGTCAACCCACACTGGGAATATAGCTTTGGGATAAACTATACGAATTTGATCAAGAAGGCTCGTTTCCAAGGCAGATGCATGCAGTTCCTAGTAAAAACATATAATAATATTACAGTTAAACTCATTATATGGAATGCTTGTACAAGGTAGATTTCTGGATAAGATTTTCTTTAATGCCAGCCGCTGCAGCAGCAGCTTATACTGAAAAGCATAGTCTTCACTCCCCTGCCACGGTGTTCACTTACAGGAGAAAAAGTCCTTTGTAAGGTCAGGATTTTGGGTTTATACAGGGCTAAGAATTATTTCCTTGCCCTATTTAATGGCGCTGATGCTTGGCAATTGGCTGTTTAGGCACTCAGTGCTGTTACATAGGGGGTTAGGAGAGAATCCTCGACCCTGAGCATTCCTCCCTTCCCACATGGGGGGCAAAAGGAGTAAATCCCATTCTTTCCCATACCCGGGAGGTACCAGGTACTTCTTTTATCTCCTAGCGGAAAAATGCAACAGCAAGAGTCGAGTATAAGCTACCACAAAGCTGACATGTACAGATTTACTGAGAGAGCTGAACGGATGCCGATCCCCAGACCTTTTTCGGTCATGCCCCTTTGACAGAAGACGGACGAAAGGCCATCTTCTGTCGGACCAACTGCCGTAAACACGGATTGAATGTCAGCCGATTTCTATTGAACTGGGCGATGCTGCCCAATATTCGGCATGTATGTACGGCCGTGTAAGGCTCAAAGGCAACAAAGGAAAACATCTGAAAAACAAACCAAGAGCTCCTCCTGCTGGTTAGACAGAAGACATATGAAACATTTGATGTAAAATTTATTTTTTTAGTCCTTACCATATAAAATAAAAATGGAAATATTAATAAAAGCCCTATACAATTCCTTTATAAAATAGCTAAATAGGAAGCCAATGGACCAAATTTAGCATGGATTACCAGTATTTCCCAGTCATCTGCAGTCATGGGTTCAACTGTAACTTCTTTACACGATGTGACATTACAACATTGCTTAAGGAACACCTGTTGATAAAAAAAAATAAAAAAAGTAACATGACTTACAGTACTAAAAACCTATAATGAATGTACATATAACAACAGTTTTATATTCTTGAAGTCAGAATGTATCCAACATGCAGCTAAATGATATTATTAAATTGTATCTTCAGTCAAACTTTTTTTTTTGCATTAAAGCTAAAGATTAAAACCCTTGCCGTGTTTTTCCTGCTATCTGGGGGTTCTTTTGAGGGATATGTTCTCAATTACTGTGCTGGTGACAACAATTTCTCTAGATTGGACAGCAAACTCTTGTCCATGGATAATTAAAACCTTCATAATGTGACCAAGCACCAGTTTTACATTTACAACATAGTGTATCCATAGTATGATGTATTATAGAGAACACCTGGTTAGTGGATGGATCCACCAAATTGGAGGCAGCCCCTGAGGTTCCCCCTGACCTATGTCAAGAGACCACGAGTGGCAAGTTTATCCTAGTTTGAGAACCACTAAAGTCGCCTTTCTCAATCAGGCTTCCGTGAAACCCTAGGGCAGTGATGGCGAACCTTGGCACCCCAGATGTTTTGGAACTACATTTCCCATGATGCTCAAGTACACTGCAGAGTGGATAAGCATCATGGGAAATGTAGTTCCAAAACATCTGGGGTGCCAAGGTTCGCCATCACTGCCCTAGGGTTTCTGCAGAGGTTGCTAGGGGTTCCTGCCTCTTTAATTAGTTACCACTTACCACTGACACTAATGATCTTTTTAGCTATCTGTAAGGGGGATATTCTTCACAATGTACATTAATATAAAAAGGCTCTTCTCCACTGAGCACCTATACACCAATATAAGAAGGACCTTCTCCACTGACCTACATAAGATGCCACTTCCCCACTGACCACTTATACACCCATATAAGAAGGCTCTTGTCCACTGCCCAATTTTCCATCTATATTAAAAGGACCTTCTCTACTGACTACCTATACAATAAGGTCCTTCTTCACTGACCAAATACTGTATACAGCTATATAAGAAGGCCCTCCTCCACTGAGCATCCATACATCTGTATAAGAAGGACCTTCTCCGCTGATCACCTATACACCTAAATAAGACCTTCTTTAGTCACCACCTATACACTTATATAAGAAGGTTTTTCTGTAGTAAAGAGCAGCCCTAGGTGTCAAATATGAAAAGTACATTGTTCCTTATTATCAACAGCCTACTGTTTAAGTACATGTACCATGAGCTATAGAAACCAAGGGCGGCCGGCTGCATGGCTCTCCATGCACATCGAGGAGTGCACACTCGTATGGGTTCAATGCACAGATCAGGAGACAGTCTATACACTCAGGCATGCTCTTGGAGAATGGTGCAGGCCTGTGCAGCTGGTCGCATGTCTTTGATTTAAAAAGGCTGCCTGCACAGAACACCTGTGAATCCCACATGGGTGAAGATGGATCAATATGCCCATGTAAAAGGGACCTTGGCAAGCAGTGGTTCAATGCGGAGACCTATGGTGCCATCCCATGCAATCAGATGGTGACATCCATGTAGTGCAAACAGAGCACATAGAAAATAATTGTCATCCATGTGCCCTAGCAATTGTTGTCAGAGTATTGAAATAATGCACTGGAAGCTTCTTGTATACAGCAATAGCTTTGCTTTTATGGAGGATTGCAATGCATGTCTTTACAGCATAAGAACACAAACTGAATAACAAACAAGTGCATAGAACACATCAAGGAAGGTACTTCCTCTGATTACATTACCATAGAATACACACTATAACACTGCAGTGCCACCTGCTGGATAGATAACTATATACTGTATGCATTATACCTAAGGCCCCTTTCACACGGACGGATAGAATGGTGCTTTTAGCTGCGGATTTTCTATTTTTCTACCGCAGCTAAAAGCACACAACGCTTTCCTATGGCCCCATTCACACACAGCGTTTAGCTGCGATTTCGTTACATGCGGTTCCGTGCGAATAGAAAAAATAGAATTGAATGCGTCCAGGTGCGATGTAGCGCAGCTATCTGCAAACAACCGCATGTAATCGCAGTCTTTTGAGTCAGCTGCGGATAGCAGCGTGAGAAAAAAAAAATCACCCGGAAGGGCATCATAACCAGTAGGTGTACCTGGGAA
Source organism: Rana muscosa (assembly GCA_029206835.1). Classification (NCBI taxonomy): domain Eukaryota; kingdom Metazoa; phylum Chordata; class Amphibia; order Anura; family Ranidae; genus Rana; species Rana muscosa. Next base: position 280,296,031 of record CM055122.1, on the reverse strand, counting down.
ATGACACAGGAAGTTCAGAGGGATATTGGAAAGAGGAGAAGGCAGCATGGCAGTATAGAAAGCTACTTGCTGTTGCTCTTCCAACAGCAATGACCTGCATTGATTCAGAGCTGAAAGCAGGTCATCACAGTTTGTGGAAACTAGGGTTGCACCGATACCACTTTTTTAAGACCGAGTACAAGTACCGATACTTTTTTCAAGTACTCGCCCATACCGATTACCGATACTTTTTTTATAATATCATGTGACAGTGGGACTAATATGCAGCACTGATGACGATGCAACTTTTTGCGAACGCTTCGGGACATTCCACTGCTGCTATTGATACTATCTGAAAGCGCTTGTTTGATCATCTTGATGTAAGTGTATCTACCTACATTAAATTATATTCCCAAACTGTATTATGCTATGTGCCCTTCCTTTTTCCTCTATATGGTTACTGGCTCTCATTTTGGTTAAACAATCATTGGGTCACCATCTTTCAAGTTTTTCAATCCTCCCACGATTGGTTGCCGTGAGTGACGTCCCTTGGGGAACTTCCAGCCGAGGATTCTTCAGTGATATATATCCAAAGCCTGAGTCGACCCTCTAGACGTATGTCTACTAGGGTCCACAGATTCCGGTAAGCCTCCTTTGCATCGGTGGTGGTCACTCATATTTCAGAATTTATTCAAGATTTTGGAAGTATCATTTAACCACCACGAACTTATTGATTTTTAATTTACCAGAGACTTTTGATATGGTTCTTATTATGATGGACTATTGACATCTGATTCCTGGATTGTTATCACTTTTTCACAGGGTGTTATTCAATATTCATTCACATTTACTAGCGCTACAATTTATTTGTTATTACTGATGAGGGGTGGACTGTGTCAGTAGTGTTTTATTTTTTTACAATTTTTTTTTTTTTATTATTATTTACAATTCATATATCCACTTTGAGACAGGTAAAGGGACTAAGAACAGAGATTCCCCAGTTCCTTTCTCTGCAGCCTCAGCTGCACTGAAAATTAATGGACGGGAGACTGAGGCTCCTCCCCATTCATAAACTGAAGCATCGTAAACACAGTTTACGATGCTCAGTTATGAATGGATAGAGTACGTGATCACTGACTCTGTGCATTCGGAAAAAGAAGGAGCTGGTAAATGACATATAAACCGGCTCCCTCCTCTGCTTTCCATCCTGACAGATTTGGGAGGGGGGCGGAGAAGGGCCCGTGGAGCACAGAGGGGGATCCGGAGGATGGGGACCGGAGGAGTACCCGTGGAGAACAAAGGGGGATCCGGAGGAGGACACGGAGAGAGGGAGGAGGACACCGGAGGGAGGGAGGAGGACACCTGGAGCCAGAGGAGGGCCCGGGGAAGCCAGCGGAGGACAGTTGGGGGTAATCGGTGCGGTGGTGGGGGGGGAGGTACAAGCACCAATTTCCCCCTGTATAGCCCTTCAATAAAGCAGCTGACAGCCACAGGAGGGAGAGAAGCGGCTGTCAGCTGCTTTACTGAAAGTATATACGGGGGGGGGGTAAATTGATGCTTGTAACTCCCCCCGCCGCCACACCGATCACCTGTGAGGCTGCCTGCCCCCCCCCCGCTACACTGAGGATGCCTGGTCCGATACAACAGGTATCGGATAAAGCATTGGAGCATTTTGCACGAGTACTGATACTCGACTACGCAAACTCCCTCTACTTAGGTCTACTCAAATACCAGATCTCGCGCCTACAAGTCGTCCAGAACACGGCAGCCAGACTGGTAACGGGGAAAAAACCCTGGGAATCCATCACCCCATCCCAGAGGACCCTTCATTGGCTAACCGTAAAGGATCGGGCCACATTCAAGACCCTCTGCCTCACCCACAAATGCACATAAGGAAAGGCTCCTCAATTCTTATGCGAGAAAATAAAACACTACGCCCCCCTATCGCATTCTCCGATCAACTAACCAAAACCTCCTCCACATCCCCAAGTCCCACTACAAATCAAAGGGAGAATGAAGATTTGCAGTCCAAGGACCACGGCTCTGGAACGCTCTACCCACAAACATATCCCCATAGAAGAAAACCATCGGGCCTTCAGGAAAAAACGTAAGACCCACCTCTTTTGAAGGTTAAGGATGACACCGGATGGAAATAAGCGCCTTGAGGCGATTTAGTTCGCATTTGTAGCGCTATACAAGTTACTCACTCACTCATGCAAATGCTTGGTATCAGCATCGATACCGATACTAGTATCGATGCAACCCTAGTGTGTTTATATTGCATGGTAATGTGCATTATCGCATGTTGATTGATTTCAATTAAAGAATACATCAGGCAAAAATTGCAAAATTGTGAATGTAGCCAAATCATAGGTTGATATCTTTAAAGAAATCACAGACGGCATTCCTAAGGACACACTCCGGATCAGCTGTAACATTAGGACCACACGCCTAATATTGAGTAGGTCCCCCTTTGCGCCAAATCAGCCCTGGCCCATTGAGGCATGGACTCCTATGAAGGTATGCTGTGGTATCTGGCACAAAGCTGTCAGTAGCAGATCCTTTAAATCCTGTAAGTAGCGAGGTGAGGTCTTCATGAATCGGACTTGTTTTTCCAGTGCATTCTACAGATGTTCAATAGGATTGAGATGTGGAGAATTTGGAGGCCAAGTCAACATCCTAAACTCGTTGATGTGTTCCTCAAACCATTCTTGAATCATTTTTGCAGTGTGGGAGGGCACATCATCCTGCTGAAAGAGGCCACTGCCATCAGGGAATACCGTTTCCATGAAGGGGTGTACTTGGTCATCAACAATGTTTCAGTGGCAGGACCCAAGGTTTCCCAACAGAATATTGCCCAAAGCATCACTGAATCTGCCGGCTTGCCTTCTTCCCATACTGCATCCTGGTGCCACCTCTTCCCCAGATAAGCCACACACACACACACACACACACCTGGCCATCTACATGATGTAAAAGAAAAAGTGATTAATCAGACCAGGCCACCTTTTTCCATTGCTCTATGGTCCAGTTCTGATGCTCAGGTGCCCATTGAAGGCGCTTTTGGCTGTGGACAGATGCTGCATCCACTTCTATAGAAAGATTTTAGAACACATAGTACATGGCAGTTTGTTTGCATAGCCGCAGACCGGTCAGGGTGCCCATAGCCAAACGCATCTACAATGGGCACGTGAGCATCAGAACTGAACCGAAGAGCAATGGAAGAAGGAGGCCTGGTCTGCTGAATTCAAGAACAGTTTATGGAACACAAGAACAGGTTTGAGGTGCTGACTTGGCCTCCTTATTCTCCAGATCCATTTTCCAACTAGCCGAAAAGAGAAGACTCCCGATTGGCTGCCGCAGGGGGAAACAGAAGCTGCCGCTGCTGTGAGAACCTGTGGAGAGCAGGAGAACGGGAGGCAGCCGCCGCTGAGCAGGGGGAGCCGCCGGTGATGGGGTAATAAAAAAGTGGAAGGGATCCGAGTGATTCTATAACAATATGCACCTCATCCCAAGGTAATTAATAAAGGTACAGAGGAAAAGTGGGATTATAATGGTGCTACGAACAATCTGATGAAAGTAAATAAATATTATGTAAAAGATTTTACATTTTTATTAAGAAAACGTATATACATTATACAAAAGAGAACAAGGTTCAATGAAAACAAAATATTGAAGCAGACATTGGAGTATGTGGGTCGCTGGGATTCCCCAATTGTATGAGGTAGTGGTCGCATAAGATGTCACATTCCTATATATTTCGCCAATTAGGCTTCCTCAGGGGAATATACGGCCAAGCAGCACACACCAATGTAACTTTGCAAATGTATGTTTTCTGAAATTTATCTTATTCATATTTTTTGTATTTCTATGTTAGAGCTGGCTTGTGAATTGGTGGTCCCAGTATATTCCCCTGAGGAAGCCTAATTGGTGAAATATATAGGGATGTGACATCTTATGCGACCACTACCTCATACAATTTGGGAATCCCAGCGACCCACATACTCCAATGTCTGCTTCAATATTTTGTTTTTATTGAACCTTGTTCTCTTTTGTATAATTTATATACGTTATCTTAATAAAAATTTAAAATCTTTTACATAATATTTATTTACTTTCATTAGATTGTTCGTAGCACCATTATAATCCCACTTTTCCTCTGTACATTTATTGATGGGGTAAGTGTGACCGACCAGCCGCCACTGGTCCTGACCTCAACCCGATAGAACTCCTTTGGAATGAATTAGAGTGGAGACTGCGAGCCAGGCCTTCTCGTCCAACATCAGTGCCTGACCTTACCAATGCGCTTCTGAAAGAATGGTCAAACATTCCCACAGACACCCTCCTAAACCTTGTGGACAGCCTTCCCAGAAGAGTTGAAGCTGTTATAGCTGCAAAGGGGGGCCCCCCCCGAGTCAATATTGAACCCTACGGACTAAGACTGGGATGCCATCAACGTTCATGTGCGAGTAAGGTTGGGTTCACATTGTGTGCGGACGCGGCTCACAGCAGGGGTCCGGTGCGTCCTTGTTCTCCGTTTCAGGGACAAATCAGGCCCGGATTTTTGCCTGAATTTAGACCTGAAATGGAGCCAAAGATGCACTGGCAGGGGTGTTGCTAGGTCTGCAAAAGATCTGGGGCTAAAGCCCATAGCAGCGGTCTCCAACCTTTTTGCAGAGGGGGGGGACGGGACGGGTGGTAAGCAATTTTTTGCAAGCAATGGCTGGGTTTGGCGCCACAATCATCACGGCACCATGGTTGATATGGTGTCAGGGTGATTGATGAGCATTATTTTATTACATGGTAATATAGAATAAAGTGGTTAAACTCACCATAATGCAGAATCAGTGTGAGCTCCGAGTGTGTCACTTGCCAAGTCTCCTGCCACCAGATGCAGCTTGTTACTTGCCACCATCGCCTGCCATCAGATGTGGATTGTCACTTGCCACCGTCGCCTGCCACCTGATGTGGATTGTCACTTGCTACGTCACCTGCCACCATTTGCAGATTGCCACCAGATGGGGATTGGCACTTGCCACCGTCGCCTGCCACCTGATGTGGATTGTCACTTGCCCTGTCACCTGCCACCATTTGCAGATTGCCACGTCTCCTGCCACCAGATGTGGATTGTCACTTGCCACTGTTGCCTGGCACCAGATGTGGATTGACACTTGCCACCGTCGCCTGCCACCTGATGTGGATTGTCACTTGCTACGTCACCTGCCACCATTTGCAGATTGTCGCGTCGCCTGCCACCAGATGTGGATTGTCACTTGCCACGTCACCTGATGTGGATTGTCACTTGCCACTGTCGCCTGGCACCAGTGGCGTAGCATGGGTTGTCAGCACCCGGGGCAAGGCAAGTAATTTGCGCCCCCTAACCTGCAGACTTTTAGCACTCCCAGAGTCCCTTCAAATACAATAGTACCGACCTACCTGATTCCAACACGGACCAACCTGATTCCTATACTGACCATTACACACTACACTGACCACTATACTATACTGTCCACTACACTGAAAACTACACTGACCACTATACTGACCACTACACTACACTGACCACTATACTGTCCACTACACTACACTGACCACTATACTGTCCACTACACTACACTGACCACTATAACTATACTGTCCACTACACTGAGAACTACACTGACCACTATACTACACTGACCACTATACTGTCCACTACACTACTGTCAGATCACCTGTGGCCAGGTGACAGATGCACACCGTAGGGGGACAGGAGTGCACCGCAAGGTAGTGAACCCTATGGCTGACTGCTGCGGATAGGAAACTGGGTGGTTGTGGAAAGCGGGACCAGAGGAGCACAACCGGGATCCTATGGGAAGCTAGAGCCAAGATTCCCCAGGGCGCGGAGTCTAAGACCCAGCAGGTCTTCTCCAGAGCCTCTAGTGGTGAGGATGTTATGCTACAGGCTGGGTCCAGGTCGCGGCCCCTAGAGTCTCCTAGCTCACGCCCCGTAGGATAAGGGGACAAGAGGGGAAGCAGCAGCACGAGATATAAGAGTAACGAATAACAAGCTGAAAGTCAAGGGCCACAAGCAGACAAGGATAACGAAAGACAAGCCGAAGGTCAAGGGTCACGAGCAGACAGGGATAGTCGGGGACAAGCCAATAACGTAACAGAGAGACAGACGTAGCACACGGCAGGCAGGAACCCAAACACACAATGCCTAACAAACACGTTGATCAGCAAAGCAGGCTTGCAGTGCACAGGTTAATATAGTGTTCTGTGATAGGGCCTGGGGTGGAGTCTGGCTGGGAGGAGATTATAAAGGAAGCCAGGTGAAAGGGCTCAGGCCTCTAAGATGAACACATGGGAAGGAAGGTAAGCTGACAGACAAACACTACTGCATATCCATGACAACTACACTGACCACTATATTGTCCACTACACTACACTGACCACTATAACTATACTGTCGACTACACTGAGAACAATACTGACCACTACACTACACTGAGAACAATACTGACCACTATAATATACTGTCCACTACACTGACCACTATACTACGCTGACCACTATCCTACACTGACCACTATCCTACACTGAGAACTACACTGACCACTATACTGTCCACTACACTACACTGACCACTACACTGAGAACTCTACTGACCACTATACTACACTGACCACTATACTGCACTACACTGACCACTATACTATCCACTGCACTACACTGACCACTATACTATCCACTACACTACACTGACAACTATACTATACTGTCCACTACACTGCACTGACCACTATACTGTACACTACACTGAGCACTATACTACAGTAACCTCTATACTACACTGGCCACTATACTATACTGTGCACTACACTGCACTGACCACTATACTGTACACTACACTAACCACTACGCTAACCACTATACTACACTGACCACTATACTGTCCTGCCTACAGTAACTCTCTCTCTCTCCCTCTTTTTCTGCCCCTCTGACTCTCTCTCTGATTCTCTCTCTCTCTGCCCCTCTCTCTCTGCCCCTCGGTCTCTCTCTGCCCCTCGGTCTCTCTCTGCCCCTCGGTCTCTCTCTCTCTGCCCCTCTCTCTCCCTCTCTGCCCCTCTCTCTCCCTCTCTGCCTCTCCCCAGTCCGTGTTCATCCTCACCTGCTTGTCCTGCATCGGTCCGGACTCCGGAGGATAGGAGGAGAATACAGCAGCCGCGGCGGCTTTTCATTACTTGTCTCCCCCACGCTCTGGCCACCATGTTCAGTGTCCGGCACACTGTGATTGGGTGTACGGGGGTCATGTGCAGAGGCGGGAATTCAGGAGCAACCGCGATCGCGGACAGGCCAGCCCCACATGACCCCCATACGTCCAATCACAGGGTGCCGGACACTGAACATAGCGGCCGGAGTGCGGGGGACACAGGAAATTAAAATTAGGAGGAGGCAGCTAGTAGTGACACACACTGGCTTGAAATTTCGCCCCCCTAAATGTCGCGCCCGGGGCCACGGCACCCCCTGCAACCCCCACTGCCTGGCACCAGATGTGGATTGTCACTTGCCACCAGATATGAATGATCGCCTGCCACTACTTCAGGATTGTCACTTGCCATGCCAGCCAGTGCCACCAAATGTGCATTGTTGCTGCATTGGTGGCAGGCTGGCAGCACTGGTCCATTTAGTTCTGAGTGAGGGCAGGAGAGCGGTGATGTGGGGCGGGCAGTGAGAGAGGATGTCATCTTGCAGCTCCCAGCCGCACCTCCAACATTAAAGAGGCCCGCGCTATCAGGGCGGTGATGCGGGGCGTGCTCGTCCGCCCGCTCGTCTCATCCGCCTGCCCGGCTTTCTCGTGTGTGTGTGTGCATAGTTGGCAACAGTCCCGTTTTTCCCGGGACAATCACGGATTTGGGACCCTCGTCCCGTATTTATTTTGTCCCGTCTATTTTCCCGGTATTTTGCCTTTGTCCCGGCCGCCGGGAAAATCGGGAATGCTTGAGGTAAAAAAACGGCGGGCTACACAAAGATGGCCGCCGCTGCAGACACAAGGATTATTTCCTCTTGTGTTCAGTGGTGAGGGGAGGAGCAGCCAATCGGCTTCTCCCCTCTCTGTGTTCACACATGAGAAGGCGGGGCGGTATTATGAGCATTCGTGAGGGAGCGGCAATGTACAGGGCTGGGGAGGCGGAGTTCCGATAGGAGGCGGGAGAGCCAGGGGGAACAGAATCCGGCGGGGGAACCATTCTCGGCACGACACCGCTGGGAAATGATCATGGACCGCGGAGCTGCCTCTGCCTCCAGCACACACACGGAGACGCCGGGAGGTGAGAGCATCTGTTCCCCGGGGCTGGCTGCCGCTGCTAGGGGACACAGACCTGTAAGGAGGGCTCCGCTGCTGGGGGACACCACCAGATGTAAAGGAGGACACCAGATGTAAAGGAGGACACCAGATGTAAAGGAGGGCTCCGCTGCTGGAGGACACCAGATGTAAAGGAGGGCTCTGCTGCTGGAGGACACCAGATGTAAAAGGAGGGCTCCGCTGTTGGGGGACACCAGATGTAAAGGAGGGCTCCGCTGTTGGGGGACACCAGATGTAAAGGAGGGCTCTGCTGCTGGAGGACACCAGATGTAAAGGAGGGCTCTGCTGCTGGAGGACACCAGATGTAAAGGAGGGCTCTGCTGCTGGAGGACACCAGATGTAAAGGAGGGCTCTGCTGCTGGAGGACACCAGATGTAAAGGAGGGCTCTGCTGCTGGAGGACACCAGATGTAAAGGAGGGCTCTGCTGCTGGAGGACACCAGATGTAAAGGAGGGCTCCGCTGTTGGGGGACACCAGATGTAAAGGAGGGCTCTGCTGCTGGAGGACACCAGATGTAAAGGAGGGCTCCGCTGTTGGGGGACACCAGATGTAAAGGAGGGCTCTGCTGCTGGAGGACACCAGATGTAAAGGAGAGCTCTGCTGCCGGGGACACCAGATGTAAAGGAGAGCTCTGCTGCCAGGGACACCAGATGTAAAGGAGGGCTCCGCTGCTGCCAGCTGCTGGGGACACTGAAGTAAGGAGGGCTCTGTTGCTGGGGACACTGAAGTAAGGAGGGCTCTGTTGCTGGGGGACACAGATCTGTAAGGAGGGCTCCACTGCTGGGGACACCAGATGTAAAGGAGGGCTCCGCTGCCAGGGACACAGTTCTGTAAAGAGGGGCTATGCTTCTGGGAGCACCTGATGCAAGGACGGACTGCTGGGGAGGCATCTGGTGGCAGGTGACACACTTCCACTGATTCGGCATTATGGTGAGTTGAATGATTTCATTTTATATTACAATGTAATAATAGAAATAATGCACTTCAATCATCCTGACACCGTAACATCCATGGTGCCGGGATGATTGAAGCGCCAACAGGTGTTTTGGAGTATCCTTATCTGCCAATTTTGTTACACATTTCTATTGTGGTGTAGGATCTGGCTTCTTTCTTTCTATTTCTTTCTCTCACCTCGGACTCTAGCCACACCCATTTGAACCACGCCCATTTAAGCCACACCCACTATCGTGCGTAAACCACGCCCATTTTTCATTCCAGCATGACACGCCTACAAACGAATGGCCCGCCCCCTAATTATAGCAAGGCTCCGCCTCAATACAAAAAGTGTCCCAGATGTTTTTTTTGCAATGTTGGCAACTATGGTGTGTGTGTGTGTGTATATATATATATATATATATATATATATATATATATATATATATACACATATATACACATACATATACACACACACACATTTATTATGTCTGTGTGTGAAATGTTTTATATGCTTCTACAATCCTCCAACTTGCTCATTCACTTTCCTTTTTACACATACGAGGAGAGGAGTTCTCTCCCTCCAGTCATCATTGTGTGTCTCCTTCTCACTTCTCTCACACACACGTCAGTGACGTCACGTGTACAGAGCGCCCGATGACTGCGCAACTGACAGATCGGGAAACTCGCCCTGTGATTGGACTCCGCGGCCCAGCCTCCTCCAATCCAGTGCTAGCTGAGGAGCTTCCCGCCAGACTCCAAACCGCGCGCGGGAGATCGTCAGTCACCTCAGAGAGAGAACGTGAGCCGTCCCCGGTACCGGGACACCGAGAACTTCCGCCATCATGTGGATCCAGGTTCGCACCATGGACGGCCGGCAGACCGAGCGGCTGGACGACCTCTCCAAGCTGACCAAGGTGGATGAGCTGCGGCTGCGGATCCAGGAGGTGTTCGGGGTGGAGATGGAGCGGCAGCGGCTCTTCTACCGAGGGAAGCAGATGGAGGACGGCCATACACTCTTCGATTACAGTGTGAACCTCAATGACATCGTGCAGCTGATGGTGAGGCAGATCCCGGTGTGTGTCCCTGAGGGGAAGGATAATGATGATGAGGAGGAGGAGGGGAAGAAGAAGGATGATGATGAGAAGAAGATGGAGGAGAAGGATTTTGAGGAGAAGATGGAGGAGATAGACCTGGAGGAAGATCCTCTGCCCTCCCCGGAGTTGGCCCTGTACAAGGCGGAGCAATTGGTGGACGCCCGGGACCTGAACATGGGCGCCTGGTTCGAGGCCGTGGTGGTGAAAGTGACCCGCAAACCCGACTCCGAGGACTTCCTCTACCACATCCGATATGAGGACTACCCCGAGGAAGGGACGGTCCCGCTGACGGAGAAGGACGTCCGCCCCCGGGCCAGGACCACCCTGACCTGGGACCAGCTGGTGCTTGGACAGGTGGTCATGGTCAACTACAACCCGGACGAGCCCGGCCAGCGAGGATTCTGGTACGACGCCGAGATCCTCCGCAAGTCTCCGAAGAAGGAAGTCTACGCTAAAATCTCTCTGGGGGACGCCAAGGACTCTTTTGATGACTGCAAAATCGTATTTGCGGACGAGATTTTCAAGATCGAAGAGCCCAGGGCTCTGCCCACCACGCCGGTGAAGCCCGAGTCACCGCAGAAGAAGCAGCAGAGCGGTCCGCAGTGTAAGTACTGCCGGGACGACGCCAGGACCAAGTGCCGCATGTGCGCCTGCCACGTGTGTGGGGGGAAGCAGGACCCCGCCAAGCAGCTGCTGTGTGATGAGTGCGACATGGCCTTCCACATGTACTGCCTGCACCCCCCGCTGACCGCTCTGCCGCAAGACGACGACTGGTACTGCCCCGATTGCAGGAACGACACCAGCGAGGTGGTGCTGGCGGGGGAGAAGCTGAAGGAGAGCAAAAGGAAAGCCAGGATGGCGTCTGCCAGCTCGTCGTCACAAAGAGACTGGGGCAAAGGCATGGCGTGTGTCGGTCGTTCCAGGGAATGCACGATCGTCCCGTCCAATCACTACGGCCCGATACCAGGAGTGCCCGTCGGCACCATGTGGAAGTTTAGAGTTCAGGTCAGCGAGGCCGGCGTGCACAGGCCGCACGTTGCCGGCATCCACGGCCGCAGCAACGACGGCTCCTTTTCTCTGGTGTTGGCGGGAGGTTACGAGGATGACGTTGACGATGGGCACGAGTTCACCTACACCGGCAGTGGAGGCCGCGACCTCTCTGGTAACAAACGCACCGCCGAGCAGTCGTGTGACCAGAAACTTACAAACATGAACCGAGCCCTCGCCCTGAACTGCAACGCACGCATCAACGACAAGGAGGGCGCCGAAGCCAAGGACTGGCAGGCGGGTAAACCTGTGCGGGTTGTGCGTAATGCGAAAGGGAAAAAGCACAGCAAGTACGCTCCAGAAGATGGTAACCGCTATGATGGGATTTACAAAGTGGTGAAGTACTGGCCTGAGAAAGGGAAATCCGGGTTCCTGGTGTGGCGTTACCTCCTCAGGAGAGACGATGAGGAGCCCGCCCCCTGGACCAAGGAGGGCAAAGAACATGTAAAGAGACTGGGCCTCACTATGCATTACCCCGAGGGGTACCTAGAATCTGTTGCCAACAAGGAGAAAGAAAAAGAAAATATTGATGATGATGATGATGATGATGAGGAGGAAGATGACGATTTGGAGCCTCCTAGCAAGGGCAAGAGAAAGAGGAAGCCAAAGATTGACACCGATGAGGATGACGATTCCGATTCAATGCCCAAGAAATCCAAAGTGGAATCGTACAAACTCACCCCAGAGCAAAAAACCCTGATCGAAAAAGATGAGCTAAATGTCAAATTGTGGAATGAAGCCATGGAATGTCTTAAGGAGGGTCCGAAATTTATCAACAAAGTGGAAGAGACTTTCCTGTGCATCTGCTGCCAAGAAGTGGTGTATGAGCCCATCACCACCGAGTGTCTGCACAACATCTGCAAGAGCTGCCTCGATCGTTCCTTTAAAGCCTCTGTGTACTGCTGTCCTGCTTGTAGGCACGACCTCGGGAAAAACTACAATATCCAAGTCAACAAGCCACTGCAATCTCTTCTCCAACAGCTATTCCCTGGATATGAGAGGGGCCGGTAATTCAGGTGAGTCACCTTTAAGTGTTTTTTTTTTTTCCTATTCACTGGTCAGCAAAATCTGTGATACTGCACTAGCACCCTTTTTTGGTCTATTTTTGTAAGTACTTGTCCTATAAACAAAGGTGACAGTCCCCCCACCCAGCTCCACAGTATGTTACCTATTCTCTCTATAATGACAGCAGTCTTTGGTCCAGAAATCTTCTCCAGAGCAAGGCCATTCTTGCACAAAACTTCCCCACAGATCTGAATGGAACCATTCTCCTAAGGCCTCTAGTGTTAGAGTGTGGCCCAATCATGGCTATGGGGAGATTTTTTTTTAGGCTCCATTTACACCTGAGCGATGCAAATCGCAAGCGGGATTTCCACGATTCTGCCAGCGATTCAAAATCGTGGCACGCTTGGCCGATGCCATTACTTATTAATGGCACCCCAATTGCGGCGCTATTTTGCCTCGAATGTCACATGATAAATCACGCAACGCTTGACGCTCAGAAAGGAGCAGGAACTTCTTTTGAGCGACAGCATTGCAATTGCAGAGAAATGTATCGCAGCAAAATTGTGCCGCCATTAGGGTGCTATTAATTATTGGCGATCGCACAAGCATCCCACGATTTGCTGTAATGCAGAATTGTGGAAATTCGGATCGCTCAGGTGTGAATGGAGCCTTAGTGTATTTGTTCCCTTAAAAGAGAAGTATGGGGTCTTTTTTTATTTTATTTTTTTATACTACTTATCTCGGTGGATGCAGCATCAGACCGATTGCAGCTGTCCCCCAGTGTCTGTGCACTGAGAACCGAACACCGCCGATGGCTCGGTTTCCACTCCTCCCCGAGCAATGCTGACGGTCACTCGGCATCCCTTCTGCTCTACTTCTTCGCGCTCATTTGGAGCGCTAGGCCATGGAGGGGCGGGGAGCGGCCGCCTCAGCGGCTCGCTGAGACTGCCATCAATTAAGGCAGCTGGCGGATCCCGACTTGAAGTCGTGATGACGCGCTGCCCTGACTGATGGCAGTGACGTCAGCGGAGAGCGGACTTCAGACTGCTCCGCTGAAAAACGGGTCAGGGGAGTGCAAAATCAATTGCACTCCTATGACCCTGAGGAGAAGCCCAGCCTAAAAAGCTCAGGCTGGACTTCTACTTTAACCCCCTTAATGACAAGGCCATTTTTTTCCGATACGGCACTGTTGTTTTAACTGACAATTGCACGGTCGTGCAACGTTGTACCTGTATATTGATTGGTTTGCACAAAAGACATCGAGTCTACAAATTATGGGATAGATTTTGGGACTTTTTTTTTTTTTTCTTATTGTTTTTACTGGTAATGGTGGCGATCTGCAATTTTTAGCGGGACTACGACATTGCGGCGGACAAATCTGACCCCAAAAGCCACTTTGGGGACCAGTAATATTACATTGATCGGTGCTATAAAAATGTACTGATCAATGTATAAATGTCACTGGCAGGGATGGGGTTAACACCAGGGGGCCATCAAGGGGTTAACTGTGTTCCCTCCTGTGTGTTCTAACTGTAGGGGAGGGGGCTCACTGGGAAATGACAGATCACTACTTCCGATCACTGGGAGCATCAGAAGATCTGAGATGTCCCCTGTCAGAACGAGGATCCGCCCTTGTTTACAATGGCAGATCCCCATTCTGCCTGTGTATGGTGATCGTGGGCGGACATTGAGTCTGCTGGACCCACGGGCGCGTGCCCACAATCTTGCATGCACGGACCGACGTACGGGTACATCGGTTCGCACAGGAGAGCTGACCTGCCGCAGTATAAGTGCGGCGGCTAGTCGGCAAGTGGTTAACCACTTAAATACCCGCCCATAGTAATATGACCTCCTCAGGAGGGATCTCCCATCCTGGGTGGACGTCATATGACGTCCTGGGCTTCCCGGCCGTCTAGGAGGCGCCCGCGGCATTGCTCGGGACCTGGCGATCGTGCCTGGCGGCCGCGATGTCCGCCGGGCACCCGCGATCACAGCAGGACCGTGGATCTGTGTGTGTAAACGCACAGATCCACCTCCTGTCAGAGGAGACCGCTGTGTGTTCCCAGTGCAGAGGAACACAGATCGGTCTCCTCCCCTTGTGAGTCCCCTCCCCCTACAGTTAGAAGCACTCACTAGGATAAACATTTAACCCCTTGATCGCCCCCTAGTGTTAACCCCTTCCCTGCCAGTCACATTTACACAGTAATCAATGCATTTTTATAGCACTGATCGCTGTATAAATGTGAATGGTGTCCGATGTGTCCGCCGCAATGTCGCAGTCACAATAAAAATCGCAGATCGCCGCCGTTACTAGTAAAAAAATAAAAATGCCATAATTCTATCCCCTATTTTGTAGACGCTATAACTTTTGTGCAAACCAATCAATATACGCTTATTGAGATTTTTTTTTTTTTACCAAAAATATGTAGAATACATATTGGTCTAAACTGAGGAAAACATAAAAAAAATTGATATTTATTAAAGCAAAAAAGTTATTTCTTTATTTTTTTCAAAATTGTCGCTTTTCTTGTTTATAGCACAAAAAATAAAAACCGCAGAGGTGATCAAATACCACCAAAAGAAATCTCTATTTGTGGGGAAAAAAACAGTGTTGCATGACCGCGCAATTGTCATTCAAAGTGCGACAGCGCTGAAAACTTAAAATTGGTCTGGGAAGGAAGGGGGTGAAAATGCCCGGTATTGAACCGGTTAAAGAAGAATTGTCACGTATATTTTTTTACATTTAATTCCTGATGGGACAAAGTACATGTAGAACCTTGTCCCTTCTGCCTAGATGCCCGAAAACACTGGCTGCAATGCCGGATGTGGCACCTCTCCCTTGGTGCATGGCCGTCCGATACCGCAGGGAGACAGTTGCTTGGCTTTGTAGCGCCCTCCTCTGGCTCAACATCGGTAAGATGAATACAGAAGGGAGGTGTTGTGTAAGCCTCACCTTCCTCTGCATCCCCCGTGCTAGTTCTTCCTTTGGGCGAGTGCTGGAGATGCCTAGAGGTGCTACAAAGTAAACCAATCATCATCTCCATGCCAGTTGCAGTGTCAGATGGCCATGTACCGGGAGGGGTGCACTGTTCAACATGTCGGCTAGTGTTTTAGGGCACTCATGAGGATGGAACTGTGTTCTCCATGTACTTCGTCCCATCAGGAACTAAATATAGAAGAAGTATTACTGATGATCCTTCTTTAACCCTTTTCTGTTGTCCTCCCACTGGCCCTTTAAGGGGGGTAAATATCAAAGGCATTTCATGGGCTTCCTGATCATTGTAATTGGCTGTCACAGTGATCCAGAGCCAGTCCTACAGCTCCTTATCATTGCTATGTGACCAGGAGCTGTGGTCACAGGTGACGGAGCATGCTGTCAGTGCAAACCGGCAACACCGACTGTACGCATACAAGTGACAGCACCTCACAAGGCCCACCTATGTGCTACCTCCTTTATGTAAATCATGCCCCACCACTTCAAAAGAAAACTCTTAGGCAAAATGTAAGGTTGCATACCTGTCTATCTTCTGTTGTGGAAACTGCTATACTTGCCCTTTATTTAATGCTAAGAAAGGTTTGTGTCCAGTACCATGTTGCTATAAAAGAAGTGGGTTTCACAGAAACACAGTGGGAATTTGCATTGTTTTTAGCATTTGTAAAGCCCTGGTTCACACTTCTGCGTTTTGACACCGTCCTAATCGGTGCGACGCGGCATCTGCAGTGCTGCACCGATGTAAAAAAGTAGTTTCTGTACTACTTTTTGAGATTTTGGGCCGTGATTTACATTGACATCTGTGCAGAAACCTGCACAGATGTCTCTGTAATTGCGGGGGAAATCGGGACTGACAGGCGGGAGTGAAATTGTGCGAGTTCAGCTGAACTCGCACGGGGCTTCATTCCCGCAGCCCAGTGTGAACCTGGGCAAAAGGTCATCTGAAATTTTAAATGTGTGCATAACGCATCTATAGTGGTGGAATTCACATAAGCAGTAAAAATGTGGATCACAAAGAGATAATTTAGACACAATTTCTTAGGCCCCTTTAACTTTTTTTTTTTTTTACATCTGTCAGAGGAGATTTCCTAATGATAGAGAATGTAAACGAGAGGGTGGGGCAGTGTTTACAGAGCATGGGGAGTGTATGCACAGAGGATCTGTCACTTGCCGGCAGCAAATTACGTTGTCAGCTAAAGTAGGGCTGGGCGATTTTCCCCCCCAAAAAAATCGTTTTTTTTTTTTTTATATATAAAAAATTTGATTTACGTTTTCGATTCGATTTTTTTTTTTTTTTTTTTTATTATATTAATTGAAGTGCATCAACAAACAAAATTGCAAAGGCAAACCCTTTCTCTAACTGCAAAGTCAGTGTGCAACAAAGATTGTTAAACATCCAAATTATTAATACTGTATTTGGATTTAGCTAATAAAACAACAAAAAATCTTGAGGTTACTCTTAGTTGAATTGAACTGTGTCCGTGCCTCACTGTGTCCGTGCCTCACTGTGTCCGTGCCTCACTGTGCCCGTGCCTCACTGTGCCCGTGCTTCAATCACTGTGCCCGTACCTGATGCAGATTTTCATGGGATACGGATTTTACTGCTACACCGGCGGCCATTCCAGTATTCAAAAGCCGCTCCTCCTCCTCGTCTGTGATGG
Organism: Rana muscosa; assembly: GCA_029206835.1. NCBI lineage: Eukaryota > Metazoa > Chordata > Amphibia > Anura > Ranidae > Rana > Rana muscosa. The sequence continues at coordinate 280,278,967 of CM055122.1, read as the reverse complement.
GCGGAACACTCAATTTCTCTTATCGTCCATGGACCGACGCAGCTCTCATACTGATTACATGTGAGTATATGTCCCTGCTCGCAGGAGAAGACCTAGGCAGAATGTTAGAGGTTAAAACATTCTAGAACAAGCCAGAGCTGAACAGCCCCGCCCAGGGGGGCGGTCCCTTCGGACATTACCCTCCCACCTGCAGCTAGCAGCCTCAGTTTTTTTCTGCCTAGCAGAAGGAGAAGATGTGGCTCTCAGGAGCCAGTCTCCTGGAAGATTTTACTTTTGATTTTTATTCCTTTGGGAATTTTATTATTTTATTTTTGAGACCTTCGGCTGGGAAACAGGTTGGGTACACTAGTATCCTTGTAGTCTTCCCTGTCCGACCATCGAGCGTGCTGATCCTCGCCTTGCGTGCGTGAGACTCAGTTCACGACATACCCCATGGCTCCAGGGGTGGCCGGGTTGCTTTCATGCTCCCGCGGTCCTCTCAAGATTGAACAGTACTTGACTGACTGTATCTCTCGCGGTGGACCGGGCCGACAGCTACGCAGTACGACTCTGTGATAGGTCTGTCTGAAACAAGCCAGTGGGTCCCTGAAAGGGACGGGTAAGTAGTCTCTCTTACTGCAGGTGAGTACATGCTGGCTGTGTTTCTGTGTGTGGGGGTTTCTCCCTGTCTCCCCCCTGTTATGCTGATCTCTGCACCCTGTACTGGTGCTGTGCTGTGGGGTGCTTGGGGGTCACTCTGGCCTGGCTGGGCGCTCATTTCTGCAGTTTTTTCTGGTGTGTGAGGTGATTATTGCGTGCGCCATTGGCGCTGTTTGAGGTGGTTATTGCCTGCGCCATTGGCGCAAATTAGAGCTTTGAATTTTGCGCTCGGCGGCCATCTTGGCGTTCAGTGGCGCAGTTATAGCTGCGGCCATTTTCTTGTGGCCGCCGCGCATTTATTTCTGGCGGCGGCGTGAATCCCCTCACAATCTCCTCACAGACTGAGCTGTCCTTAAGGGTTGGTGGGTCCTCCCGGGTATCCCCTCCTCAGCCTCAGCGTAGCCAGTGGGTGGACTGTATAGTGTATAAGGTCTCATAGGGTGGCGTTTATGGAGTCTGATACACCTGCTCTCCACACTTGCCTGGGGCAACTGGCCGTGCTGCACAGTTAAACATGTTCATATGTTTCCTGCACCTGCGGTCCTTATGGACCAGTTGTCAGCAGTCCTGGAATCATTCCTGTCAGAATGGAAGCGGTGTGCGAGCAAAAGGAGCTATAAGCCCCCCCCCCCCACAAAAATCTTTACTGAAGGGGTGCTCTGAGTCAGATATGGGCCTAGCTACTATGCTCAGGACCCTACATCTGAATATTTAAATGTTTATGAACAGGACATTCCCTTGTGAGGAAGACTCCAGTTCTGTGTCAGTGAATGACAGGGCGCTTGTAAGTGATCTCATTGATGATGTGAGAAACACTCTCAGGCTGGAATTGCTGTGACAAGCTTTTCTTTTACACAGTTTCCTCACTGTTTTCCTCACACGCTGCCTCAAGAGCAGCATGGATGAGGGAGGACTTTATTCATTTATGTCTCTAATCCCTGTGAGCCTTCTGTGTGATACCTGAGGTAACATTTCCCGCCATTTCCTGGGGAATGATTTGAGCTCTGACAGACACACGGTCTGAGGATCAGAGGTTACCTGTTACCTGCATGCTGCTTCAGCAGCACAGTCAAGCAGGTTGGAATGATACAGAGAAGATTATGCGCCTCTGCGCCATAATTTAACTCATCCTATACCTCTACACTGCATACATTCACAGTGTATGTATGTGTTATTGGTCTCTGTGGCTGTCCCCACGTTCCAATGCTGTGTTTCAGTGCCATACATGATCTAAACGTACAAAATATGTTTATGCACGACTCCAGATACATTCACAGTATATATATGTATGTATTATACTCTCTGGGTTGGCGGGGGCTCCGGTGTCCTCCCGCACTCTCATGGTATGTGCGCTTCGGCTCTCTGCACAGTATAGACATGTTCAATATGTTTATTGCACATATTATACATGTTTACAGTATCGGTATACTGTTTGCGTGGGGTTCCTCCGGGTACTCCGGTTTCCCCCCACGCTCCAATGGAAATGCACAGCATAAACATGTGCAATATGTTGATTCACGTGCTATCATTCCTACACGGTATCTGTGTGCTGTCTGCGTGGAGTTCTTCCGAGTGTTCCGGTTTCCTCCCACGCGCTGACGGTATGTGCGCCTTTGGCCTTCTGCACAGTTAAACATGTTCAATGTTTATCACGCATGCTATAATACCTGCACGGTATGTGTAGGCAGTCTGTGTGGTTTTCCTCCGGGTACTCCGGTTCCCTCCCACACTTCATTGGTATGGGCGCTTCGGCGCTATGCACAGTCTAAATTTGTGCGATTGGATATCCACATACTAACATACCTACCCGGTATGTCTTTGCAGTCTGCGTAGGTTTCCGCCCACGCTACATGACATGCATGCCTTTGGTGCAATACACGGTGTAAACATACACATTATGTTTATACACTAAATACATTCACAGTAGTTGTAGGTATTGCATTCTCTGAGTATGCGTGGGGTACTTTGGTTCCTCCCACGCGCCAACGGTGTGCGCGCCTTCGGTGCTATGCACACATGAGCTTGTGCAAAAGGTTTAGCACACACACTAATACCTACACGGTATGCAGTCTGCGTGGGTTTCTGCCCATGCTACATGACATGCATGCCTTTGGTGCAATACACGGTGTAAACATACACATTATGTCTATACACTACACTAAATACATTTACAGTAGCTGTAGGTATTGCATTCTCTGAGTATGCGTGGGGTACTTCGGTTCCTCCCACGCGCCAACGGTGTGCGCGCCTTCGGTGCTATGCACACATGAGCTTGTGCAAAAGGTTTAGCACACATACTATAATACCTCCGGGTGCTCAGGTTTCTCCCCTGCGTTCCAATGGTGTGCGCATTCTCAGCGCTATGCACAGTATAAACATGTGCAATTTGTTTATTCGCAGGCTAACATACCTACACGGTTGTGTACGCAATCTGCGTGGCTGGTTTACGTCCAGGCGCCGATGATGTGCGCGCCTTCGTCGCTGGCACAGTATATACGCGTTTAATAGGTTTAGCCACAAATACTAAACTACATACGCCGTATGTGGTGGTATTGTGCTCTTTGTGGCTGGGTGGGTTTCCTCCCACACGCTCCATTTGTGCGTTTGACGCAATACATAGTATAAACTATGTGTTTGCACAATCAGCACCTATCCATGGGTAGCTGCTGGATGGAGCATTGTCACAAGGATCCCTGGTTTCAGGGGTATCACTTTCCACCTGCTTTCAGTGGTGATCAGAAGCGCTGGCTTGGACTGTGTTCGCCAGGCTGGGGTTGGCGTTGCGCCCGTTTAGTGGCTGCGTCTATGGCATTTTTTGTAGCTCAATGACTGGGCAAAAGCCTCTGCTTCATCCATCAGTCGTCTAGCAGGTGCACTACAACTGCTTTAGCCTTTAGGGTCTCTGTGCCCGGGGTGGGTTTGCGCCACCTGTGGAGGCTGAGGTACTAGTCCTCTGACCGAGTTTCTAGGGAAGTTCCGTCAAGTTGCCTTTATTGGCCAACATTTGAGGCACCCTGTACACTGGGGCCTCCCTTCTCCGATACATTGCGGAGTCTCTTTGGGATTTTCATACATCTCGCTGCAAGACGGTCCTGACGGCAGTGTGCATTGCAGGCAAAGGGTCCTTTCATCCGGAGGTGTTTCCACCTTCTTTACCGGAGGTGGGGCACCGGAAGTGGACCTTGTGGCCTCTCGACTCACTCGCAAGGTGGCAAGATCGTGGTCAGGTCCAGGGACCCCTGGGCGGATGAGCTAGACGCGTTGGAAGCCCGTGGGGGCAGCATCGCCTGATATATGCTTACCCTCTGCTACTGTTGTTGCCTCGCCGGCTTCACAGAGCATACTTCATCCTGCTTTACAGTCCTTGGCTTTAATGGCATGGCTGTTTAAAGCCAGGTGCTAAAGGACCGAGTTCTCTCGTATTCGGTCATCTCTTCTATGTTGTTGACACGGGAATCTTCCTCCAGAAAGATATCTCACCGTACCTGGAAGGCTTACATCGCTATGTGCGAGGAACTTGAGTGGCATCCTCGGATGTATTCCGTTCCCAGGATTTTGCTGTTCTTACAGCGCGGTGTGACCCAAAAGCTGGCCTTGCATACCTTTTTTGAGGGTCGGATTTCGGCCCGGGCTGTCTTTTTCAACGACTGCTACCGGGCCATTCCTTGATTAGCACCTTTTGTGCAGGGGGTTCGCCATGTGATCCCCCCCCCCCTGTCAAGCCTCCTCTCCCTACTTGGGATCTGATTTTGATGCATCTCGGTTCTCCAAGAACATCCCTTTTGAGAATATCAGAGAGATTCCTCTCTTGACCTTGTCCCGGAAGTTGGCCTTAGTGGCCATTGCTTCGGTTAGACGGGTGTCTGAGTTGGCGGCCTTGTCTGGCAAGTCGCCTTACTTGGTCCTCCATAAGGATATGTTGGTGTTGCGCCCACGACCATCCTTCTTTTCTAAGGATGGTCTTGGCCTTTCACCTTGAGGACATTGTTCTTCCATCCTTGTGTCCTCACCCATTGCATCCCTGAGAGTTTGCGCTTCATACATTAAGATAGGTACAAGCCTTACGAGTGTACCTGTCTGCTACTGTTTCCATTCAGAAATCTGTGTCTGGTCCAAAACGGGGCCGAGCAGTGTCGTCTGCCACCGTCTTTAGGTGGATCAGGCAGACCGTCATACAGGCCTATGCCCTTAAGGGGCGGGCGCCTCCCTTTCCGGTTGCGGCGCATTCCACCAAGGCAATTGGTGCTTCCCGGGCCTTCCGACATCAAGCGTCGGTTGCACAAGTGTGCAAGGCGACGACCTGGTCGTCCGTTCATACCTTTTCAAAGTTCTACAAGGTTGATGTGGCTGCATCTTCGGATGCTTCCTTCGGCCGCAAAGTGTTGCAGGCCGCTGTCTAATGTTGCAACTCCTCCGTTGAGGGGCTCTGCTGGTTTGGAGTGAAGTTTTGGTTGTTCCTTACTTTTTTTTGCTCCCACCCTTTTCTTATACTGCTTTGGGACGTCCCACATATAATCAGTATGAGAGCTGCGTCGGTCCATGGACGATAAGAGAAAATAGGATTTTTGTACTCACCGTAAAATCCGTTTCTCTGACGTCCATGGACCGACGCAGCACCCACCCTTCCTTTTAAGTTTGTACTGCTTTGTTACGAACTGAGGCTGCTAGCTGCAGGTGGGAGGGTAATGTCCGGAGGGACCGCCCCCCTGGGCGGGGCTGTTCAGCTCTGGCTTGTTCTAGAATGTTTTAACCTCTAACATTCTGCCTAGGTCTTCTCCTGCGAGCAGGGACATATACCCACATGTAATCAGTATGAGAGCTGCGTCGGTCCATGGACGTCAGAGAAACGGATTTTACGGTGAGTACAAAAATCCTATTTTCCCAGCATTCAGTGTTCCGCCTATCATGGACATCTACTCATCCTCATAACACAGATGAGGATGAGAGGATGTCCGTGATAGGCTGAACACTGCCTGCTGTGAAATTCAGTGTTCCGCCTATCACAGACGACGAGGACTAGGGAGGCGCGGCTTTTGAACACTGCAATGGCCGCCGCCGTCTGTCTGCATGACACGCTGATCAGGTAGGCAGACAGCGGCTTTCGGTTAGTTAGAGTTACATTACATCTACTCGCTGCGGCGAGTAGATGTAATTGGGGTAATGCCGCCAAGTGCCATTCCGGATACGCCCCCTGCAGCCCTGCTACGGAAACTTTGAAGGAAAAAATAAATAAAAAAATCTAAAAAAATAATCGATTTTCTTCAAATCTAAATCTATTTGAACTCAAAACTCTATTCAAGATTAAAATCGATTTTTTTTTCCCAGCCCTAAGCTAAAGTAAACAAAGGTGACCTTGCCCCTTTGACTACTTTAGAAGCGGGATGAATGACAACTCTTCTTCTCCCCGTGCTGATCTGTAACTCCGCCCCTTTACTTTAGCGGCGGGGAGAACTGACAATGTAATTTACTGCCGGCAAGTGACAAATCCGTGCACACGCTCTGTAAAAACTTCCCCCTCTCCTGCTGTAGACACTGCCCCCCCCCCTCTGCTGTTTACATTTGGCTGTCAGGGGGAATTTCCTGCTGACAGCAGATGAGTCGCTGGTTGTTAGGATGCCGGCGGGTACCAGCTCCTAACAACCAATGCAAAAACAGACCGTTTGTCCATTCATTTAAATTTAAAATAGGGCTTTCTTCTATTTCAAAAAATAGATGTTTACGAAGGAGGATGATCATTTGCTAACATCCTTTTGCCCATAGAAATATATTGGTGTCTGGTTTTTCATCTGTCGACGGACTGAGGAAAACCGGACTGTGAAAAGGGGCCTTTGGCCCCTTTCACATGGAGGGTCTGTTCAGGTCCGCCTGTCAGTTTTTTTAGGCGGACCTGAACGGATCCTCCATGTAACCCTATGGAGCCACAGATGTCAGCGGTGACATGTCCGCTGACATCCGACCCCGCTCCGCCAAAGTGTGACGGAGGAAAACCCTATTTTTCCTTCCGTCAGCGGATCGGATGACAACGGACTCTACGGTCCGTCGTCATCCGATCCCCCCCATAGGAGAGAGCGGCGCTCTGACAGGGCGGTCCCTGCACAGTGTGCGGGGACCGCCCAGTCATCCGCCGGCTCAGCGGGGATCAACGGAGCGATCCCCGCTGAGCAAGCGGAGCTTCACAGGGTGGATCTTCACGGATCCGTCCCGTGTGAAAGAGCCCTTAGACTGTTTCTTTTAACCTCTGATAGTTATGAAGTGTTAGAATCACTGTCAGGTTTTTAATGCTGTTTGTGTCCCAGCTGGGGAGTCTTGCCCCATCTAGTCTGTTCACCATTGTTGGCAGGACCGAAAGTGATGGGAAATCCAAAATTTTGAGTTGTCCCCAGAGCAGAAATAAAGGGGGAAAATGTCCCATCAGGACACCTGTTCTGGTAACAACGGTCTAAGATTTCTTCTGCCTTCCTGTTTACACAGAACAAGAAGGGAAATTCCCCCAATGGGAAACAGATGGCAAGATAAACTAACAGAAGTTCTCTTCAATATTTAAAATGTGGAGGAAAATAATTTTTTATCTTCAAAAAAACTGTGTACTGCCATTTATAGATGTGTATTTGTATTTTTTTTTTATTTTATTTTTTTTAAATGGCATCTCAGAAATAGGTTTGTCTTTGTGTTTTGGAAACTTGGTGAGTATAACTAATGCAGATACCATTTTTTTCCTTTATGCATTCTTGAAAATGACTGTGGACCAAGGATTTTAAAAGTGGATATCAAAGTACTTTATTTGCAGTAGCTGGCTTCCAAAAGACACAGTTCCTGTCTTAGATTATGTCCCTTTAATGCGTTTCACCCTGATTGGGCTTAATACCTCTGCAGTTAAAGAGGAGCTCCAATCTCCCCCAAAACAATTAAGTCAGCAGCTACAAATACTGTACTGTTAATAGAGGGACACTTACCTGTCCAGGAATCCAGCGATGTTGGCACCTGAGCCGATTCTCCAGTCTGCTTCGGGTGCAGGCATCTTCAGTAAGGGAAACTGGCAGTGAAGCCTTCAGGCTTCACAGCCAGTTCCCTACTGCGCATGTGCGAGTCGCACTGTACTTTCTGAGTGGTCCTGCCATCTTCTGAGACATTTGTGTGTCCCAGAAGGCAGCAGGGGGAGGAGGGAAGGACCAGATGTACTTGAAGATTGCTGCGGCGATCTTACCTGGGAGTGGGTACCTGTCAAAACCTTTTGGGCGGAGCTTCACTTTTACCAGCTTGCGCAGATATACTGCGGCGGAATGGCTCTCCTAGGCGAATTCCTGTACATATACGGCTTTGCTCAGGAGAGACACCAGAGGGTGCGCGAACGTGCCTGCTGCACAGCGGGGGAACCCGATGCGCATGGCCAGCGGGCACGATCGCCGTCGGTCACACGTGATCGCGTGCACAAGAGCCAGTACGGGGCTTTGTGTGTGTGTGTAAACACAAATCCCTGTGCTGTCAGCAGAGAAGACAGATCATGTGTTTCTACAAAGTAGAACAGCGATCTGTCATCTCTCCTAGTTATTCCCCTCCCCCCCACAGTTAGAACACACAAATAGGAAACACAGTTAACCCCTTGATCGTCCCCTAGTGTTGACCCCTTCCCTACCAGTGACATTTACATAGTAATCAGTGCAAAAATTGGGATATTTACTCTAGCAAAAAGTAAAAGATTCGATCACCGCAGAGGTGATCAAATACCACCAAAAGAAAGCTCTATTTGTGGGAAAGAAAGGACATCAATTTTGTTTGGGTACAACGTTGCCCGACCGCGCAATTGTCAGTTAAAGAGATGCAGTGCCATATTGGAAAAAATTGCCTGGTCATTGAGCAGCCAAATCTTCTGGGGCTGAAGTGGTTAAGCCCAACTGGGGTTAAGTGCATCAGTGGGGGCAAGGATTGGGTCTTTGGAGACAAGCTACCTGGAATAAAATATTATGGTGTGATTTTACAGAGTGCGGCTCTGGTTTCACTTTTTGCAATACATGTTGAGCAGGACGAGCAGAGAGAAGACAGCGCCTGGTGCACGAGAAGAACATGCAGTGCAGTTTTCTCTGTGGGATTTCTACAGTGGTGGACCAAGGAAGTTGCTTTTCTGCTTGCCTAGGCATACCTTATTAGGGCTCTTGCCCACAGGTGTTCTTTTCAAACACTGCGTTTTACTACTTGTGTGCCTTGTCTGCAGCTCAGATGCAATTCAATAGTACATGCTGCATCCAAAGAAACACAAAGGAGGTCAAACGTAGCCTCTGTATTGCTAAAAAAGTCAATAGGAATTTTCTGATCTGAGTTTGACATGCGTTTTAAATGCAGTAAAATGCATGTTTACATGTGCCCTTAAACCTAGTTTAAACAGGTTCAGCTTGCAAATGCTAGTATAAAATTGTGTACAGCAACAATTTACAAAACTTTCAGAAAGCTTCAAGAGGAGGTTCCGCCCACCCCTGCACAAATTAAAAGCCAGCAGCTACACACACACACACATACTGCAGCTGCTGGCTTTTAATAAAAGGACACTTACCTGTCCTGGAGTCCAGTGACGTCGCCACTGTAGCTAATGTTTCCATCAGCTGTCAGGTGCTGCTGCCGACATTGCCAGTAAGAGAACCCAGTAGTGAAGCTTTACAGCTTCACGTTGGGTCCCTACTGTGCTCAGATGAGTGGAAGTTGCACTCTTGGGTGGAATTTTTAATTTTTTTTTTAACCACTTGCCGACCGCGCCATGGACTAAAGACGTCTACAGCGCGGTCGAGTTATCCAGGGTGGACGTCCCAGGGACGTCCTCCCAGAATCTTGCTCCCGCGCGCCCCCTGGGGCGCGCTCCAGGAAATGTCCGTGACCGCCGGGTCCGGAAGACCCGGCGCATCACGGTAGATGGCCGCTAATCGCGGCCGTTTACCACGTGATCGCTCCGTCAAATGACTGAGCGATCACTTGTAAACAGACCGGCGTCATGTGATGACGCCGGTTTCCTCTCTCCCCTCTGTGTACCGATCGGTACAGTGTGAGAGGAGAGGGGAGGGAGCGGATCATGTCCGCTCCCTCCCCCATGTCAGATCATGTCAGCTGTGGGCTGGATCTGTGACAATTGCAGTCACAGATCCAGCCATCCATCCATCCCTGCTCAGCCATCCCTGTGCAATACCCTGCCCATACTCCGCAATACCCTGCCCATACTCCGCAATAACCACTTCCCGCCCGTCATATGACGTCCTTAATTTTATGCTGGGATATCTAAATGATGGGTGCAGCTACAGGCATCATTCAGATATTCGCTTTTTCAGTCGGCAATTCCCTGCACCATAAGAACGATCATAGCGGCTGTTCCACCGCTTGATCACTCTTACGGGAGGTGAGAGGGGATGCCCCCCCCCTCCCGCTGCCCTCCGGTGCTTCTACTGACTCACCGCTATGATCAAAGCCAAGATTGTTTTTTTTTTTTTTTTTGTTTTTTCAGGCTTCCCAGCCTAGAGGTGAGATGTGGGGTCTTATTGACCCCCATATCTCACTGTAAAGAGGACCTGTCATGCCATATTCCTATTACAAGGGATGTTTACGTTCCTTGTAATAGGAATAAAAGTGATCAAAAAAAAATTTGGGGCGGAAAAACATGTCAAACTAAAATAAATAAAGTAAAATGAACAATAAAATATATATATATTTTTTTAAAGCGCCCCTGCCCCCGCGAGCTCGCATTCAGAAGTGAACGCATACGTAAGCCCCGCCCACATATGAAAACGGTGTTCAAACCACACATGTGAGGTATCTCTGCGAACATTAGAGCGAGAGCAATAATTTTGGCCCTAGACCTCCTCTGTAACTCAAAACATGTAACCAGTAAAAATATTTAAAGCGTCGCCTATGGGGATTTTTAAGTAGCAAAGTTTGGCGCCATTCCACGAGCGTGTGCAATTTTGAAGGGTGACATGTTAGGTATCTATTTACTCAGCGTAACTTCATCTTTCACATTGTGCAAAAAACATTGGGCTAACTTTACTGTTTTTTTTTTCTTTTAAGCACAAAACTGTTTTTTTCCGTAAAAAACGCGTTCGAAAAATTTCTGCGCAAATACCGTGCAAGATAAAAAGTTGCAACGACCACCATTATATTCTTTAAGGTCTTTGCTAAAAAAACATATATAATGTTTTGGGGTTCTGTGTAATTTTCTAGCAAACAAATGATGATATTTACATGTAGGAGAGAAATGTCAGAATTGGCCTGGGTGCTCCAGAACGCCTGAAGGTGCTCCCTGCATGTTGGGCCTCTCTATGTGGCCACGCTGTGTAAAAGTCTCACACATGTGGTATCGCCATACTCGGGAGGAATAGCAGAATGTGTTTTGGGGTGTAATTTGTGGAATGCATATGCTGTGTGTGAGAAATAACCTGCTAATATGACAATTTTGTGAAAAAAAAAAAGAAAAAAAAGAATCTTGATTTTGCAAAGAATTGTGGGAAAAAATTACAACTTCAAAAAACTCACAATGCCTCTTTCTAAATACCTTGGAATGTCTTCTTTCCAAAAAGGGGTCATTTGGGGGGTATTTGTACTTTTCTGGCATGTTAGGGTCTCAAGAATTGAGATAGGCCGTCAGTACTTCAGGTGTGATCAATTTTCAGGTATTGGCACCATAGCTTGTGGACTCTATAACTTTCACAAAGACCAAAAAATATGCACCAATTTGTACTTATTTTTACCAAAGATATGTAGCAGTATAAATTTTGGCCAAAATGTATGAAGAAAAAATACTAATTTGCAAAATTTTATAACGGAAACAAAGAAAAATTCATTTTTTTACAAAATTTTCAGTCTTTTTTCTCTTATAGCGCAAAAAAATAAAAAACCCAACAGTGATTAAATACCACCAAAAGAAAGCTCTATTTGTGTGAAAAAAGGGACAAAAATTTCATATGGGTACAGTGTTGTATGACTGAGTAATTGTCATTCAAAATGTGAGAGCACCGAAAGCTGAAAATTCGTCTGGTTAGGAAGGGGGTTTAAGTGCCCAGTTGTCAAGTGGTTAAACTAACTTACTGAAGCCTGCTAACATTCACTGAAGTGACACTAAATTCTGGTCTACAAAAAAAAAAAAAATCCAAGTATGTATCCCTAAACCCGGGTCACACATGCCCTGTGCAGGGCCATCTTTTCCTGGCGCAGGGGACGCACAGGTGTTGTGTGCCTCCCCATGCCAGCGTCTCATTGATGTCTATTGAGACACGCAGCTGCAGGGACACAGCCACTGTTTCCCAATATGATGTGCTGGTCCCCCGGACACCTACACAGAGCCAATCACCCCTTGTGAATGGAGCTTAACTCGAAGTCCATTCTATTGCTTTCAGCCTCCTCCAAATCTTCATACACCCCCATTTTCCTGTTCGGGAGAGGCTGCATTTGTTCTCCATGGTCCCACAGTGCCAAGGAACTTCGCCACCCTCTTGCTGGCTTCCAAGATAGACTATGTGATAGACTAGTGTGCATAGAGCAGTGCACATGACTGCAACTAACGTGCATTGTTCATTCCAAACTGGGGGGGGGGGGGGGGGGGGGGGGCGGAAAGTTTTGGGAGCTCGGAGATTGTTACAATGAGGAAAAACACAGTAGGAAACTATTTTGTGAAAAATATACTACAGGTTCAGTAAAGTGGTTTTAAAGGCTTGACAAATTTGCTTTGAATCTGGGAGCCAGCTAAAAAAGTTAGGAGCCAGTTTTTTGTGTTTTTTCTAACAAAACGTTATTTATTTTTTTTAAAACTGTTTTCTTTTGGTTGTATTTCATCACAACTGAGATTTTTTTATTTTTTTTGCTAAACAAACAAAACAGACTGAAAATGTTAGGGGGGGGGGGAGAAACATTTTTTCCTAATTTTTGCAAATAAGTTATTTTTTCTTCTTCACTGATAATCGGAATTGCCGGTTACCGGTTTCTCTTTCCTCACGCTGTGACAGTATCTGTTTATAATGTGATCAGCTGTGATTGGCCCTTTACCTCAATCTGTAAACAGGTGTGTCCAACAGACGGCGATCACCGAGCACGCACAGGGGGATGGGTTCTGGGAGGAAGTCAGTAGATGCCCTCCCAAAACTAGCGGACTGCACAGTCAGCTGCCCGGCGCCAGGAACTGCATGACCGAGGCATCTGGCAATAGAAATGGGGTATGGGATGGGAATGGGGTAACAAAAGCCTAGGATGTTATTTCTAGTTGCCATGGCGTCCTCGTGCCTGGGATTTGTCAAACCCTGCCTTAAAAAAAAACAAATTCCTCCCTCATCCATTACTGTGCCAGAGAGAAAAGGCTCTCTTTCTCTTCTCACTGGACCTGGAGGCAGCATCGGGAGCCATTGGCTCCTGCGCTGTCAATCACATCCTAAGGCGGAGTGGGGCCAAGCCATGCTGTGCATGTCAATAGACTCACACAGCCCAACTCAGGATCAAGCCTCCACAAGTACCCCCGTGGCAGCGCTACTCCCTCTTCCTAGTCTCACAGGAGTTGGAGAAGCAGGAACCATAGGCTCCTGCTGCTGCCAGTCAAATCCTGTGGGTGACATACGTGGTCAAGCCATGCTGTGGGTGTCTATGGATGCTCACAGCCCGGCTTGAGAGCACACCTGCATAGATGCCCCCATAGCACATGACTTGCTTTGGCAACCCTCGTAGATGAGGCTGAACAGGCAGCGCCAGCGAAGGACCACTAAAGAAGAGGTAAGGGGCTGCTCTGTGCACAGAGTAGGTCAGTATAGACATCTTTTTTTTAATTTTAATTTAGAAAAAAAAAGTGCCTTTTACAACCACTTTAATCCATCTACTGTAGCAGTGCTTTTTAAGATTTACTTGTTATGTCTGGTAATTTCCTATAATTATTGTAAAATGTTTTTTTCAGGGATAAAAGCTACATTGGAGAAGATTCACACCTGAAACCACTGAGCTTCAAGTTCTCTACACCTGGTATCCAGATTGTTACCGTCAGGAAGACACAATTGGGTGACTGCGTTATAAAGGTGCCCCTAGAAGACCGGCGTTTTGGTTCTGAAACCATAATCAATTACTTTTCTACTTCTGTGGTTCACTGAAAATGTTTAAATTTCACATTTGGGCTTTTTGTTATTGGCCTTTAGTTCTGGATTTATACACATTTGTTTTGGGTGAATATGGTGATAAGTTTCTTAAACATTATTCACTGCCAAACAAAAATGGCCATGTGGTTTGTGGTAATACTGCGCTATACTGTGCTAAGCTTGGATATGTTTTTCCTACTGCAAATGGAAACCTGCAGAAACTACCCCTGTGGGCATGTCTTGCCTTTCATTGTACATTTTGTCAGAGCCGTTAAGTGCCTTTATCCAGTTACTGCATTTCTATTTTTATTTTTTTTGGGACTCTGTGTCCTAAATTTGTCTGCAAACTTTCAGCTGTTGTAAATTTCCAGTTATGATCCTTAAAATGCTATTTCAGAAATTTAAGACAATTGTTTTTGCAGCATTATTCTTTTTTCTAAATGTAAAGGTTTTATGCTTGGTTTGTAACACAAGGCTGCAGACACTGTACAGCTATTTGCCAACTAAATACCTTTCTTTTCTGAGGGGGGGGGGGAAGCCTGCCTGAACGTTTACTGTTGACTTTGCTTTACCAATTAATATTTTTCAATTATAAGTATTTTTATACGACAACCTGCAACTCTTGTTTGATCTTTAATATTTGTGCCAATAATGGATTTCAAATAAAATACATTGTGCATGTTAATCAATCTACGTTTTGCACATATTTGGTACAGGAATGTCTCTTCTAATGCACAGCTCTCCTACCTCCCTGTTCAAATGAATTGGTTTAGCACAGGGTTACATGCCACAAAATTGGGCATTTCCGTTCAAGGCCAGAAACAGGATTGTTATGAGAACACTCGCCTTCTACAGTGTTGCATGTTTGCTTGAAGAACCAGTCACTGTTCCCTCACTGGCAAGGGGGTTCTGTGGCATTGCAGCCAGTAAGAAAGCAGTGCTGTAAGAGCAGGTAAGTTTATTTGTTTTCCCCTCTTGGACCCCTTTCACACTGAGGCGCTTTGCAGGCACTATAGCACAAAAAAATAGTGCCTGCAAAGCGCCCTGAAAGAGCCTCTCCTTTCACTCCAGTGTGAAAGCCAGAGGCGCTTTACCGCTGACGCCCCCACCGTCCCAGTGTGAAAGGGCTCTTAGTGATCCCATTGCATTGAGTAGCCAACAGTGAGTACTGGTAATGTGGCACAGCCTCAAGCACGGTTGGGGGGGGGGGGGAGACCCCCACTGTAATAAGATTATATAGTAGATGTAAATGCTTACCTGTCCTACCACTGAATGCTGTTTTGTTCAAGAAGAATCGCCAATGAAAGAAACAGGCTCTTCCGAAAGTGTTAATCCTCCTGTGTCTCCTAAGGGGCTCACAGATTCCTGCCAACAACCCATATGTCTTTGTAGTGATGTGTGAGTGTTGAGAGGAATACAGGAGATCGACACTTCTGGAGGTTTTTTTTTCACAGGCCTCAGTAATCAATTATAGCAGCATTGGTAACTGACAGGAAAGGCAATTTTTACATTCTTTTTACGGGGGCAGCGATTATTTGAATGTAAAATATTGCTGACAGGGTTCATGTAACGTGTCAAAAGTAAATTTTCAAACTAAGTGGTACTAAAGTCAGTTTTTTATTTTTTCGATTAAAAATAACAAACATGGTATACTTACCTGCTCTTTGCACAGCCCCGATCCTCCTCTTCTCAGGTCCCTCGCCGGCGCTCCTTGCCCCTGCTGAGTGCCCCCACAGCAAGCAACTTGCTATGGGGGCACTGCTCTGTGTGCCCATTCAGACATGGAGCCATGTCTCTCTCTGACTTTTACAGCAACGGGAGCCCTGCTGCTGTCTCTTCTAATGAAGAGGACAGCTGAGACTCTTGTGCAACATCGCTGCATCAAGCTTGGCTCAGGTAAATAAGAGGGGGGCTGCTGCACACAAGATAAAAAAAACTTCTGACTTTAGAACCACTTTAAATCTGCAGCTTTCTTTAAAATCAATACCTGATAATCCTGCCATAAAGGTTGTTTGTTTTTTTTTTTCCCCCCCACAAAAGTTTTTTAAAGTTTTTCATAGATAATACAAGTAGTACCATAAAACATATAAGAAAGGTACAAGACATGGTTCCAATTTAAGGGAGGCAATAGGGTTCAACATATTTGTAAATAAAAACCAAAAGATACTGCCTCTCAGCACCATTAGTAAGAAGGCCACATAAGAAAACCTCTATTGGTAGGTAGTAATCTGTTAAAAAAGATACACTGCAGCGTACTACAGGCCTGTTAGACTCTTGTTGGAATGGAAGACTTCACATCAAGGTACTCCATTATGCTTTCTGTAAGTACTAAAGAGCATATAGAGATTAGGAGTAGTGTCCGACAACCATGTCGGCCCTCGACTCCACATCCTTTTTGTAAAATAAAATAAATATGAGGGAGGCACTGTAGGGGGAGTATGTGAGGAGGGGGTGGGATCACCACCAGCTACCCTCCCCAGTAAACCCCCAGTGTTTCGAGAGGTATAGCGATCTTTAGGTTCTTGTTTCTACCATAACTCCTTGTCAGTTACTGCCAGGTCCTTTTCATGCAATGTCACTCTGTCAATGCACTTTAAAGCAGAATACCAGTTTAAACCTAAACTAATCTTAAAAATGCTCCCTCCTAACACCTATGCTGACTAAACTGTTTGAAAAAAAGGAATTACCATACATATTTTCAGGCCACTCTGGTACAGTCATGTGATCCGACTCTCCTGTGTCAGTCAGCTGCAGGGGAGAGGAGGGAGCACTGACAATGGATGATGGCACTGCTTCTAGGCATTCCAGCTGTTGTCAAATGTTCTCTCCATTCCCCTGGAGCTGACAGGAGATCATGTACCAGAGCAGCCTGAAAATAGGTAAGTATACCCCTCTTTCTTACAGAGGTTAGTCAGCTTACATGTTAGGAGAGGGAGGATGCATTTTTAGGAATAGTTAGGTTTAACTTGGATTTCTACTTTAGGATAAGGATAAGTTAACTCTTTAGAAAAAATAAATTAAATGCACAATTTTTTGCAGGTAAAAAAATTTGCAATTTTTATTTTGGAGCCTGCACTAGCGATAAGCAGATCACTGGTGCCATGCAGGTGTATCTGTGTGCCTGTACAGCACCATGGTAATTCATTGAGAACTACAAGCTGACTGCTGCAAAGGATGTTGGGGTTTGTAGTTCATTCTCTCTCACACAAAGCCAGCTGATTTCAAAAAGTGACAGCTAGTACAGAAAACTTCAGGGGATTGGAGGAATCAGGCTGCAGCATTGGGAACATGTTACATCCTAAACAGGTGGAACATGTTTCCAAAGGTGAACTTAGGTAGAGACTGAGCCCCTGTTCACACCGGTGCGACTTATGTGATTTTTGACAAGTTGCACCCCATTTGTGCCTATGGAGCTGTTAAAATCGGTGCAACTCCAACTTGCACCGATTTGAAAAAGGTTCCTGCACTATATTTGGTGATTTTCATGTGCGACTTGCATTGACATCTGTGTATGAAATCAAACGGATGTCGGCAAGCTACAGAAGAAATTGCGCTGAAGTAGCACAATTTCAAAGCCGCGTTCAGTGTGAATGGGGGGGGGGGGGGTAAGTGGTTGTGCAGCTATCACCATCAGGAAGTCTACCCTGACCAATGACAGCTGCTGGAATAATTGCATGTAGACAAAAAAGTTGCTCTAAAGATGGTAGATGAGATAGAGTTTATATCTACTTTAAGGACCCATTCATACAACATGATACCCCTGTAGTGTGAAAGGCCGGCTATGAACACATTCATGAAAAATTTGATCCTGCATCTATTTAATGCAGTGCACAAAGAAAAGCTTAGCACTGCTCTTTGCTTTGCCTACTAGGAATGGAGGAAAACTGCATCATGTAATGGCAATCAAATGACATGTTAAAACCTACTTCTGGCAAACCTGAAACATTAAAGGGGTTGTAAAGGTTCGTTTTTTATTTTCTAAATAGGTTTCTTTAAGCTAGTGCATTGTTGGTTCACTTACCTTTTCCTTCGATTTCCCTTCTAAATATTTTTTTTCCTTTGTCTGAATTTCTCACTTCCTGTTCCTCCTCAGTAAGCTGTTCAGTAAGCTGTTCTGGCTGACTCCACACCACTCGGATGATGGTGTGAAGTTTAGTGAGGAGAAACAGGAAGTGAGAAATTCAGACAAAGAAAAAAAACATTTAGAAGGTAAATCAAAGGAAAAGCTAAGTGAACCAACAATGCACTAGCTTAAAGAAACCTATTTAGAAAATAAAAAACAAACCTTTACAACCCCTTTAAATCTGATGTCAACACAACTGGTTCCGTGTCTTTAAAATCTAAAAATACCTGCTGTCCTTCTGCAAGTCCAAGCGTCTCTCCCAGCTGTCTGTTCAACTCGATTGTCCCAGAGTTTGTTCTGCTCCGGCTCTCCATCCATCCAAGGTAAACTGGCTGATCGCCCCATGATACCTCCACTGCATGACCCTGTTTAAAGATAGGAGGCCCTTTGTTAAACATGCACACTCACATGTTGTTTAAATCAGTTTGATTCCGAAAATACTCCTTTCTGAGAGTTGACAGCGTAGGAGCGTTGTTCTTGCTCAATCGTTGATTGGTTGGCTCTGCCTGAACAAACCAGTAAATCTGTCACCAGTACTACAAAGTTTCAAAATTACAGAAATAGCATAGAATCTCCCGACAATGGATGTTACAAACACTATACTGTAGAACAAAAATCACAGTAGAGAAAGGATTCCTTATGCCATGTATACATGTTACAATGTTAACCTGTTTTGTGGTCTCAAGACACTTCTTCAGGACTATTCACATATGGCATAGTTCTTGAAAGAGCTGACATTGATTCTAAGAATTCAACTACCGTATATACTCGAGTATAAGCCGAGGCACCTAATTTTACCACAAAAAAAGGGAAAACTTATTGACTCGAGTATAAGCCTAGGGTGTCCATCTGCATGCCTCACTGTGCCCATGACTAGACTGACGTTTAACATGGGAGTCTATGGAAGGGGTGAAAAATCGGTGCTCCCCGGCCGTAGGTCCCCCGGACAACAAACTTTGTACACTTGTAGAGAAGGAGTGGGGCTACATGTGTGCCAAGGTTGAGGTCCAGGGGACCTACGGCCTGCCAGTACCGGGTCCCCAAATTCCAGGACATCAGGCGCAAAAAGGTGACTCGAGTATAAGCTGAGGGGGGCATTTTCAGCACAAAAAAAATGAGCTAAAAAAACTTGGCTTATACTCGAGTATATACGGTAAGTATCCCCCCCCCTTATTTTGTTTTCCCTCTATGCCTAATGGTATGGAATTATATGGGTTTCACACAGGGATTTTTTTTCTCAGAGAATTTTTGTTCATTCCCCCTATCCAAGTCAGCTCCACACCTCCAAGCACCGTCCCCTGGTTTTACTCCCTACCCACCTCCTAGTTCCTCCCCTTTTAGACAATACAAAACCAAAATATAATTTTATGTTGATATGGAATTTGTTAAGGATACAAAGAAAAGCATTAAAATAGATCCCCTGCAGCCAGCAACTATAGACCCCTCCAGAAGCAATAGGTCACCCCAGTAACAATAGATCCACCCCAGCAACAATAGATCCCCAGCGGCCATCAGCAATAGACCCTCCAGTATATATATTCCCACTGAAAAAAATGCTCTGGTTTCACAAGTAATGTTGTTTTATAGATGAGTCCTGAAGAAGTGGCTTGAGACTGCAAAACACGTTGACAATGTAATGCGTGACATTAGTACAGGGAATACGGAATCCCTTTACTGTGATTTGTGACCTATGGTGTTTGTAACACCCATTGTTGGGAGATTTTATGCTATTTTTGTAATAAATGTTGATAATTTAGTACAGTGTTTCTCAACTCCAGTCCTCAAGGCGCCCCAACAGGTAATGTTTTCAGGCTTTCCATTATTTTGCACAGGTGAATTGATCAGTTTCACTGCCTTAGTAATTACCACAGCTGCTTCATCTTACGGAAATCCTGAAAACACGACCTGTTGGGGCGCCTTGAGGACTGGAGTTGAGAAACACTGATTTAGTACTTATAGCTCTCATTATTGTCAGTCCTCCTGGATTATCTGTTACCGTGTTGTTTGAAAGCATATTGCTGTAATGCACAGACCAGGGCCTGTTGTGCGATTAAACGGAAACACAAAAGGTCCATTCTTGAGAAAACAGTAAGTGCAGATCTGTCAATTTCTGGCCTTATATTCCTTTAGCAGCTATAAATCACAAGGGAGAAAACCCTCCACTCCACATACAGTCCAGTGTACAAAATACAAAGTCCTGGAACCTTTCTAACACCGGGCTGATGTCACACCATAAATGAGAAGACAGGAAAAGCAATCCCCTCCCCCCTCCTATGAAAGTTATTACACATTAACATCTCCCAGACCAGACAATCTTGCTATAGGAGCAAAGGTTTTGTTGTAATTGTATGTGTTACCACTCACGTACAGCATTTCTCATTTTTTTGCTGTAGGTCTATCTTTCCACAACAGTGTTATATTATACTGTATAATTAAGTGGCGACATGTTTTTTCCTGTATAACAACAAACGTTAAAGGAAACGTTTTGGGGAAAAAAGTAATAACCAGGTAACCCCTGCGCAATCAATACCTTGCACTGTTACCAAACACACGCTGTATATACTCTCCGGTTGCCGCCAACACTGACCTGTGTTCTCACATCAAATTAAAATATGCTATAAACTTGCAGCGCAACCACGTGATAATAAAAAAATATTCTCTGTGTCCACAAAATCATTATAGAAATACCACTACAGCCGTGGCCAAACGTTTTGAGACTGACACAAATATTAAAAGGGGTTGTAAATGTTCAGTTCTTTTTTTTTTTTTTTTTATGAAAATAACAAACATGTTATTACCTGTTCTGTGCAAGGGTTTTGCACAGAGCAGCCCCGATCTTCCTCTCCTGGGGTGCTCCACTGGTCCCCCTGCCTCCTCCCCTTCATTGGGTTCCCCCACGGAAAGATGCTTTCCATGGGGACATCCATGCGGACTCGCTCCAGAGTCCCACTCATGTGTCCATTAACACAGACAGCGGGACTTGGCCCCACCCCTGTGTCACTGGATTTGATCGACAGCAGCGGGAGCCAATGGCTCCTGCTGCTATCAATCTGTCCAATGAGGAGAGAGACAGTGGCTGAAGCACATCACTGGATCTGGTAAGAAAAGGGGGGGGGGGTGGCTGGGGGCAGCAAAGAAAGTTTTTCGCCTTAATGCATTAAGGTGAAAAACCTTGAGACTTTACAATACTGTTCACAAAGTTTGCGGCCTCAGTTTTTATGATGGCAATTTGCATTTTCGCCAGATTATTATGAAGAGTGATCAGATGAATTGCAATTAATTGCAAAGTCCCTCTTTGCTATGAAAATTAACTTGATCCCATAAAAAAAAACATTTCCACTGCATTTGTGAAGAAGGAAGGTTTCGGGGCTCCCAAGAAAGTCCAGCAAGAGCCAGGACCATCTCCTACAGTTGATTCAGCTGGGGGATCGGGGCACCACCAGTGCAGAGCTTGCTCAGGAATACCAGCAGGCAGGTGTGAGGACAT
Organism: Rana muscosa; assembly: GCA_029206835.1. Taxonomy (NCBI): domain Eukaryota; kingdom Metazoa; phylum Chordata; class Amphibia; order Anura; family Ranidae; genus Rana; species Rana muscosa. The sequence goes on along the minus strand of CM055122.1, from coordinate 280,257,639 downwards.
CGGCACACACAGTGAGGAGAAGACTTTTTGGAGGATGACCTGGTGTCAAGAAGGGCAGCAAAGAAGCCACTTCTCTCCAGGAAAAACATCAGGGACAGACTGATATTCTGCAAAAGGTAAAGGGATTGGACTGCTGAGGACCGGGGTAAAGTAATTTTCTCTGATGAATCCCCATTCCAAATGTTTGGGACATTTGTAAAACACCTTGTCCAGAGAAGAAAAGGTGAGCGCTGCCATCAGTCCTGTGTCATGCCAACAGTAAAGCATCCTGAGACCAGTCATGTGTGGGGGGTTTCTCAGCCAAGGACGTGGGGGGCTCACTCACAATTTTGCCTAAGAACACAGCCGTGAATAAAGAATGGTATAAAAAACATCCTCCGAGAGCAACTTCTCCCAACCATCCAAGAACAATTTGGTGATGAACAATCCCTTTTCCAGCATGATGGAGCACCTTGCCATAGGGCAAAAGTGATAACCAAGTGGTTTGGGAAACAAAACATCTACATTTTGGCCAGGAAACTCCCCAGACCTTAATCCCATTGAGAACTTGTGGTCAATCCTCAAAAGGCAGGTGAAAAAACCCCCCACAAATTCTGACAATCTCCAAGCATTGATTATGCAAGAATGGGCTGCCATCAGTCAGGATGTGGCCCAGAAGTTTATTGACAGCATGCCAGGGCCGATGGCAAAGGTCATGAAAAAGAAGGGTCGATACACCACAGATATATTCAATCAAAGTGAAAAAAACCCCATGCATAAAAATAATGAATTGCATGTGCAAAGTCTACTGTGATAATTAGTATTAATGTGTAAACACCACAAAAATATTAGTCCTTTTTTCTTCACTATGTAAAGAAATAATTCTTCACACGACAACATTTTATCCAGTGAATCTCACGTGTGCTCCACCATCTTTCACTCTGTGCTCTCACCTGGAGATAATGACCTATAGCATGGATATGCAATTAGCGGACCTCCAGCTGTTGCAAAACTACAAGTCCCATCATGCCTCTGCCTCTGGCAACCATGCTTGTGGCTGTTCATTGGACTTGTAGTTCTGCAATAGCTGGAGGTCCGGTAATTGCATATCCCTGACCTATAGCTCCGAACAGGTCAAAATGCACCTTCCCCTTTATTGGGCTTTAAACGCCTCTTTGTGAAATCTCCAAATGTATTCATTATTATTATTCATTTAATAATTTTATAATAATAATAGACTATTTTATATAGAGCCTTTAAAAGGTAGCTTCTCAAAGAAAACACAAGAAATACACAGGATAATTTAGCACCAGACTGCTCTCTTTATAGATCTTCAGATCAGGCACAGCAGAAAAAGTTACACCACTGCCAGATGGTAAGCTCCTCAACTCAAAATATTAAAAGCCATCATCGTGTATTCTGCCATATAAACTTAAACTCACAAGAACTAGTGCACGATTGGACCAGTGCACATCAGCAAGTTCACTTTAAAATATAATGCACCCTTAAGAGCTGTGAATCAACATCATCCCACTAGGACACAGCTCATCCACTTCCGGTTTTGCGTGATGACGTCACTGGCTCCACCTCGGCACGTTTCGTCACACAATCACGTGACGTCCTTAAGGGTAACAGGAGTCATGACTTGCAGTTGGCAATTTAAAGAATATGTAAACCCAACCTTATTTTATTCCTGATATGTCCCTGCTGTACCATGTACTTAGAGAACAGAATACTTTTTCATACTTGTATTGCTTCTTTTGTATGAAATACCTCATGATCCTGACAGTTCCGCTGCTCTCCTCCAATGTTTAGACTTGTCCTGACACACCCCCCCTGCATAGCCATTCACCTGGATGACCAGTGTGCTACTGTTTCACCTCCCCCAGCTCTTATGCAGCTGAGAAGGGTATGTGATGATTAATATAAAGGATTTATATAGCGCCAACAGTTTGTGCAGCGCTTTACAACATGAGGGCAAACAGTACAGTTACAATACAGGAGGGATCAGAGGGCCCTGCTCGTTAGAGCTTACAATCTAGGAGGGAGGGTGAAGTGATACAAAATGTAATAGCTATATATAAAAAAAAAAAAAAAAAAAAGAAGGGGAAAATGTATTTACAATGTATATCTATACACAAATGTTTTGCCTTTCATTACCATTTTAACCGGAATGGTTTTTTTACAGGTGAGGGTTTACATAAACTTTATATATTGGCATATATTTTTCAGTTTTTGTCTCCCGATGATAATTCCAGTGATGGAAGGGTATCTAGGAAACCAAGAGTAAACAATATGCTGATATTTAAATTGCTAACCGCAAGTCATGGCTCCTGTTACCCTTGAGGAAGTCACGTGATTGTGTGACGAAACGTGCCAGGGCAAAGCCAGTGACGTCATTGCGCAAACCCGGAAGTTGATGAGCGACGTCCTGGTGAGATGATGCCGATCCATAGCTGTTAAGGGGGCAATGTGTACAATATTTTAAAGTGCATCTAACTGACGTGTCTCAGTCCAATAGTGCACTAGTTCTTGTGAGTGCGATTTTATTATTTTAATAAAGTGTGGATTTTTATACTGTGTCTCAGTCCAATAGTACACTAGTTCTTCGGAGTGTCATTTTATTATTTAAATAAAGTGTGGATTTTTATATGACGGAAAGCACGATAATAGCTTTTTAGAATTTTTTTGGTGCAATATATCTCTACAATTTTCTTTAGCTTTACCAAAATTATGTAATACAAGAACAAAGCTAAACAGTCCATGCAAATCAGGCGGGCCTTTGCATTACATAGTTGATGATAAGATCTAAAAGGAGATTGCACAATCAGATTGTATAGCATATGGTCAGCCTAAGATCATTGACAGGTGCAGCTGACCTGCTTCAGGTGTTTTGGCACTTCCATTGACTTGTAGAGGGAGAGAAGCAGTTCCAAAGTATACAGAAGTCCCTGGACCTGAGCATGAGAGGACAGGAGATCTCTCCCCCCTCCATAGGTAAGATGACACACACCTGATGGGTTGGGTGTGATGGGTGACACCTGATGTGTTGGGTGTGATGGGTGACACCTGATGGGATGGGTGACACCTGATGGGTTGGGTGTGATGGGTGACACCTGATGGGATGGGTGACACCTGATGTGTTGGGTGTGATGGGTGACACCTGATGGGATGGGTGACACCTGATGGGATGTGTGTGATGGGTGACCCCTGATGGGAGGTGTGTGATGGGTGACCCCTGATGGGAGGTGTGTGATGGGTGACCCCTGATGGGATGTGTGTGATGGGTGACCCCTGATGGGATGTGTGTGATGGGTGACCCCTGATGGGATGTGTGTGATGGGTGACCCCTGATGGGATGTGTGTGATGGGTGACCCCTGATGGGATGTGTGTGATGGGTGACCCCTGATGGGATGTGTGTGATGGGTGACCCCTGATGGGATGTGTGTGATGGGTGACCCCTGATGGGTTGGGTGTGATGGGTGACCCCTGATGGGTTGGGTGTGATGGGTGACCCCTGATGGGTTGGGTGTGATGGGTGACCCCTGATGGGTTGGGTGTGATGGGTGACCCCTGATGGGTTGGGTGTGATGGGTGACACCTGATGGGTTGGGTGTGATGGGTGACACCTGATGGGATGGGTGACACCTGATGGGATGGGTGACACCTGATGGGATGGGTGACACCTGATGGGTGACACCTGATGAGTTGGGTGTGATGGGAGACACCTGGCTGGTTGTGTGTGATGGCTGACACCTGATAGGATGGGTGACACCCGATAGTTTGGGTGTGATGGGTGACACCTGATAGGATGGGTGACACCTGATAGGTTGGGTGTGATGGCTGACACCTGATAGGATGGGTGACACCTGATAGGATGGGTGACACCTGATAGGATGGGTGTGATGGCTGACACCTGATAGGATGGGTGTGATGGCTGACACCTGATAGGATGGGTGTGATGGCTGACACCTGATAGGATGGGTGTGATGGCTGACACCTGATAGGATGGGTGTGATGGCTGACACCTGATAGGATGGGTGTGATGGCTGACACCTGATAGGATGGGTGTGATGGCTGACACCTGATAGGATGGGTGTGATGGCTGACACCTGATAGGATGGGTGACACCTGATAGGTTGGGAGTGATGGGTGACACCTGGGCATGCTGTGTGTAGGGGAGATGGGAGGATGACAGCAGGGGGCAGTGTAGGTGACAGAGGGGTGTATTGGTATAGCAGTGAAGGTGCCTGTCCATGTGTGATAAGCAGATCAGAGGGGCAGTACTAGTATTGGGGTATTGTAGGTGACGTTAACCAATCAGGGAGCACACAGGAGCCCAGCAGCCATTGAGGTGACAGGTGAGAGCAGAGGGGGCCCCTGATTGGTGGCACAGACAGTGCTGTCACTTACCTGCTCCAGGCGTAGCTGTGCCCTGAGCTCAGGGGAGAGGCGCAGGAAGGTGTCCTTGGCATTGGAGAGTGTCAGGGTGACAGCAGCCCCCGATAATCCACCTCCCAGCATCCCCCAGATCCACACCACCTTCACATCACATCATCTCCCCCAGTGCAAGGGACACCCAGGAGGAGGGAGAGTCCATCCGACACACTGCAGGGGGGAATCGCCACTGACACATTTTATACCTCCGCCCTCATAGCACACAAGGCTCTGATGACAATACCAATTCATTATTCCACGTTAAATTTGCCCTATACACTGCATTAGCAGCCAACAATTATAATTTAATCCTGTTTATAGAAAAAAAAAACTCCCCCCCCAAGTTTTTCTACATTATGGTATCGTCCATCCAATCAAATTCGAAGAGGACATTTCCGGCGCAGGACTGTATAACAGGATCGATATGCGGCAGACATTTTTCCGGAGACCCAAAACCTATTGGACTCTATGGAAAGAGTCGACCATAAGATGGCTCCTGCAATGCGGACACCCTGGCAACTTTTTAGTTTATGTTTTGTAAACATGAGCGGTTAGGAGGAGTTTAGTAGATTACAGTCCCCACCCGTTGTATTAGTAGTGGGTCTACTGCCCGGGAAAAAGATGGCGTGTGGGGACTCTCGTTTACATCTGGAGGTGCGGCCACACCATGAGCAGCGGAGAATCTGTGCCTCGAGGGCCAAGTACCGGGAAGGACGGAGATTGAGAGCAGTCCGGGTGTGTGAGGGTGACCTGTGTGGGGGTGGGGGAACTACTAGTCCCAGCATGCCCTCTTCTTGTCTTTGTTATTGGCTGCTGGTGACTCACTATGGAATGGATGAAAGTGTATCAAAGTTTCTTTAGTTCTGGTAAGAGTAGGAGGAGGAGTGTACCATTAGTCATTTCCCTTCACTTCCTGTCCCAGAGACCCAACAGGAAGTGAGAGGAAGTCCCTCCCCAGCCCTTGTCGCCTCTCATTTACTATCTGTGGTGGATGACAGGCGATATGTTGGTTCCTCATTGGCTGTTTTAACCCTGAAAAGGCCAAACCACCGCCCGAAAACAGTCCATTGCACTTGGTTGAGTTGCGCCCTCATACACTTCAATCGCTTGTGTTTGGTGGTCCCGCCTGCCTAATGTGACCAGGGCTTCATTTCTACAGCGCTGAGCAGCTGCACAGTCTAATTCAGGTGGGCGGCCTGATTTTACAGCTCCCTGGCCACCCGTATGAATGAGGCCTAAGTCAGTTGTCCCTGAAATCGGTGTCCCCATCGGAAGATCCCCCCGCCTCCTGTTCTGGGGACAACTTGAAAATGTTGGCTTTCATCCTCCATGCCATTCACCAATAGAGAGGGTGAATCTTCCCTAAAGGCCGCTTCCCACCATGAATCACACAGGAAGGAGATGTGCGATTTCCATCAATTTGTTCTGAATGGGAGGAAATCACACCAGAAGTACAGAAGGCAGGCGGGACCACCAAACACAAGTTATTCTTAGTGTATGAGGGCGCAACACAACCACGCACAATGGACCGTTTTCAGCCCAGTCATTTGGCCTTTTCAGGGTCCACATATCAGTAGGAATAAATGTTCCTTATATTGGGGGTCAGTGGGAAGAATGCCCCTATACATTGGGGGTCAGTGGGAAGAATGCCCCTATACATTGGGGGTCAGTGGGAAGAATGCCCCTATACATTGGGGGTCAGTGGGAAGGATGCCCCTTACATTGGGGGTCAGTGGGAAGGATGCCCCTTACATTGGGGGTCAGTGGGAAGGATGCCCCTTACATTGGGGGTCAGTGGGAAGGATGCCCCTTACATTGGGGGTCAGTGGGAAGGATGCCCCTTACATTGGGGGTCAGTGGGAAGGATGCCCCTTACATTGGGGGTCAGTGGGAAGGATGCCCCTTACATTGGGGGTCAGTGGGAAGGATGCCCCTTACATTGGGGGTCAGTGGGAAGGATGCCCCTTACATTGGGGGTCAGTGGGAAGGATACTCCTTATATTGGGGGTCAGTGGGAAGAATCCTTACATTGGGGGTGAGTGGGAAGGACGCCCCTTACATTGGGGGTCAGTGGGAAGGACGCCCCTTACATTGGGGGTCAGTGGGAGGGATGCCGACATATGTGAGTCTCATTCATCTGTTGTATCGTCCTTCTAGGTCTACACAATCAACCTCGAGTCTCGGTATCTGCTGGTGCAGGGCGTTCCTGCGATTGGGGTCATGCAGGAGCTGGTGGCGCAGTTTGCCCTGTTTGGTGCCATAGAAGAATACAACGTTCTGGATGAATATCCTACAGAGGAGTTCACTGAGGTGTACCTTCTTAAATTCCAGAGGTTACAGAGTGCAAGGTGATGATCTTCTCCGCTCCACAAGAACGCGGCATAATTGTCCCATTTTTTTATTTTTCTGCTGCAGTTAAGTATTGCTTACAGTCCCTCCCCCAACCTGTGACTGGACAGTGAAAAGAGAAGCAGAAAAATGATGTGCTCATCTCTGTCAACACCAGTTCATGCAATATTATAATGTCACCACTGTTTTTGTACCTGGGTTTGACTAGGATTGCAGTCTCTTGTAATCCTGAGTACAGCAGAGCTTGGACTGGGAGTGGCAGCATTACAAGCCAATCAAGTCTGATGCAAGCAAATGTGTTTGAGGGAGCAGAGAAATGATGCCATCAGTCTGCTGCTGCTTCTTTGCTGTCCAGTCTTTGGCTGGGTGCAAGAAGTTACAGCTGGTAAAATAAGTATTGAACACGTCACCATTTTTCTAGGTAAATATATTTCTAAAGGTGCTATTGACGTTACATTTTCACCACATGTCGGTAAGAACCCACGTGCTCGTCCCCCTTAACCACTGCCCCCAAAAGCAAGCCGCTTCCACTGGGGACACTGGTGTGTGCTCGCTCCTGAGCCCCCGCTATGTGTGTCCATAAGACACATTGAGCCGCTGCTCGGCCCTGCCCCCCACTCTCTCCTCATTGGCTTGCTGGCTTTGATTGACAGCAGTGGGAGCAAATGGCATCTGCTGCTGTCTCAGCCAATGAGGAGAGGGAGTCCTGGGCCAGCTGAGTCTCTCGTGCACATCGCTGGATCGAGATGGGGCTCAGATAAGTATTGGGGGGGGGGAGGTGGGGGGCTGCACACAGAAGTTTTATAGAAATGCATGAAGGTAAAAAACCTTTAGAACCACTTTAAAGCGGAAATTCATCTAAGCATTCCACTTTTCTGCCCCCCCCCCCCCCAATAACTTTTGCTACTTTACTTTTTTGGGGGGGGGGGGGGGCAGGTATCTAGTTTTGATAGGTTCCCACTTCTGCTTGGCATACCCAGGCGATCTGAGCAGAAGTTCAAAGACCCCCCTGCTGCAGCTTCTTTGGACATGGCACAGGTCCCAGAAGGCTGTGGGACTATTCACAAAGGAAGGTCAGTGCGGTTCGTACATTTACAGTTGAAAGACGCCATCCCACACTAAACATGTCGGCACCGGGGGCCCAAAGACTGGTGAAGAACTGGCCCAGGTGAGGACAGTGCTGGATCCCTGGACAGGGTGAGGATCCTTTTATTAAAAGTCAGCAGCTACAGGATTTATAGCTGCTGACTTTACATTTTTTGTTCCTAGGGTGAAGATCCTCTTTAACTGTAGCAGAAAAAAGTCAGGTTGCCAACTGTTTTTTGCTCACATATGCATTATATTGTCAGAAGTATTGGGATGCCTGCCTTTACACGCACATGAACTTTAATGGCATCCCAGTCCGTAGGGTTCAATATTGAGTTGGCCCACCCTTTGCAGCTATAACAGCTTCAAGTCTTCTGGGAAGGCTGTCCACAAGATTTAGGAGTGTCTATGGGAATGTTTGACCATTCTTCCAGAAGCACACTTGTGAGGTCAGGCACTGATGTGGATGAAAAGGCCTGGTTCGCAGTCTTGATTCTAATTTTTATTTTATTTTTATTTAATCAAAGGGCATAGTACAGGGACATACTGCAGGCACTATACAGTCTTAACCTGCCATTCAACAACATAAACCTGCATTACATCATCTGAAGCATTATACACCTATATGACTAAACATATATTGACTACCTAGGGAGTCTTGTCAACTTCACATTTTACAAGTCATTACCCAAACCCCAAATACATTTCCCTGAAGTACCCCCCTGTGACCAGCCCAAATTGATTGATATTTTATATAGAGATATAAAGATAAGGTAAGAAAAATAAAATAACGTTTAAGGGAAACCCTGTCAAAAAAAAAAAAAGACAACATAATGTTCAGAGCAAGAAAGAGAAAAAAAAAAAAGAGGAGGAAAACAACCCCTCCATTAGCGGGGGGGGGGGGAAATAAAAGGAGAGAGGGAGGTAAAGGGTAGATACTCAATCCAGGGCAAATATAACCATCGGCAAGGGAGGTGGAGACCCCAGCCTCAAGGTATACTTCCCTTCCTCCGACTTTAAATATATTCCATTGGGCCCACGTTTCTAAATACATCTCATGTCGGTTTTGGGCCGATAATACCAAATCCTCGCTCTTATTCACCTCTTCAATCCGTGTAAACCACACAAAGATTGTTGGAGGTCTCGTATCTCTCCACTGCCGTGCTCTAGCAGCGTTAATGAGATGTCGCAGGATTGATTTGCTATATGTTTTCCCCGGTATGTTCGAGACATGTAGCAAAAATAGCGCCGGATCTTCCGGGAGATTATACTCCGTGAATTTCTGTGCTATCTGCTGTACCTCCTTCCAGAAGTGCTCCAGCCTCGTACATGACCAGAAAACATGGAGTAATGTCCCTCTTTCCTCCTGGAACCTCCAACATTTATCTGAAATCGCTGGAGAATATTTATTAAGTAGTGAGGGCGTACGGTACCATCTTGTCATAATTTTAAAATTCGTTTCTTGGGCCCTTTTAGATATTTAGGATTTTAACGCTAAGTTTATAATCTGCCTATGTTGTACCTGAGAAAACGACCTAACGTCATTTCCCATTTCCTTATATAGGGAGGGACATACTAATCGGGAGGGGCAACCAATAACGCATACATTTGTGAGAGTGTGTGAGAACAGGGACCCGTCTCCTCACATAGTTCTAGGGGAGTCAAAGGTCGTTGAAATCTATCCGAAGGTGGGAGTGTAATAAAAAGTCGCAACTGGGCTCCGCTCCAGAAGTCCAGACGGAAACGGTCATTGGGTGAAGTTAGCTCACACATTGAGGGCCACGTCCCTGTCGCTGTTTGTACAAAGTGCGAGGCCTGATAACACTGCGAGTCCAAACGTTTTCTAAATGGTCCCTCCTGTAGTCCCGGAGGGAAACGCGGGTTCCCTACAATGGGATACAGGGGGGAATTACCCAGTGATAGTAAAGTGGTAGAACATGTTCGCGAGCAAATACGCAGAGTGGGACCCAAGGTTGGGTGCTTTTTGAGAGCTGGGCCCAGATCTCCAAAGCACCAAACCGCACCACGCAATAGGACCTCACACTGTGATTGCTCTATCTTTGGCCATATTTTAAAACTTGCGTGCCTGCACCAGTCTATTAAAGTGGTTGTAAACTCAATTTATTTTTTATTTTTAAAGAATAACCTGCAAGAGAAAGGCAGAATGAGCTAGTGTGACTAGCATACTAGCTCATTATGCATTACTTACCTTAGATCAAAGCCGTCCTTGTCTCTCCCTCCGGCCGCAGACATCGCTCCGGAAGGTTACTTCCAGGTATCGGCACTCTGATTGGCTGGAGCGGCGATGACGTCACTGTGCAAGCGCGCGGGAGCCGTCAAAGCCGGCATTATCCATTGATAAAACCGGCGTAGACAGTGCGGCAGCGCCGTTGTCTATGGCGCGCATGCGCCGTAGACAACGTTGCTTTCTTTTTTGGAAAATATCTCCTAAACCGTGTAGGTTTGGGAGATATTGCAAACACCTACAGGTAAGCCTTAATCTAGGCTTACCTGTAGGTTCAAGTTGCATAAGTGGGTTTATAACCACTTTAATTGTGCCATTTGGGCCGCCTGATATTTCTGCATATCTGGTACCCCTGTCCCCCCATATTGTTTAGGCATGGTCATTAAACGTCGTCGTAATCTAGGCCTTTTATAGGCCCAGATAAAGTCAGTTATTAACGCGTTAATCTGTTTGAAAAATTCTGGGGTTATATGGATGGGTAAAGTTTGGAAAAGATGAGAGCGTTTTGGCAAAATTGACATTTTTATTATATTGTATCTACTGAACCAAGAAAAAAGGCCCTGGTGCCATTTGGAAAGTAAGATTCTCACTCTACTAAGTAGAGGAGGGAAATTCAGCCCATAGGTTTGGTCCAATTTAGGTGGAATAAACGTGCCCAAGTATTTAGGGCCTGTATAAGTCCATCTAAATTTAAAATTCATTTTTAAGGCATTGATTTGAGTCGATGACATTGCTACACCCATTGCCTCTCATTTGGACATATTAATTTTTAAATTGGTCAGTGCACCGTATTGATCCAATTCTCTTAAGAGGTTCGGCGTAGATATAACTGGTTTAGTTAGAGAAAATAAAAGGTCATCCGCATAAGCGGATACCTTATGTAGATCTCCAGTTATTATCCCCTAATGTCTCCGTTCTAATTCATCCCAAAGGTGTTCTATCGGGTTCAGGTCGGGACTCTGTGCAGGACAGTCAAGTTCCTCCACCCCAAACGCACTCAAGCTGCACGTTCCCCTTTAAGGGATATACAGATCCTCCGGTGGATCTTCTGATGGGTAAATCAATCCTCTGATGGTACTTTAGTAATCTCTGGCAGTCATGGACCCTGAATGTGCTTGCAGTGTATCCTGTGATGATCCTGAGCAGTAAAGCTCAGAAATGAACGAAAAGGACTAACTCTCGCCTAGCAGTAAAAAGGGTCGCTGGTTCGAATCCCAACCACGACACTACCTGCCTGGAGTTTGCATGTTCTCCCTGTGCCTGCGTGGGTTTCCTCCGGGTACTCCGGTTTCCTCCCACACTCCAAAGACATGCTGGTAGGTTAATTGGCTTCTGTCTAAATTGGCCCCTAGTATATGAATGTGAGTTAGGAACCTTAGATAGTAAGCTCCTTGAGGGTAGGGACCGATGTGAATGTATAATGTAAAGCGCTGCGTAAATTGACGGCGCTATATAAGTACCTAAATAATAATAGTGCTGAATCTCTTTAAAAACTTGAATAAAAATAAATACAAAGCTAAAACTCACATTTGTTGGTGCAGTAAATCTGGTGCACTCAGATCACAGACATAGAGCACATGACAGCCGAACAAACAATCCTTAAGGGAGCTGCACACCTTAAATGTGCTATGTCTGTGATCTGCGTGTACCAGATTCACTGGGATTATTATTTTTATGCTCATCATGGTAGCGCTGCACCATTACTGTATATTTGCATCTATCTTTCTGAAACACTTTTGGGTATTTAGCAGCAAACCCTCACTCATCGTTTATTTGCATTATAATAGATATTGCTGTGCTATAGTCTAGCTCACTTGGTAGCACAAGGGTATCAGGCACTTGTTAAAGTTTTTTTTTTTTTTTTTTTTTTTTTTCAGATATAGTAGGGAAAGGCTCAAAACATTGATTTATTTATTTTTTATTTTTAGCCATTGGTTTTGTTTCTTGCTGGGGAGATTTCTCTTCACTTGTCCTATAGACTCAACAGGAAGTAATAGAATATCTTTCAATGTGAGGGAAACCCCCTCTTAGACAGCTTTCCCTCTAGTCCAGAAGCTAATAAAATAGAAGCCTTTGGTGACATTTAAAGAGATCCTGTCACTCATCCAAAATATTTCTACTACAAGCAGCTTATAAAAGTTGACAAAGAATACATTGTATATTAGCAGCACCACTAAAAACTGATGTTCTCATTATGGACAGGAGAGGTAAACTTTCTTATATCACTTGGGTGATCTATTGGTGAGATATCTGCAAACGTGCCATGCGCAATATGAGGGGTTCCCACCATCCATGCTGGGTTTTATTATGGGGAATGTAAATGGAAGTTGGAACACACAAAGGTAGATAGGGACACCCAAAACTCCCATGCAGACAGGAACAGTATCAGGAATTATGATGGTGAGCCCACTGTTGATCTATCCAAGACTTCTAAGAAGCCAGTGACTTATTTTTGTCTTGTCATTTTTACAGAGTTGCCAAACGGAAACTAGATGAACGCAGTTTTTTTGGTGGGATCCTTCATATTTGCTATGCGCCCGAGTTTGAGGGCGTTCAGGAGACCCGAGAAAAGCTGCAGGACAGGAGGCGGTATGTGGCGCGGGCCACGTCTGACAAAGGTTGGTTACACAGCATTGCCTATCCCTTTTTGTCTTCTGTTTGTACATCTCTGAATTGCTTCCTGCCCAGGTCATTGTAAAATGACGTTTGGGTGGGAATCCTGTTGTCATCTAAAGTCCTCCCGAGAACAGGCCACGCTCCAGTGTGATCTGTCACTCAATGTGTCCACCAGACATAGTGGATGATTGATCTGTGTACCGTCCCGCTGCCGGTACCATGTGGTCCCTGTGACCAATCACAGCAGATAACATGACAGTTGTGAACAATGAATGGCTTCCTTTCATGACATTCATTGTATACAATTGTGTTGCTAGCTGTGATTGTTCAGTGATCTCATGGTACAGACAGGGCCAATCACACCCCATTTGTACCATGTGCTTAGCTGTGGCCAATCACAGCTAATCACAACAATACGCGCTGTCATTCAGTTAAAATATTTGCTTATAGCAGTGCAACATGAATGAGATAGGGATGCATGGAACACCTGTACATCTCTTGCAGGCAAAAATGCACAGGTGTATGGATGAGCCCTAAATGTGATTTAATATTGTGACGCAACCAAGTATTTTTCCTTAACTATGGTATATTTTATGATCTATTTTAATACTGTATTTTCACTTTTTCCCACAAAGATCATCAATTTTCCAACAAGAGACAGAAAGCACCTGAAAGTTCCACTTTAATTCCTGTACACTCTGCTGTAAACTGTGCTCATACCTCCTCCTATCAAACACCTGGACAGTCCGGTGACTGCCCTGCTCCCTTCCATGCTCCTCCACCCTCAGTGACCCCGGACTACAGACATGGGTACAATCCTCCACCCTCAGTGACCCCGGACTACAGACATGGGTACAATCCTCCACCCTCAGTGACCCAGGACTACAGGCATGAATACAATCCTCCACCCTCAGCGACGCCAGACTACAGACATGAGTACAATCCTCCACCCTCAGCGACCCCGGACTTCAGACATGGGTACAATCCTCCACGCTCAGTGACCCAGGACTACAGGCATGAGTACAATCCTCCACCCTCAGTGAGCCAGGACTACAGGCATGAGTACAATCCTCCACCCTCAGTGACCCTGGACTACAAACAGGAGTACCATCCTCCATCACATTCCTTATCCTGGGATTCCAGAAATAAACCCAATGAAAGTGCTCCTCATACAGAAAGGCCGATTGGTCTGGCACAAGGACAACCCAACATTGTGAGTTCTGCCAGGTTCATGCCAAGGACGACCCAGCTTCAGGAGAGACAGAGGAGAAGGGAGGAGAGGACAAGGCTGGCTGTATTGCTTCCAGAATCTCAGGAGATTGTCGTTGGACCAAAACTGCCAGAAATTCCAAAATTAGACATGACTGATAACTCCCTCAACATCTCTGCCGGCCTAATTAGAACGAAACTGCAAGAGGCAAGTAAATGGGGTTTTCTGGGTTCTGTGACGGTCAGTACTGTCGGCGAGCATTGATATCTGATGTCTCCTCCTGTAATTCCAGCTCCTGTGAACTCAGAGGGAGACGTCGGGAGTACTGTATGTGGCCAGAGGTGCGGGGGCGCTCAGACACTCGGGAACCCGCCCCAGCACCTCTGGCCAAATGCGGTACTGCACACCCCAGCGGCTTGAATCCTGCTCTCAAAAGTCAGATTTTTAAAAAAATAAAAAATAGCTTGTATTGCGAAATGCTCATACCGCGTTACTCGCAATCTGCGGTTTCACTGTAAACTGTAGATCTTAATGTTTTTCAGTGGTTCCCCGAGATCTCAAACTTTTTGGTCAAGGGTTCCTCCTACAAGGTAAAAAGATTGAGAAACTGGTTTAGAGCATTTTTTATTTTTTTGCTAATTCTGTCCCATTGGGGGACATTGCTTCCTGCCCTAGTGACACAACAGGAAGTTGTGAGATGCTCACAGTGTGCAGTGAAAACTATTTCATTACAGGAGGGTAATCTGTGCAAGCCAGAAGGGAAGACTGGTGTTCAGCTTTAATGTTTTTGCTTCAGCTGTGTTGATTTGATGACTCTGTCTCCATAGGTTTCTGCATCCTGTATCCTGACCAGAACAGAGCCCCCCACCGAAGATCCACCAGCTGCTCCGCCTGTCAAACAGAGAAGAAGAATCTAATCCTGTTATTCTACACACCACACCCAGCTCTCATATTTATTACCTTTTTTTTATTATTGAAAAACACAATGAACAGTTCAGAAAAAATATATTGAATATACAACAAAGTATTTTTATACAAACATTGTGGAATGGTGTTTGTTTTTTCTCTTGGTAAATGAAAATGTGTACTGATGGAAGTATGTAGGCTGTCACTGCTGGATCCTCTTTATGAAAATGCAGGTTGTCTGGCTGTCCTTCCAATCTCTTGGCTTCAATACAACCTTAGTTGGTAGCCTGGAACAAGTAAGTATGAAGATCAGGAGCTCTGACTTCACTTGATGAATGCGTCTTCTAGGTTAAGGAAAGACAGCCAGGCGACTGGCATTTGTAGACCTTGATTAGGATTAGCTAAGCTGCCTCTTACCCTTTTTTTTTTTTTCTTCTTCTCAGTTCAGTTTTCTTTCTTTCAGTTCATCCAAAACGAGATTGCACACAGATACAAAGAAAGATCTATAGGAGACCTGCATAGAACCACCGATCTGCTGATTGCTGGTGCCATGCTTTACACAGGATCCCAAAAAAATATTAACTTTTTTTTTTTCTTTTCCTGAAAAAAAGTGTGTGTATTTAAAAATAAGTGAACTTAAAAGGATAAGTAAAAATGAAAGAACTTTTGCTGCAATATTTTATCTTCAGTATCTAAGAGTTGCCTGCACGTCGGCCGAGTCCTGGATGTCTGGGACCCGCCCTCTGTCAGGCAAGCCAACACACTAGCCTGCCACCACAGAATAGGAAGAACCAGCGATGTCAGCAGATGAACAAAAAAGCTATGTGGGTGCCTTAAAATGGAGGAGGGGGGGGGGGGGGTTTAAGAAAGCGCAAGAGAGACCTGATAATGACCACTGCAGATGGGAGTAGCTCAGGCAGAGATGTCATAGCAGGAGCCCCTAAAAGATCTAGGAATGCGGCGAGTCCCACATTTAAAAAACTTTGGGTAAACTGATCATTAACTTCCAAGACGACTTCTAAAGACTCAGACAAAGTCCACTCCCGAGTCCTGTAAATTGGTGGTATGTTGGAGATATTTGGATGTATTTGCTGACAGTTAATATCTATGATTCACTTGGCTCTGCAAACGCTTGTCTCTCGAAAGCCAGGATACTCTGCAAGAGGAAAAAACATTGTCCAAAAATACATTAAAGCTCATTGAAATGTACATGACAGTATGCATTTGGCTATGCTGAGGTGGGACACAAGTTCAGTCCTGAGCTTTAAAGCCTCAGCCAAAATGTTCTGTTTTTATATTAGATCCTCTGTCAGGTTTGATTGCAAATGTCACAATGCTAATGTGTGGATGTCAGACTAGAGGAGGAGGTTCCCAGGCAAGCTGCTTAATAGAACTGAAATTGAATCAATGAAAGGGGTGAACCAGGGGCAGTAAGACCGGGGAGGAAAGAGCTAGCTGATGTTGTCCATCCTGGAAGTGAGGTGGGCTTTATCAGACTTGCTGATATTGCCCTACTTAAGTGTAAGTAAACACCCCCCCCCCTATTGTTTTCAGCCACGGAAGCTGCCGTCTTTGCCTCTGTTTAATCTACAACTGCCATGATGCTGCACATGTGATCAGTTATGACACCAGCCATTGGATGGTTTGACAGTTTGGTTGAGAGCACAACCAATGGGAGTGTTACATTTTCAAAAATGGTAAGGGAAAATACCGCGCTAACAGAAATTTTAATGACATCTAAATAAGCAGCAGCTAGAAAGTGAAATACACACTAATAGACAAGAAAGGGGTTGTAGCCGTGCTAGTCCAACTTAAATGATAAAGTGAAACGCACTATATATATATATATATAAAGATAGCGATCAATAATTGGGATAAGGTTCAACACAAACAGTATTGCACAAGGTGTTGAAATGCACCATAATTTAAGAACTAATAATAGTCAAATGACCAGTATTAAATGAAAGTTCAAAAACAGGCGATGAATAAATAACAAATGAATGTCCAATGTTGGACATTCAACTCCTCCCAACACGTGTTTCGTCATCGCGTTTTCTAGTCTGAGCGGATGGGTGTTCGCCAGCCGGCCGGCTATTTGTTGCTTTTATCTACCATATTGATGTAAGTGTTTTAACCTTATTAAATACCTTTTATATATTGGATTTACGCTAGGGCGAGCCTTTATTCCCTCCTTGGTAACCATTGGACCTTTCTGCATGATACCTGAATCATTGAAAGTATCCAGTCATCTGCTACCTTTAATCATTTGAAGCTGCCACCCCAGCGATTTCCTGGATAAAGGCCCTGGCTGGGGTTTACAGCCGCAAACTCATCTTGCTTGCCGTGTGGTAAGCGTGCAATCTATGTGTTGCTGGCACTTTTTGCCAATATCATTTCACCTATGCACAATTTCTGCTTAGGACCTTCACTCACCATTGGACATTAATTTGTTATTTATACATCACCTGTTTTTGAACTTTCATTTAATACTGGTGATTTGACTATTATTCGTTTTTAACAAATTATGGTGCATTTCAACACCTTGTGCAATACTGTTTGTGTTGAACCTTATCCCAATTATTGATCACTATTTTTATATATATATATATATATATTAATTAATTAGTGTGTTTAACTTAATCATTTAGGTTGGGCTAGCGTGGCTACAACCCCTTTTGTGTTACATTTTCAGCATGTGCCATAAATTAAACTGTTTTAGACCACTTTCACACTGAGGCGCTTTCATGCTAAAAACAGCGCCTAAAAAGCTCACGAAAACCTATTTCCATTAAAATCAATGAATGCTTTCACACTGGGGCAGTGTGCAGGCAGGGCAGTGAAAAAACTCCCCTCTCCATTGAAATGAATGGAAAGCTCTTCAAAAGCGCTCAGTGTTTTTACTGGCAGTTTAGAAGCGCCTTAGTGTGAAAGGGGCCTTATGGATGGGTTTACTTCCACTTTAGGGAATAACATAAAGCACGGTGAAAGTCTGCAACACCCCCCCGCCCTCACCTCCTCCTACAGAAGCCAAGGGTGTTTCACCCTATTGGTCCCTATCAAATTTGAAATCAGCATGGCTCCGCCCACCATTTGCATCATTCAGTTACAGGAATCTGAATAAAAAAATGGATCCTGTCTGCTAGTGCGGCAGTGGGACTTGCAGTTCCCAAAGGAGTACGAATGCAGTGACATCATCGAATTTGTAGTCCATTGACGCTCCTGCAGCTCTGTAACTGAAGGTCTGTAGATCCGTATGGACCAGCGTCTACAGGAGCCTGAGCATTGCACCCACCATACACTGACTGTGATTGTATGACTTTCCAGGCACCTCTGCAAAACAATAATAAATGAATTTCTCTTACCATCCATGGACTGACACGGTGTCTCTTTACACTTTACATGTGGGTTATGTCCCTGCTTGCAGGAGAAGACCTAGGCAGAATGTCAGATGTTATACATACATTCTAAAAGCCAGAGCTGAACAGCCCCACCCAGGGGGCGGTCCCTCTGGACATAACCCTCCCACTGCAGTCAGCAGACCTCAGTTTTTTTTCTGCCTAGCAGAAGGAGAAGACATGGCTCTCAGGAGCCAGTCTCCTGACCTATTTTTGTTCCTTTTTGGAATTCTTTTTTATTTTATTTTTGTAAATCTTCTATCAACTGTCGGCTGGGCAACAGGTTGGGTACAAGATATCCTCGTAGTCTTCCCTGTCCGACCATCAAGCGTGCTGATCCTCGCCTTGTGTGCGTGAGACTCAGTTCACGACATGCCCCATGACTCCAGGGGTGGCCGGGTTTGCTTTCATGCTCTCACGGTCCTCTCAAGACTGAACAGTTCCTGACTGACTGTATCTTTTGCGGTGGACCGGGCCAGCAGCTACTCAGTACTGCACTGTGATAGTCCTGTCAGAAACACACCAGTGTGTCCCTCAGGGGACGGGTAAGTAGTCTCTCCTGCCTGCAGGTGAGTACAAAAGGCTGTGTGTTTCTCTGTGGGGGATTTTCCCTGTCTCCCTCTGTATTTTATTGTTGCTCTCTGTCACCATTACTAGCGCTGGCTGTGTGGGGTGCTTGAGGGTCACACTGTTCTTGGTCTGCAATATATGCTGTGGGGCTTTTTGGTGTGTTTTTTTTTGGGGCCTAAACGCCGAGTGGCGCTGTGTGTGTGTGTGCTGTTTCACTTTATCTGCGTCATGGCGGCCATCTTGCCGCGGATCGCCTCAGTGAAGTGTGGCGGCCATTTTCTTGTAGCCCGCGCGCTTTTCAGCACTAGTTTTGGCCTCTAGCGCTGCTGTAACAGCGCAAATCTCCTCACAGCTCACCAGCGCTGACACAGCGCGGTACAGACAGCGGTACTGAGCGGTCCCTGATCCTTTTTGGTGAGTCCCCTGGGCGCCCCCTCCTCAGTCAGCACAGCCTGTGGGTGGACTTTTTATCTGAGGAGTCTCAGAGGGGGACAATATGGAGTCTGTGTCACCAGCTTCCCCTAACATGTCAGTGGCAACAGGCAGTGCTTCAGCACCTGCGGTCCCTATGGACCTGTTGTGGGCAGTCCTGGAATCATTTCTGACCAGGATGGGAGTGGTGTGCGAGCGCAAGGGAGCAAAAAAGGTGCCCTCTCCCCACTTTATCTACACAAGGGGTGTGCGCTGATTCAGATATGGGCCTAGCCACTACCGCTCAGGACCCTAGTTCTGAATATGTTTTATGGTGTTGAACAGGACATTCCTTCTGCGGAAGACTCCAGTTCTGAGTCAGTGAATGACAGGGCGCTAGTGTACTCATGACTGCGGTGAGGGACACTCTCTCAAGCTAAATGCTGCGGATGCAGGACCTCAGGCGGATTCAGTCTCCTTTTGGTTCTTTTAAGGCCAGTCCTTCTAAAGAGGTTTTTCCATATGTAACTTTCTTTGACTAGCTCATTGATAAGGTCTGGGAAAAGCCGCAGAAGATTTTTTTGGTCCCGCAGCGTTGTCTATCAGATGCCCCTTTTGGAATGCCCTACTTAAAAAGTGGGCTTCTCCCCCGGTGGTCAACCCTCCAGTCGCCCGGTTTAAACAAGGCCATCACTCTCCCGATGGAGGGGACTCCTACGTTTGAGGACCCCACTGACAGGAGGTCAGTAGTGGTGAGCAGAGCCATGTTTTGCCTTGTTGGGACCCGCCCTACGGCCTGTGGTAGCGGCGACCCTTGTGTCTCAGACACTTGCAGGTTGGACAAAAATGTTGCACCTAGCTGTACAGGAGCATAATCTTCCTCCAGACACAGTTGCTCTGGCCCACCAACTGGTGCAGAGCCTGGTTTATGTGTGCGACGCCACGTTGGACGCGGCCCCTTTAATATCCAGGGCCTCTGTCTCGGCGGTGGTATTGCGTCGTCTTATCTGGTTAAAATGCTGGTCTGCTGACCTGGACTCTAAGAAACTCCTGACGGATCTACCATTAAAGGTGGTAGACCTTTCGGTGCTGCCCTGGATGACATCGCCAAGGATGTCACGGGAGGTAAAAAGCACTCTTCTTCCTTGGACTAGCAGGGTAAGGAGGCCCGCCGCAAACAGGGTCCTTCCTTTCCAGCAAAAAAGGGGTCTTTTTCGTCAGTCGGAGTCCACGGGTAGGCCCTCTCAGACTGACGGCAGTGCGGCTGGTGGGCACAAGTGCCTCTGGGTGCGTAAGCCAAACAAGCGGCTCACAAGCCTGCCTCCGCGTGAAGTCTTGCCTCTGCCCGACTCTGGGGTGGGGGGACGACTTCGCAGGTCACGGATCGGTGGACTTCCCGAATTTCCGACCGGTGGGTGTGCGAGGTGGTCACCTCAGGAACGGGATGGTATTCCCATCCTGGCCCCCAGACAGATTCCTTCCCTCGAATCTTCCTCTCCTTCCTACCCGTCGGGTAGCCCTCTTGGGGGCTGTACGGGCTTTGATCAGGTCCGGAGTGATTGTGCCGGTTCCATCACAGGAGAGTTTTCTGGGATTCTACTCAAATCTGTTTGTCGTCCCAAAGATGGGACGGGGTTCGGCCTATCTTGGACCTCAAGGCCCTGAAGGCCTTGGTGAAAGTGCAAAAGTTCCGCATGGAATCCATTCGCAGGTGATCAATGCACTCTGTCGAGGGGAGTTTTTTCTGGCGTCCTTGGACTCAAGTACGCCTACTTGCATGTTCCGATCTGCGCAAGTCACCAGAAGTTTCTGCGCTTTTCGATCAGCGAAGTCCACTTTCGATTTGTGGCTCTTCCCTTCGGCCTAGCCTCGGCGCCAAGGGTGTTCACCAAGGTGCTTGCTCCGGTTCTAGCCCTTCTGATACAGCGAGGCATTGCTGTCGTGGGCTATCTGGACGATCTTCTGCTAAGAGCAGTAAGTGTCACAGACTTAGAAGTGACTATAGTCAATCGGACCCTCTGGGACTTTGGGTGGTTCCTGAACATTCAGGTGTCAGTCCTGGTCCCGACTCAGTGTCTGGAGTATCTAGGTCTGATTCTGGACTCCTTGGAGGCAAAGGTATCCTACCTCCGGAGAAGTTGCTGACTCTCAGTCTGCAGTGCGGGTGCTGTCGTCCCAAATATGGTTGTCAATCCGTTTTTTCATAGGAGTCCCGGGACTCGTGGTGGCCTCCTTCACGGCCGTTCCATATGCCCAATCACACCAGGGCATTGCAGAAGGAGATCTTGCCCACCTGGGACAAATCCTCGTTGTCCTTGGATCTTCAGGTCCAGGTGAGTCACTTGGTCAGGGCGTCCCTGACATGGTGGTTGAGATCCTCGGCTCTTCGGTCCGGAAAGTCGTTCCTCAACCGTCCGATGGGTGGTACTCACGACGGACGCCAGCCTGGCGGGCTGGGGTGGAGTCTAGGGAGTCCTGTCGGCCCAAGGGCTTTGGACTCCGGACGAAGCCCGTTTACCAATCACTGTTCTGGAAACTACAGGCAATCGGACGATGCCTCTCCTCGGGATCGGAGAGCTTACAGGGCCGCTCCATCAGGATCCAGTCAGACACCGCCACGGCGGTGGAGTATGTTAACCACAAAAACGTGCCGGCTCTGTAAGCCGTTTACATTCCGGGCATAGACAATGGGCAGGCGAACTATCTGAGTCGCCAGACGCTGGACCACGGACAGTGGTCCTTGCATATTTCAGCTCCTTTGCCGACAGTGAGGCACGCTGGATGTGGACCGATGGCCTCTCGACTCAATTGCAAGGTGTCGAGGTTTGTGGCCAGATCTAGGGATCCTTTGGCGGATGCCTCGGATACGTTGGTGGCCCCATGGGGTCCTTATCATCTGATATACGTTTATCCTCCGCTGCAGCTGCTCCCTCGTCTGCCGCGCAGGGTGGCGACCGAGGGAACTCCGGTGATCCTAATTGCTCCGGATTGGTCTCGGCGTCACTGGTACACTGATCTGGTACGTCTCGTCGCGGACGTTCCCTGGCGGTTGCCAATAAGGGAGGACCTTCTGTCTCAAGGTCATATTTCATCCGGCTTTACAGTCTCCGGCTTTAAGGGCATGGCTGTTAAAAGCCAGGTGTTGAAGGACCGAGGTCTCTTGGACTCGGTCATTTTGACCATGTTTAGGGCACGGAAGTCTTCCTCCAGAAGGATCTTTCACCATACATGGTAAGCTTACATCGCAATGTGCGAAGAGCTGGACTGGCGTCCTCGGACGTATTCCGTCCCTAGAATCCTGCGTCTTCCGCAGCGTGGAGTGACCCAAAAGCTGGCTTTGAGTACCATTAAGGATCAGATTTCGGCCTTGGCCGTCTTCTTTCAGCGACCTCTAGCGAGTCATTTCTTGGTTAGCACCTTGTGTTGGGGGTTCGCCATGTGCTCCCTCCTGTCTAGCCTCCTCTCCCACCGTGGGATCTGAATTTTGTGCTCTCGGTCCTCCAGGAACCTCCTTTTGGGATTATCAGGGATATTCCCCTCTTGACTTTGTCTCAGAAGGTGGCCTTGTTAGTGGCATTCACTTCTGTTAGACGAGTGTCTGAGTTGGCAGTCTTGTCCTGCAAGTCGCCATATTTAGTCATCCTTATGGATAAGGCGGTGTTGAGTCCGCGTCCTTCTTTTCGCCAAGGGTGGTCTCAGCCTTTCACCTAAATGAGGACATTGTCCTCCCATCCTTGTGTCCTCACCCATCACATCCCAGAGAGTTTGCGCTTCACGCATTGGATGTGGTACGAGCCTTGCGGGTGTACCTGTCTGCTACTGTTTCTATTCAGAAGTCTGACTCACTGTTTGACTGTCTCTGGTCCAAAACAGGGCCAAGCGGCTTCGTCTGCCACCATTTTTAGGTGGATCAGACAAACTGTCATTCAAGCCTATGCTCTCAAGGGGCGGGCGCCTCTCTTGCCGGTTATGGCGCATTCCACCAGGGCAATTGGTGCTTCCTGGACTTTCCGACATCAAGCGTCGGTTGCACAAGTGTGCAAGATGGCGACCTGGTCGTCCGTTCATACCTTTTCTAAGTTTTATAAGGTTGATGTGGCTGCATCTTCGGATGCTTCCTTCGGCCGCAGGCCGCTGTTTAAAGTTGCAACTCCTCCGTTGTGGAGCTCTGCCTTCTTTGGAGTGAAGTTTTTTGGTTTTTCCATTTTTACTGCTCCCATCCCTCTTGACACTGCTTTGGGACATCCCACGTGTAAAGTGTAAAGAGACACTGTGTCAGTCCATGGATGGTAAGAGAAAATAGGATTTTTGTACTCACCGTAAAATCCTTTTCTCTGACATCCATGGACTGACACGGCACCCACCCTTCCTTTTAAGTTTGTACTGCTTTGTTACGAACTGAGGTCTGCTGACTGCAGTGGGAGGGTTATGTCCGGAGGGACCGCCCCCTGGGTGGGGCTGTTCAGCTCTGGCTTTTAGAATGTATGTATAACATCTGACATTCTGCCTGGTCTTCTCCTGCAAGCAGGGACATAACCCACGTGTAAAGTGACACCGTGTCAGTCCATGGATGTCAGAGAAAAGGATTTTACGGTGAGTACAAAAAATCCTATTATTTCTTTTTTTACTGAAATGGGTGCATTTACTATTTCATAGGTGGACTAGCTGAGATGGGAATAAAAGGACAAAGATCTCTGTTATGTGGTGATACAAATGAGCACCCTTTATTCTCAGTGAGAGATTTTGGCTGGGTTCACACTGGTGCGGCAAACGCTCCGACATTGGGAGCTCATGTCGCATGACGTGTGAAAATCAATGTTTCCCTATGAGAGCCGTCTTAACTGGTCCGACACAAGTCGGTCCGACTTTGAAAATGCTCCCTGTACTACTTTGATCCTACTTCAGCCCATTGAATATCATTTAAGTCGGATCAAAGTCGGAGCCTTGTCCTTACCATCCGACTTTTGACATCCGACATGGTGATTACAGCAGCAGTAAAAAGGAATTTATATCACTCTGGGATTGTTTTGATTGGTCAAAGAACAAGTCAGACTATCACAAAGTCCGATCAAAGTAGTATCCTGTTCATTCAAGTCGGATGGATGTAGGACTGATGTCGCAGAGCAAAGTAGGATGAAAGTCGTATGACTGTCGTGTCGTATCAGTGTGAACCCAGCCTTATTCTTGTGTTGAAGACCTCACTTATTTATTGGCTAGGTTTGCAGTTTTCACCCCACAAGTCCAAAGACAACTTTCCAGAAGATGCTTACAAAATGATCCTACTCCTAAAGCTGGGTACACACTCAACCCTCAACTCAGAGAGCTAAACAAAAAAAAAAACCTGACAGATCGCTGTACCAACACAGATGATGTTAGTAAGGTGAAACCCCCCCTGTGCCTTTGTAATCTGATAGGGGGACACTGATCAGTGCTCGCATGCAATTGGCTGACAGCGCTAATCGTATGCTGGCTTTCCAGCATGCTTATTCTACAGAACTCATAAGAACAAACAGCTGTACACATGGGTAGAAAGTCAGCCGGTTCCTGCCAAACCAACCATTTTCAGCTGATTTTCAGTCCGTGTCTACCCAGCTTAACCACTTGCCACCCGCCCACCGTCAAATGAGGACTGGTGTGGCTCTCTGCCTGGGATAATGTCACCTCAAAGCAGCTGTTCTCGCACCCGTGGGGGCGCACTTCGGGGCCACGCCATGTTCCTAGGACACGGCGCGACCTCAATCTCTGTAAGGAGCCAATAGCCACAGCCGGAACTGCATCTGCTAGGCCCGGGGAATGTTTTTCAAAGTGATTTCTCATCAAGATAAAGCATGGAGACATTGATGGATGGGGGAGATTGCTTTGAATATTAAAAATGAATAAAATGGTGTTTTTGGCTTGCGGTGCTCAGATGCAGCTTCGGTCCGCTTTAAGCTATTCCTGTGAAAATACAGATCCTGGTCCTGGCTCTCACCTTGCTGTCAGGAAGACATGTTCCAAAGGCTTCCAGAAGCAGGTTCTCCTCCAGGACAGCTTTTTCAAAATCTGTGTAAGACAGTTTGCTATCGTGATCGTGATCCTGGAGGGGAGACAAAATACGGAGACGTGTCACATGAGTGTATGAGCAAACAAAGCAGAGAGTCTGACAGATAAATACCAGTTATCGATCGCGGTACATTACAAGGAATAATACACCCATTCCATCACATAATTCCATGTTACTGAAAGAGTAGGTAGTCCTGAGAATGTACGTTAAAGGAAACCTACGATGAAGG
Source organism: Rana muscosa (assembly GCA_029206835.1). Lineage (NCBI taxonomy): Eukaryota > Metazoa > Chordata > Amphibia > Anura > Ranidae > Rana > Rana muscosa. The sequence continues at coordinate 280,232,162 of CM055122.1, read as the reverse complement.
AAATCCTGGAGCTTCCAATACTGACATGGGTATTCCATGTGCCGGGGGGGGGACGACGACGACCCCTGTCTGCTTTTTGTCTCTTCCAACCAACCAATTCAGCAGCAGTGTACGGGTGAAGCGTGCGGCCTGCAAAATGTCTCCGCCATTTCAAAATGAACTAGTAAACCCTGCGCCATGCACCACAGCACCAATCTACAGAACAAGGAGCTCACTGCTCACCATCTTCTTGAGAGTTATCTCCACCAGGTCCTTTATACCTTCATCTGGATCTTCCTCTGTAGGCTGCTTGAGAAGACTGTTCTTCAACATGTGGAACATCTCCTCCCTAGAGATGTACCCGTCACTGTTCAGATCATATACTTCAAAACAATCTTTGGGAGAAATGGGAGAAAAAATGTGAACACATGCATTATTGAATTGAGCCTAATAAGGTTTATTCAAGTGACAGTGTAAAGTGCCATAGGCCATAACCAATTAGGCTGCAAGCTTTCTAATTTGGTTATTTACTTAATTTTGCAGCCAGTGATGACATCACTTGGTCTCTGTACTTGTGAGCCAGACATTCTCTCGAACATGAGTGCCTGACCTCACAAATGCGCTTCTGAAAGAATAGTCAAACCATAGGCGTGCGCACAGGGTGTGCCAGGTGTGCCTGGGCACACCCTAATCAACCTGTGTGGTGCAGATTCCCACTGTTTAAACCCCTGATATTTCACCAAAGCCCCCTAACAGGGATCTTAAGAATTTTGAAACAATTATAAAAAAAATAAAAAATAATAATAATATTGTAAAAAATAATAAATAATAATAATAAAAAAAGTACTGACGCCATCCACTGCCCTACTGACACCAATCTTTTCCCTACTGACACTGTCCACTGCTCTACTGACACCATCAGTGTATGTATATATATATATATATATATATATATATATATATATATATATATATATATATATTTGAGCTTTGAGGTGCACACCCTAATGCAATAGTCTGTGCACACCTATGGGTCAAACATTCCCATAGACACACTCCTAAAGCTTGTGGACAACCTTCCCAGAAGAGTTGTAGCTGCAAAGGGTGGGCCAACATAATATTGAACCCTACGGACTAAGACTGGGATGCCATTAAAGTTCATGCGTGTGTAAAGGCAGGTGTCCCAATACTTTTGACAATATTGTGTGTCTACTACCAATATGTGTCCTTTTCATACTTAGTGTATTAAATTGTAACTTTTGTGGTTTGGACAGAGGAGGGAAGGGTTAAAACCCCTATCAAGTTAATTTTTGTTGTCGGTGTCGTGCTTGGGGGGAATTTTCCTTAATTTCCTGTTCTGGAGATATAATAGAAAATGAGAGGAAATCTCCCCAAAGTGAGGTGAATTTCCATCTCAGTAACATAGAGATGGCCCCTGTCCCCACCTATACCTGGCCTCAGGACTGGACTGGGACAAAAATTTGGCCCTGGACTTAATCCAGACCGGCCCACTTTAATTCAATAAAATGCTGCCCCCCACCCCCCCACCAAAAGGCCCCTACATCCATTATTGTATATCATGAGAGGGTGAGAGAGAGGGGAATGAGAGAGAGAGAGGGGGTTGAGGGAAAGGGGGTGAGAGAGGGGGGTGAGTGTAAGACAGAAGGAGTGAGTGTAAAAGAGAGGGGGTGAGTGTAGGACCCCTTTCACGCTGAGCTGTTTTTCAGGCGCTTTTGGGTTAAAAATAGCGCCTGTAAAGCGCCTGAAAAACGCCTCTGCTGCAGTCCCAGTGTGAAAGTCTGAGTGCTTTCACACTGGGGCGCTGCCAAGGCGTTAAAAAAAGTCCTCCAAGCAGCATCTTTGGGGCGGTGAAGGAGCGTTGTACACACCGCTTGTGCCCATTGAAAGGAATGGCCACCGCTGCTGAAGAGCCTTCAAAACACTTCGGCAGCAGCGCTACACTGGCGCATTTAACCTTTAATTTGGCTGCTAGCGGGGGTTAAAAGCGCCTGCTAGAAGCCGAATAGCAAAGCTAAAACGACAGTAAAGTGCTGCTAAAACTAGCAGTGTTTTACCGTCAATGCCCGCCCCAGTGTGAAAGCAGCCTAAGAGTCAGGGAGTGAATGAGACAGAGGGGAGGGAGCTGAGAGACAGAGGGGGGGGGGAGCTGAGAGACAGAAGGGGGGGGAGCTGAGAGACAGAAGGGGGGGGAGCTGAGAGACAGAAGGGGGGGAGCTGAGAGACAGAAGGGGGGGGAGCTGAGAGACAGAAGGGGGGGGAGCTGAGAGACAGAAGGGGGGGGAGCTGAGAGACAGAAGGGGGGGAGCTGAGAGACAGAAGGGGGGGGGAGCTGAGAGACAGAAGGGGGGGAGCTGAGAGACAGAAGGGGGGGAGCTGAGAGACAGAAGGGGGGGAGCTGAGAGACAGAAGGGGGGGGAGCTGAGAGACAGAGGGGGGGAGCTGAGAGACAGAGGGGGGGAGCTGAGAGACAGAGGGGGGGGAGCTGAGAGACAGAGGGGGGGGGAGCTGAGAGACAGAGGGGGGGAGCTGAGAGACAGAGGGGGGCAGCTGAGAGACAGAGGGGGGCAGCTGAGAGACAGAGGGGGGGCAGCTGAGAGACAGAGGGGGGGAAGCTGAGAGACAGAGGGGGGAAGCTGAGAGACAGAGGAAAAGAGCTTAGAGACAGAGGAGAAGAGCTGAGAGACAGAGGAGGGGGCTGAGAGACAGAGGAGGGGGCTGAGAGACAGAGGGAGGCTGAGAGATAGAGGAGAAGGGCTTAGAGACAGAGGAGGCTGAGAGACAGAGGGGGGGCTGAGAGACAGAGAAGAGGAGCTGAGAGATAGAGGAGGAGAGCTGAGAGATAGAGGAGGAGAGCTGAGAGATAGAGGAGGGGGCTGAGAGACAGAGGAGAGGGCTGAGAGACAGAGGGGGGAGAGACAGACCACATAGCACTGTCCCTTTCTGCAGTCCCTCCTCTGCTCACCTCCCCGCTGTCTCAGTGTTCTGGCGGGGGAGCTGAGAGACAGAGGGGGGGAAGCTGAGAGACAGAGGGGGGAAGCTGAGAGACAGAGGAGGGGGCTGAGAGACAGAGGAGGGGGCTGAGAGACAGAGGAGAAGAGCTTAGAGACAGAGGAGGGGGCTGAGAGATAGAGGAGAAGGGCTTAGAGACAGAGGAGGGGCTGAGAGACAGAGGAGGGGGCTGAGAGATAGAGGAGAAGGGCTTAGAGACAGAGGAGGCTGAGAGACAGAGGGGGGGCTGAGAGACAGAGAAGAGAGCTGAGAGATAGAGGAGGAGAGCTGAGAGATAGAGGAGGAGAGCTAAAAGATAGAGGAGGAGAGCTGAGAGATAGAGGAGGAGAGCTGAGAGATAGAGGAGAGCTGAGAGATAGAGGAGGAGAGCTGAGAGATAGAGGAGGAGAGCTGAGAGATAGAGGAGGAGAGCTGAGAGATAGAGGAGGAGAGCTGAGAGATAGAGGAGGAGAGCTGAGAGATAGAGGAGGAGAGCTGAGAGATAGAGGAGGAGAGCTGAGAGATAGAGGAGGGGGCTGAGAGACAGAGGAGGGGGCTGAGAGACAGAGGGGGCAGAGAGACAGAGGGGAGGGCTGAGACAGACCACATAGCACTGTCCCTTTCTGCAGTCCCTCCTCTGCTCACCTCCCCGCTGTCTCAGTGTTCTGGCATGTTTGTGTAGGATGCCGGGTACCTGATGGCCAGCAGCGGCAGCGCCGAGTCTCCCTCTTGATCCGGGGGGTGCTCTCGCTGCTCTGCTCCTTACAGCGGCGCATGTTCTCTTCCTCCGGGCTCCCAGTCAGCCTGCCCTCCGGCCCAGGCCATATGGTTCCTGGAGCAGAGAGGAGGTGGAGGAATCGAGGTTCTGGGAGAGCCGGGGTGGCCGCGATCACTCCTGTTCGCCTCTTCGGTAATCAGGGAGGGGGTAGAGCTCTTCTCTCTCCTTGGCTTTTACATCCAACTGCCCTCCTCGCTGGCCACCTTCCCCGAATCCCCGCCGCTGTTTACTGCCGCCGAACTGCATAAAAAAACGGCCCACAAAAAAAAAAAAAAGGGTTTTTTTTGCTCCCGCTGCCGCCGAACTGCATAAAAAAACGGCCCACAAAAAAAAAAATTTTTTTTTTTTTTTAAACGGCCCACTGAGCCATCGGCCCACCGGGAAACTCCCGGTAGTCCCGATGGCCAGTCCATCCCCGCCTGACCTTCACAGCAAGGAGCACATACATGGAAGGGCAAATACATGAAAGACAAAAACAGGAAATTCCCAGCTCAACTCACCAACCACTGCTTAACAACCCGAATTAACCTGTCCAACAGTCTGCGTTATAAACAGGGGTTTAGTTAGTACACGTTTGCAAATGCATGCAATTCAAAATTCGAAAATCGGAGATTAGAAAATCAGAAATTACAAAATTCGAAAATCCAGAAATTCAGAATTCAGAAATTCCAAAATCGTAAAATCTGGATTTTTGCATTTCGGAATTCCTGAATTTCCGAATTACGAATTTTCGAATTTACTGAATTTCCGAATTTCCGAAAAATGCAAAAAAGCGAATGTAACGAAAACAAACTAATTTTTCGGCAGTGCACATGTCTAATAATTAGTAACTATTCCGAAGTTCAGCTTTAGGAAACCAAAGAATTCCCGGTAGGGATTGTATTGTACTGCTTACATTTTATTTTTTCATCCAATGTCCCGCGCAGAAACACAGATAATCCTTCGATCCATTCTGTCACACTGATGTAACTGTCATTGTCTTTATCGAATGCACGGAACACTGGAAACGAGGAAAATAAATAAATCTTTTCATCATACAAGTGGAAATAGAGATGTATCAATGCAGGCCAAGGAGCGCAATGACATACACAGCACAACCTACAGCAACCAGATTTCCATTTTCTGTGCTCGCTGAAAGATGACTGCTGATTGGTTGCTTTGTGTTACAGCACAGTATGGTTATAACTCACCCCTGTCCATAATCATGTCATCCGTCATGGTGAACGTGTTGTGTAGGATATTCCTAAAGGTGTTCCGGTCTATTCCCCCTCTGGTGTTCGGATCGATCGGCCGGCCCACTATTGTGTTGTAAAGTCGAATGAGACATTCCACTTCGTTCCTGGAGACTGTGAGAGACGGAGAAATGACAATTTTCTAAAGTTTATATTTATTGTTAGATAAATGACGATGATGACAACACACACACCTTTTACATTCATGGCTTCACCAGGACAAACACTCAACGTGACATGGCGACTTATCCACGTTTACCCCCCTTCATGACCAGGCCATTTTTTGCGATACGGCACATTACTTTAACTGACAATTGCGCGGTCGTGCAACGTTGCACACAAATAAAATTGATGTCCCTTTTTTCCCCACAAATAGAGCTTTCTTTTTGTGGGATTTGATCACCTCTGCGTTTTTTTGCGCTATAAACAAAAAAAGACCAACAATTTGGGGGAAAAGAAACAATATTTTTTACTTTCTGCTATAAAACATACCAAATAATTTTTTTAAAAAAATCTAATTTCTTCTTCAGTTTAGGTCAATATGTATTCTGCTCCATATTTTTGTTAAACAAAATCCCAATATTCGTATATTGATTGGTTTGCGCAAAATTTATAGCGTCTACAAACTATGGGATATTTTTTTTTTTTACTAGTAATGTAAGCGATTAGCGACTTATGGTGGGACTGCGATATTGCGGCGGCCATTCTGACACTAACCGACACTTTTTGGGGCCAGTGCTAAAAAAATATATGCACTGTCACTGTACTAATGACATTGGCTGGGAAGGGATTAACATCAGGGGCAATCAAAGGGTTAACTGTGTGCCTAGCCAGTGTTTTACTACACTGTGTGGGAGGTGTTTTACTAAGGGAAGAGATGGAATTTTTTCCCTGCTTTCCAGGGACACACATTCCATCCCTTCCCTCCAGTCAGAACGACGATCGTCCTCGTTTACATAGTTCTGTCTCTCTGCCTAACGAACTGCGGGTGCCGACGGACATCGGGTACTGTACACCCGCCGATCGGCTTCCACTCTGTGAAATCCCTCTAAGGTAAAGGTAATCCACTCCAATGCAAAGGGAAACCCCTCCAAAGTAAAGGTAAAGCCCTCCAAGGTGGGGGGAAATTCCTCCAAGGTAAAAGGAAATCCCTCCAAGGTGGGGGGAAATCCCTCCAAGGTGGGGGGAAACCCCTCCAAGGTGGGGGGGAATCCCTCCAAGGTAAAACGAAACCCCTCCAAGGTAAAAGGAAACCCCTCCAAGGTGGGGGGGAAATCTCTCCAAGGTAAAAGGAAACCCCTCCAAGGTGGGGGGAAATCCCTCCAAGGTAAAAGGAAACCCCTCCAAGGTAAAAGGAAACCCCTCCAAGGTGGGGGGGGAAATCCTCTAGGGTAAAAGGAAACCCCTCCAAGGTGGGGGGAAAATCTCTCCAAGGTAAAAGGAAACCCCTCCAAGGTGGGGGGAAATCCCTCAAGGTAAAGGGAAACCACTTCAAGGTGGGGGGGAAATCCCTCCAAGATAATAGGGGAACCCCCCAAGGCAAGGGAAAACCCTCAAATGTGAGGGGAAATCAAGAAGGGGGATCCCTCTAAGGTAAAGAGAAACCCCCCAAGGTGAGGGAAAAAAACGTGCAAGGTAAAAGTGAAATTCCCTCCAAGGTGAAGGAAAATCCTCCGAGGTGAAGGGAAATGCCTTTGGGGGGGGGGGGGGGTAATTCCCTTCAATGTAAAGGGAAGCCCCTAAAGGTGAGGGAAAATCCCTCCAAGGTAAAGGGAACCCCCCTCCCCCACAAGGTAAAAGGGAAATTCCCTCCAAGGTGAGGGAAATGCCTTCACAATACATTATATATCAGCTGGAGAAAAATAAACGTTAATAAAAATTTAATAGTAGCAAATGTTCCTCATAATAAAACTTGATGAAATTACTAACATCAGCTCTATAATAACAACAAGTATAATAGTCCCAACTGGGGGGCTTAATAATAAAACTATTACTTCTAATAATAATATAGTATAGCCCCCACAATACTAATAATATTAACAATAATCTAGCGGCAAATAACTAACAGAGCTACTACTAATACACTACCCCCCTAATAATAGGACAGCTACTAATAATAATACAATATAATAATATAGCCCCCGTTAATAATAATAAATGACTAGTGATAAGGAGATGTGTGATAATAATAATTGGGGGTATTACAATGTCTGGCGGACCGGCTGAGGCTCTCGGCCAGTTTCTGTAGGTTCTTGCGGGTCATGGCGGTGGCGGGATGGGACATGGCGATCCTGGCTCTGCTTGTCTCCGCGGTGAGAATGAAGACGGAACTAATGGAAGCTACAACAAGCCGTCACCATGGCGATAAGCGCACCAATCAGCTACCAAACTGCCGCAACATCACTTGTATCCGGCGGAAAGGAGAGGTGTGGGCGGTGCTGGACTCATTCATTAGAGCGCTAGGGAGGGGGGGTAAGATCTGTGTTCTGACAAAATGCACCTCTGGTTTACTGTGCTTGCCGTGCACAGAGCGGTACCATGTATATCTATGGGGGGGGGGGCACAGAGCGGTACCATGTATATCTATGGGGGGGCACAGAGCGGCATCATGTATATCTATGGGGGGGGGCACAGAGCGGTATCATGTATATCTATGGGGGGGCACAGAGCGAAACCGTGTATATCTATGGGGGGGGGGCACAGAGCGGTACCGTGTATATCTATGGGGGGGCACAGAGCGGTACCGTGTATATCTATGGGGGGGGCACAGAGCGGTACCATGTATATCTATGGGGGGGCACAGAGCGGCATCATGTATATCTATGGGGGGGGCACAGAGCGGTATCATGTATATCTATGGGGGGGCACAGAGCGGTACCGTGTATATCTATGGGGGGGGCACAAAGCGGTACCGTGTATATCTATGGGGGGGCACAGAGCGGTACCGTGTATATCTATGGGGGGGCACAGAGCGGTACCGTGTATATCTATGGGGGGGCACAGAGCGGTATCGTGTATATCTATGGGGGGGCACAGAGCGGTACCGTGTATATCTATGGGGGGGCACAGAGCGGTATCATGTATATCTATGGGGGGGCACAGAGCGGTACCGTGTATATCTATGGGGGGGCACAGAGCGGTACCGTGTATATCTATGGGGGGGCACAGAGCGGTATCATGTATATCTATGGGGGGGGCACAGAGCGGTACCGTGTATATCTATGGGGGGGCACAGAGCGGTATCGTGTATATCTATGGGGGGGGCACAGAGCGGTACCATGTATATCTATGGGGGGGCACAGAGCGGTACCGTGTATATCTATAGGGGGGGGCACAGAGCGGTACCATGTATATCTATGGGGGGGCACAGAGCGGTACCATGTATATCTATGGGGGGGCACAGAGCGGTACCATGTATATCTATGGGGGGGGCACAGAGCGGTACCATGTATATCTATGGGGGGGCACAGAGCGGTATCATGTATATCTATGGGGGGGCACAGAGCGGTACCGTGTATATCTATGGGGGGGCACAGAGCGGTACCGTGTATATCTATGGGGGGGCACAGAGCGGTATCATGTATATCTATGGGGGGGCACAGAGCGGTATCGTGTATATCTATGGGGGGGCACAGAGCGGGTACCGTGTATATCTATGGGGGGGCACAGAGCGGTATCATGTATATTTATGGGGGGGCACAGAGCGGTACCATGTATATCTATGGGGGGGCACAGAGCGGTACCGTGTATATCTATAGGGGGGGGGACAGAGCGGTACCGTGTATATCTATGGGGGGGGCACAGAGCGGTACCATGTATATCTATGGGGGGGGCACAGAGCGGTACCATGTATATCTATGGGGGGCACAGAGCGGTATCATGTATATCTATGGGGGGGCACAGAGCGGTACCATGTATATCTATGGGGGGGCACAGAGCGGTACCATGTATATCTATGGGGGGGACACAGAGCGGTACCATGTATATCTATGGGGGGGACACAGAGCGGTACCATGTATATCTATGGGGGGGACACAGAGCGGTACCATGTATATCTATGGGGGGGACACAAAGCGGTACCATGTATATCTATTCTATGGGGGGGCACAGAGCGGTACCGTGCATATCTATGGGGGGGACACAGAGCGGTACCGTGTATATCTATGGGGGGGCACAGAGCGGTACCGTGTATATCTATGGGGGGCACAGAGCGGTACCATGTATATCTATGGGGGGGCACAGAGCGGTATCATGTATATCTATGGGGGGGGCACAGAGCGGTATCATGTATATCTATGGGGGGGCACAGAGCGGTACCGTGTATATCTGGGGGGGGGGGTGCACAGAGCGGTACCATGTATATCTATGGGGGGGGGCACAGAGCGGTATCATGTATATCTATGGGGGGGGGCACAGAGCGGTACCATGTATATCTATGGGGGGGCACAGAGCGGTATCATGTATATCTATGAGGGGGCACAGAGCGGTACCATGTATATCTATGGGGGGGGCACAGAGCGGTACCATGTATATCTATGTGGGGGACACAGAGCGGTACCATGTATATCTATGGGGGGGGCACAGAGCGGTACCGTGTATATCTATGGGGGGCACAGAGCGGGACCGTGTATATCTATGGGGGGGACACAGAGCGGTACCATGTATATCTATGGGGGGGCACAGAGCGGTACCGTGTATATCTATGGGGGGGCACAGAGCGGTACCGTGTATATCTATGGGGGGGCACAGAGCGGTATCATGTATATCTATGGGGGGGCACAGAGCGGTACCGTGTATATCTATGGGGGGGCACAGAGCGGTATCATGTATATCTATGGGGGGGCACAGAGCGGTACCGTGTATATCTATGGGGGGGCACAGAGCGGTACCATGTATATCTATGGGGGGGCACAGAGCGGTACCATGTATATCTATGGGGGGCACAGAGCGGTACCATGTATATCTATGGGGGGGCACAGAGCGGTACCATGTATATCTATGGGGGGGCACAGAGCGGTACCATGTATATCTATGGGGGGGGCACAGAGCGGTACCATGTATATCTATGGGGGGGCACAGAGCGGTATCATGTATATCTATAGGGGGGCACAGAGCGGTACCATTTATATCTATGGGGGGGCACAGAGCTGGTACCATGTATATCTATGGGGGGGGGCACAGAGCGGTACCATGTATATCTATGGGGGGGGCACAGAGCGGTACCATGTATATCTATGGGGGGGGAACTGAGCGGTACCATGTATATCTATGGGGGGGCACAGAGCGGTACCATGTATATCTATGGGGGGGGCCCAGAGCGGTACCATGTATATCTATGGGGGGGGCACAGAGCGGTACCATGTATATCTATGGGGGGGGGCACAGAGCGGTATCATGTATATCTATGGGGGGGCACAGAGCGGTACCATGTATATCTATGGGGGGGCACAGAGCGGTACCATGTATATCTATGGGGGGGGCACAGAGCGGTACCATGTATATCTATGGGGGGGGCACAGAGCGGTATCATGTATATCTATGGGGGGGCACAGAGCGGTACCATGTATATCTATGGGGGGGCACAGAGCGGTACCATGTATATCTATTGGGGGGGCACAGAGCGGTACCATGTATATCTATTGGGGGGGGCACAGAGCGGTACCATGTATATCTATGGGGGGGAACAGAGCGGTATCATGTATATCTATGGGGGGCACAGAGCGGTATCATGTATATCTATTGGGGGGGCACAGAGCGGTACCATGTATATCTATTGGGGGGGCACAGAGCGGTACCATGTATATCTATGGGGGGGAACAGAGCGGTATCATGTATATCTATGGGGGGGAACAGAGCGGTATCATGTATATCTATGGGGGGCACAGAGCAGTATCATGTATATCTATAGGGGGGCACAGAGCGGTACCATGTATATCTATGGGGGGGGGCACAGAGCGGTACCATGTATATCTATGGGGGGCACAGAGCGGTATCATGTATATCTATGGGGGGGAACAGAGCGGTATCATGTATATCTATGGGGGGGGCACAGAGCGGTATCATGTATATCTATAGGGGGGCACAGAGCGGTATCATGTATATCTATGGGGGGGGCACAGAGCGGTATCATGTATATATGTATATCTATGGGGGGGCACAGAGCGGTACCATGTATATCTATGGGGAGGGGGGTACAGAGCGGTATCATGTATATCTATGGGGGGGCACAGAGCGGTATCATGTATATCTATAGGGGGGCACAGAGCGGTATCATGTATATCTATGGGGGGGGGCACAGAGCGGTATCATGTATATATGTATATCTATGGGGGGGCACAGAGCGGTACCATGTATATCTATTGGGGGGGCACAGAACGGTACCATGTATATCTATTGGGGGGGGGCACAGAGCGGTACCATGTATATCTATGGGCAGGGAACAGAGCAGTATCATGTATATCTATGGGGGTGCACAGAGCGGTACCATGTATATCTATGGGGGGGCACAGAGCGGTACCATGTATATCTATGGGGGGGCACAGAGCGGTACCATGTATATCTATGGGGGGGGCACAGAGCGGTATCATGTATATCTATGGGGGGGCACAGAGCGGTATCGTGTATATCTATGGGGGGGCACAGAGCGGTATCATGTATATCTATAGGGGGGCACAGAGCGGTATCATGTATATCTATGGGGGGGGGGCACAGAGCGGTATCATGTATATCTATGGGGGGGGAACAGAGCGGTATCATGTATATCTATGGGGGGGGAACAGAGCGGTATCATGTATATCTATGGGGGGGGGCACAGAGCGGTATCATGTATATCTATAGGGGGCACAGAGCGGTATCATGTATATATGTATATCTATGGGGGGGGGGCACAGAGCGGTACCATGTATATCTATGGGGGGGGGTACAGAGCGGTATCATGTATATCTATGGGGGGGGAACAGAGCGGTATTATGTATATCTATGGGGGGGCACAGAGCGGTATCATGTATATCTATAGGGGGCACAGAGCGGTATCATGTATATCTATGGGGTGGGCACAGAGCGGTATCATGTATATATGTATATCTATGGGGGGGGGCACAGAGCGGTACCATGTATATCTATTGGGGGGGGGCACAGAACGGTACCATGTATATCTATTGGGGGGGGCACAGAGCGGTATCATGTATATCTATGGGGGGGGCACAGAGCGGTACCGTGTATATCTATGGGGGGGCACAGAGCGGTACCATGTATATCTATGGGGGGGCACAGAGCGGTACCATGTATATCTATGGGGGGCACAGAGCGGTACCATGTATATCTATGGGGGGGCACAGAGCGGTACCATGTATATCTATGGGGGGGCACAGAGCGGTACCATGTATATCTATGGGGGGGGGCACAGAGCGGTACCATGTATATCTATGGGGGGGCACAGAGCGGTATCATGTATATCTATAGGGGGGCACAGAGCGGTACCATTTATATCTATGGGGGGGCACAGAGCGGTACCATGTATATCTATGGGGGGGGCACAGAGCGGTACCATGTATATCTATGGGGGGGGAACTGAGCGGTACCATGTATATCTATGGGGGGGCACAGAGCGGTACCATGTATATCTATGGGGGGGGCCCAGAGCGGTACCATGTATATCTATGGGGGGGGCACAGAGCGGTACCATGTATATCTATGGGGGGGGGGCACAGAGCGGTATCATGTATATCTATGGGGGGGCACAGAGCGGTACCATGTATATCTATGGGGGGGCACAGAGCGGTACCATGTATATCTATGGGGGGGCACAGAGCGGTACCATGTATATCTATGGGGGGGGGCACAGAGCGGTATCATGTATATCTATGGGGGGGCACAGAGCGGTACCATGTATATCTATGGGGGGGCACAGAGCGGTACCATGTATATCTATTGGGGGGGCACAGAGCGGTACCATGTATATCTATTGGGGGGGCACAGAGCGGTACCATGTATATCTATGGGGGGGAACAGAGCGGTATCATGTATATCTATGGGGGGCACAGAGCGGTATCATGTATATCTATTGGGGGGGCACAGAGCGGTACCATGTATATCTATGGGGGGCACAGAGCAGTATCATGTATATCTATAGGGGGGCACAGAGCGGTACCATGTATATCTATGGAGGGGAACAGAGCGGTATCATGTATATCTATGGGGGGGAACAGAGCGGTATCATGTATATCTATGGGGGGCACAGAGCAGTATCATGTATATCTATAGGGGGGCACAGAGCGGTACCATGTATATCTATGGGGGGGGCACAGAGCGGTACCATGTATATCTATGGGGGGCACAGAGCGGTATCATGTATATCTATGGGGGGGAACAGAGCGGTATCATGTATATCTATGGGGGGGGCACAGAGCGGTATCATGTATATCTATAGGGGGGCACAGAGCGGTATCATGTATATCTATGGGGGGGCACAGAGCGGTATCATGTATATATGTATATCTATGGGGGGGCACAGAGCGGTACCATGTATATCTATGGGGAGGGGGGTACAGAGCGGTATCATGTATATCTATGGGGGGGCACAGAGCGGTATCATGTATATCTATAGGGGGGCACAGAGCGGTATCATGTATATCTATGGGGGGGGGCACAGAGCGGTATCATGTATATATGTATATCTATGGGGGGGCACAGAGCGGTACCATGTATATCTATTGGGGGGGCACAGAACGGTACCATGTATATCTATTGGGGGGGGGCACAGAGCGGTACCATGTATATCTATGGGCAGGGAACAGAGCAGTATCATGTATATCTATGGGGGTGCACAGAGCGGTACCATGTATATCTATGGGGGGGCACAGAGCGGTACCATGTATATCTATGGGGGGGCACAGAGCGGTACCATGTATATCTATGGGGGGGGCACAGAGCGGTATCATGTATATCTATGGGGGGGCACAGAGCGGTATCGTGTATATCTATGGGGGGGCACAGAGCGGTATCATGTATATCTATGGGGGGGGGGGGCACAGAGCGGTATCATGTATATCTATGGGGGGGGAACAGAGCGGTATCATGTATATCTATGGGGGGGGAACAGAGCGGTATCATGTATATCTATGGGGGGGGGGCACAGAGCGGTATCATGTATATCTATAGGGGGGCACAGAGCGGTATCATGTATATATGTATATCTATGGGGGGGGGCACAGAGCGGTACCATGTATATCTATGGGGGGGGGTACAGAGCGGTATCATGTATATCTATGGGGGGGGAACAGAGCGGTATTATGTATATCTATGGGGGGGCACAGAGCGGTATCATGTATAATCTATAGGGGGGCACAGAGCGGTATCATGTATATCTATGGGGTGGGCACAGAGCGGTATCATGTATATATGTATATCTATGGGGGGGGGCACAGAGCGGTACCATGTATATCTATTGGGGGGGGGCACAGAACGGTACCGTGTATATCTATTGGGGGGGGGCACAGAGCGGTACCATGTATATCTATGGGCAGGGAACAGAGCAGTATCATGTATATCTATGGGGGTGCACAGAGCGGTACCATGTATATCTATGGGGGGGCACAGAGCGGTACCATGTATATCTATGGGGGGGGGGCACAGAGCGGTACCATGTATATCTATGTGGGGGGCACAGAGCGGTATCATGTATATCTATGGGGGGGGGAACAGAGCGGTATCATATATATCTATGGGGGGGAACAGAGCGGTACCATGTATATCTATGGGGGGGGGGCACAGAGCGGTATCATGTATAGATATAGGTATACATGGTACCGTATTTGCAACCAAGTATTAAAAAGTGAAAGTTTGATTTATGATTGTTAATCTGTCCCATTACTTTTGGTCCCTTAAAAAGTGTGAGGCACATATACAAACTGTTGTAATTCCTACACCGTTCACCTGATTTGGATGTAAATACCCTCAAATTAAAGCTGAAAGTCTGCAGTTAAAACTCATCTTGTTTGTTTCATTTCAAATCCATTGTGGTTGTGTATAGAGCCAAAAAGATTAGAATTGTGTCGATGTCCCAATATTTATGGACCTGACTGTACATGCTATGTGTTAGAAATGTATAAATGATCGTTGATCGTTCTTACGGGAGGCGAGAGGGGACGTCCCCCCCCTCTGGCCGCCCTCTGGTGCTTTTAACGACTCACCGCTACGATCGAAGCCAGGATCGTTTTTTTTTTTTCAGGCTTCCCAGCCTAGAGGTGAGATGTGGGGTCTTATTGACCCCCTTCCTGCCCAGGTCAATTTTCAGCTTTCATCGCTGCCGCACTTTAAATGACAATTGCGCGGTCATGCACCCATATAAAACTATTATCATTTTTTGAGGCAGATAGAGCACTGGGTTTTTTCTTTTTTCTAAACAAGTTAAACAAAAGACGGAAATAAAAAAACAAAAAAAAAAAAAAACACTTTTCTTCGTTTCTGTTGTACACTTTTGCAAATGAGTCATTTTTCTTCTTTACTGGTGATCAGTGTAAATGTCCCCTGTAACAGGAAAGCCGGTTATTGGCGTTCTTTTCTTTAGACACTAACCGCGTTGAGGAAAGGAAATGCCAATAACCGGCATTTTTTTACATGTGATCAGCTGTGATTGGATACAGCTGATCACATGGTAAAGAGCCAGGTCATCGGCTCTTTACCTTGATTGGTGACGCGCTGTTTCCAAGGGTCACAGCTCACCACCGATCGCCGGACTGCACGTCCCCGGGGGCCCGCACAAGCGGCAAAATGTGAAGGACGTCATATGACGTCCAGCCAAAGTGATAAAGAAGGTGTTAATGCATTTATTATAGATGAATTCCAGGAAGGGTATAATTTTTACATGGCTTGTCCAAGCTTAACCAATGTAACTATGTATATACCATACCGAATTGATGCTTACTCCAGTGATTTATACTTGCTTCCACGTCTGGGTTGAGTGGCCACCCTGCTGCATTCTGAGCACAGGTGGTCAGTTGCTCAGCACAGGGGTTGCCATTCAGAGAAGGCTTTGCATTTTCTGAATGAATGCAAAATGTTCTCTGATTGGAAGCGGTGGCAAGGGTGACATCACTGCTCCACCTAAACACCTCATGCAATCAGAGAATGCTTTGCATTCATTACCTGTGCTGAGCGGCTGATCTCCTGCATTTACAATGCATCAGACTGGTCGCTCAGCACAGGACCCCGGAAACAAGTGGAGATTACTGGAGTAGTGGTGTCTAATTCAGTGATGTCCAGCTTTGAGGGGCATTGGCCAGGTATGGTATATATACAAACACTGGCTCAAGCTGGACCAATGTACTCATGACTATAACAATGTACCATACATGGATCTCTTCTTGTTTGAATATTTTATTATGTTTTCATAAGGCATAACAAAGGTTATAAGAATAGTACTATTCATATTAGTACAATACAATGAAAAGAATAAAATACAAAAAAGCAGTTATAACTATGCTTACATGGATCTCTTTAACCACTTCAATACCAGGCACTTGCCCCCCTTCTTGCCCAGGCCAGCTTTCACAGCTGTCGCATTTTAACTGACAATTGCACAGTCATGCAACACTGTACCCAAACATTTTTAGCATTTTGTTCCCACAAATAGAGCTTTCTTTTGTTGGTATTTGATCACCTCTGGGTTTTTTGTTTTTTTTTGCTAAACAAATATAAAAAAAAAAAAAAATTTGAATTTTTTTTCCTTGGTTTCCGAAATTTTGTAAATAAGTACGTTTTCTCCTTCACTGATGAGGGTGCACTGACGGGTACTGATGAGGCACTAATATGAAGCACTGATGGACACTTATAGGCAGCACTGGCAGGCATTACTGATGGGCATTGATTGGCACCAAGTTGCATCCTGGTGGGCACGAGTGGGCATCCTTGGTGGAGAAGCCAATAACTGGCACATCCTGGTTACAATGTGACCAGCTGTGATTGGACACAGCTGATCACATGGTAAAGAGCCAACGCCATAGGCTCTTTACCAAGATCGGGGCTGCGTTGTGTCAGACTGACACGCCACCACTGATCGCCATGCTGCACGCCCCTGTGCGAGCAGCTTATCCTGCTGGACGTCTTATGACATCCAGTCAGGATAATGAAACCACTTTGCAGCCGTCATATTGCTATATAGCGAGAGGGAAGTGGTTAAGCCACCAAGTCAACACATTCATGTACAAGACATCCAGGAATCAAATAAGCATTGCAACCCAATTCGAGGACTCTAGTTTATTGCACACAAAAGACATGATGCAATTATTTGTAAACAAACAAACTTGTCACAAAAAATTGGTATCAATGGGAGGAAAGTGCCCTAGCAATGGTGTCAGTGGGAGGGAGGAAGAGTGCCCCATTCTTGGTCTTAGCAGGAGTAATGCCCCGCCAGTGGGAGGAAAAGTGCCCCATTATTGGTCTTAGAAGCAGGAATAGTGCCCCATTGATGGTGTCAGTGGGAGGTACAGTGCCCCATTATTGGTCTTAGAAGTGGGAATAGTGCCCCATTGATGGTGTCAGTGGGAGGTACAGTGCCCCATTATTGGTCTTAGAAGTGGGAATAGTGCCCCATCCTTGGTCTTAGCAGGAGGAGTAATGCCCCCTCGATGGGGTCAGTGGGAGAAAAAATAGGATTTTTCTACTGTACCGTAAAATCCTTTTCTCTGAAGTTCATTGACGGACACAGCACTTTAAATCTTGACCTTATGGTTATATCACCACCTTCAGGAGAGGACTAGGAAGAACATGTTAAAATAGCAAAACCTGCACAGTACCGCCCAGGGGGTGGTCCTACTGGCTATAACCCCTCACACTGCATCCAGCAGCTCAGTTCATCAAAAAGCAGTACAAAACATAAATAGGAGGGGTGGGTGCTGTGTCCATCACTGAACTTCAGAGAAAAGGATTTTACGGTGAGTACAAAAATCCTATTTTCTCTTGCGTTTATTGACGGACACAGCACTTTAAATCTTGACCTTAGGGACGTCCCCAAGCAGTGTCAAAAAAACGAGGGGTGGGAACAGCAAGTAAACTCCACCCATAACAACCAGAGATCCTCAACAGAGGAGTGGCAAACTTAAACCGCCACCTGAAAAACTTTGCGGCCGAACGAAGCATCCACAGATGCACTCACATCAACCTTGTAAAATTTAGTGAAAGTGTGAACGGACGACCAGGTCGCCGCCTTACACACCTGGGAAAACGGCCGCTTGATGTCGGAAAGCCCAAGAGGCACCAATTGCCCTGGTCGAATGTGCCGTGACAGGAAAGGGAGGCGCCCGCCCTTTTAAAGGCATAAGCCTGGATCACGATCTGTCTAATCCACCGAGAAATGGTGGCCGACGAGACCGCCAAGCCCTTCTTCGGACCAGTTACCGACACAAAGAGTGAGTCTGACCTCCGAAAAGGAGCCGTAGCAGACAGATACACCTGCAGAGCCCGGACCACGTCCAAGGAATGCAAAGCAACCTCCTTAGGATGCGACGGCCGAGGACACAAGGACGGAAGCACAATGTCCTAATTTAGATGACATGCCGAAACAACCTTAGGAAGAAACAAAGGCTGCAGGCGTAGCACCGCCTTATCCTTGTGGAGGATCAAGTAGGGAGACTTGCAAGACAAGGCCGCCAATTCAGAAACCTTCCTGGCAGATGTAATAGCCACCAGAAAGGCTACCTTCTGAGAGAGAGTTAACAAGGGGATCTCCCTAATGTTTTCAAACGGCGGTTTCTGAAGAATCGAGAGCACCAGATTCAAATCCCACAGAGGCAGCGGTGGCCGAACCGGAGGGGCCACATGTTGAACCCCTTGCAGAAACGTACTCACCAAGAATGATCCGTCAAGGGTCGCTGAAAAAGGACAGCCAAGGCCAATATCTGCCCCGTAATGGTGCTTAAGGCAAGTTTCTGATCCACTCCTCGCTGCAAAAACAGCAGAATCCTGGAAACCGAATGCGGACGCCACCCCATCTCCTCACACATAGAGAAGTAGGCCTCCCATGTGCGATGATAAATCTTCAGAGAAGATGACTTCCATGCCCTCATCATCATAGTGGAGATTACCAAGTTCGACAGACCTCGGTCCCTTAGCACCTGACTTTCAACAGCCACGCAGTTAAAACCAGCGACTGTAAAGCAGGATGAAGAAAAAGGCCCTGTGACAGAAGGTCCTCTCTCATCGGCAGTCGCCAAGGAACATCCGCCACCATTCGCACGATGTCGGCGTACCAGGGACGCCGAGACCAATCTGAGGCAATTCGAATCACCGAGATCCCCTCGGTCTCCACTCTGCAAAGCAGACAAGGGAGAAGTTTTAATCGGGGGGAAGGCATAAATCAGCCGATAATGCCCCCATTGAGCCACCAACGCATCTGCCGCTTCCGCTCATGGGTCCTTGGACCTGGCCACAAACCTCAGTACCTTCTGATTGAGTCGAGAGGCCAGGAGATCCACATTTGGCGTGCCCCATCTCCTGTAGATGCCCCCGCCACATCTTCCATTTTTAGGGTCTCCCGCACCGCTGTGATAAGTGCTCCTACAAGCGCCCTTTCCTGCGCTGACCCGGACACGGAGTCATCCTCACGTCCTGAATGGTCCTGGTCCGCATCCTCTGAAAATGTCAGAACAGGGGTCGTTTGCCACAACAAGGCCCGAGTCTGAATCGGAGCTTCCCCAGAAGACGGTGGGGGCGTTTTTTTACCCCCTTGCGCTCGCACGCCGCTTCCACCCTGGCAACAAAGGACTGCAGGACCGCCGACAAAGCGTCCACAGGCACCGCAGGTGCAGGGGAACTGGCTGCCACCATAGGCATGTCTGGGGAAGAAGCGCCAGCTTCTGACGCCATGCTGACCCACACTCGCCTGACACCCGTTAGGGACCGCAGGCCAGTTACACCAAAGTCTACCCACCTAGCTGCCACAGACTGAGGGGGCCCCCCCGCAGGACTCACCACCCCGGCCCAGGTACTGCGCTGTTCTGTAATGTGCTATACCGTCCACTCTCCCTCACAAGGTGTTCTGTGCAATTTGCGTCGTTCCAGAAGGATAACCAGCGCTAAAGGCCAAAAAACAAGCTGAGGCTACAAGAAAATGGCCTCCGCTCGCCTCAGCAAGAAAATGCCTGAGGGCTCCAAAAAGATGGCCGCTGGACTTCCAGACTAAGGCTACAGGAAAATGGCCGCCGGACTTTTCTGACTAAAACCACAAGAAAATGGCCGCCGAGCTTCCTGACTAAAAACTACAGGAAAATGGCACGACCACGCTGCCCCTCCGCACGGTAGTCTCCCACATGTGCACACCAAAAACACCACATAAAATAGGGAAGAGAACAGCGGACGCCCAGCACAGCCCCCCTCGGTCCGTCGCGCAGCGGCCCATGCATGGGGAGGAGGGAAAAGGACAGAGAGAGGAGAATGAGAGACCCCCAATTCGACCTCCCAGGGAATGCCCAGCTGCTCCGTCCTGCCGAGACAGGTGGAACCATACTTACACCCCTCCTGTGAGGGATGCTGGACGCATTCTGGACAGACCCATCACCCGAGCGGTATGGAGTGGCTGTCGGCCACGGGCACACTGTGACACGGACAGCAGTAGCCCAGTCACATGTGTGCCCCGGAGCATATAGCTCGCCGGCCACCCCTGGATCAGACGGGCAGGACTTCGGGTGGTGGGGGCCCCTGGGCTTGAGTCACTTTCGGGCCCTACCTTCTATACATTATGAAAAATGGGCGTGGTTCACGCAAAATAATGGGCGTGGCTAGAGTCTGAGGGGGGGAGGGAGGGAGGGAGGGAGGGAGGGAATAGAGGGAGGGAGGGAAAAAGGAAAAAAAGGAAAAAAAAAAAAAAAGGAAAAAAAAAAAAAAAAGAAGGAAAAAGGAAAAAAAAAAAAAAAAAAAAAAGGAAAAAAAGGAAAAAAAAAAAAAAGGAAAAAAAAAAAAAAGGAAAAAAAGGAAAAAAAAAAAAAGGAAAAAAGGAAAAAAAAAAAAAAAAGGAAAAAAAAAAAAAAAGGAAAAAAAAGGAAAAAAAGAAAGAAAAAGAAAAAAAGAAAGAAAAAGAAAGAGAAAGAGAGAAAGAAAGAGAAAGAGAGAAAGAAAGAGAAAGAAAGAGAAAGAAAGAGAAAGAAAGAAAAAGAAAGAAAAAGAAAGAAAAAGAAAGAAAGAAAGAAAGAAAGAAAGAGAAAGAAAGAGGGAAAGAAAGAGAAAGAAAGAGGGAAAGAAAGAGGAAGAAAGGAGAGAAAGAGGGAGAGAAAGAAAAGGAAGAAAGAAAGAAAGAAAGAAAGCAAGAAAGAAAGAAAGCAAGAAAGAAAGGGAGAGACAGCAGGCCCAGATCCTACACCACAATAAAAATGTGTATCTATCGGCCTATCAATACAGCGATCCATCTTGAACATATAACAAGCTCCTTAATGCCTATTTGCTACCCCCTGCACACCAATGACTCTGCCGCCGCTAAAATATCCATAACCAATATTTCTTGGTCCGAAAAGAAACAAAAAAGGCCCACTTGTGCACTCACCGGAGTCTTTGGGAAAACGAGAGCTAAATAATAAAAAATTCATTCATTAGTCATTACAGAAATATTCCCTTTTCCCTACGATTCATGTCCTATTAATTACCATCTGACCAGCCTAATAAAAACCGGGACAAAACGAAGGTCAACTAGCAGCGACAAGTGATCATTATACAATAGATACATTGCGATTGTGCAGACAGAGCCTTGAAACCGGTTTACCTTTCAACAGCCTCCGGTGTTCTGCAAAATAAGTTCCCCCGGTGGATAAGGACCCCCCTGTACTGCGCAGGCCCAGCGCACGGCTTGCCGTCTAGAGCAGACTGTCTCAGCTCTACATGTTCGGCTATTTTCGGAGGCTCAGTTTAGGTTTGTACTGCGCAAGCGCCGTGCCTGCGCAGTACGGGGGGGGGGGTCCTTATCTGCCTAGGGAACTTTTTCGGCAGGACACACGGTCAGCGTCAGACAGTCAATAGCTCAGGGCGGGCGCTACCCATTTACGTCACGTGTATGGAGAAGGACACGAGGGGGAGGCGGGGGCCCTACACAGTTTGCGTAGCAAGCGTATAGGGTGGATTGGCCCTGGGAACGTGACTCAGTGGACGGGAAGCGCATGCGCTGGAGAAATAATCAAAGAAAAAAGTAAGGAGACTTTAACAGAGAGGGGTGGGGCCCCTGGGCTTGAGACCAGTCAAGCCCAATGGTAAGTCCGGCCCTGCAGACGGGGTATGTCGTGGCCGACCCAGCGCGTAGCTAAGTCCTGCTCACGCTCGATGGCCAGGCTGCGGAGACTACCAGGATCTATATTATCCAGCCTGTCACCCAGCCCGGCTGTTGATAGTAGATCACAGGAATCAAAAATTAGAAAAAATGAAAAAAAATCTCCAGGACCAATGATCCCCACCGGGAGCCAGGTCCTTCTCCTACAGAAGGCAGAAAAAAACTGGGCTGCTGGATGCAGCATGAGGGGTTATAGCCAGTAGGATCGCCCCCTGGGCGGTACTGTGCAGTTTTTGCCGTTTTAACATTCTGCCTAGTCCTCTCCTAAAGGTGGCGATATAACCCTAAGGTCAAGATTTAAAGTGCTGTGACCATCAATGAACGAAAGAGAAAGTGCCCCATTATTGGTCTTAGAAGCTGGAATAGTGCCCCACCCTTGGTCTTAGCAGGAGGAGTAATGCTCCAATCAATGGCGTCAGTGGGAGGAAAAGTGCCCCATCGATGATGTCACTGGGAGGAAAAATGCCCCATTAATGGTCATAGAAGCAGGAATAGTGCCCCATCGATTGGGGTCAGTGGGAGAAAAAGTGCCCCACTATTAGTCTTAGAAGCAGGAATAGTGCCACATCCTTGGTCTTGGCAGGAGTAGTAATGCCCCATCGATGGATCAGTGGTAGGAATAGTGCCCCATCAATGGCGTCAGTGGGAGGAAAAGTGGCCCATTATTGGTCTTAGAAGCAAGAATAGTGCCCCATTGATGGTGTCACTGGGAGGAGTAGTGCCTCATCATTGTCAGCTGGAGGAATAGTGTCGAGGCAAGCAAAGGGCCACATCTGGCCCCCCTCAGGCCCCAGTTTGGAGACCACTGCTAAAAAAGAAGGATAATTTGACTCCAGAAAGAATATTGTCACTCCCTAATAAAATGACCCACACAAGGCAGTCTGTGTTAAAGGTTTTTTATTTCAGTCATAAAGTAGTTCACTTTCATAAAACAGGACAACTTCTCAATGGGTTCTGGTACCGAAGTGTATTACCTAAGCAGCTCAGCTTCAATATGAAGCTGTTAAATAGAGATATATAAAAATAATACAAAACAAACAAGAGCTTTTTTACACGCTAAACAGATTCAGTAACCATGAGTTTGAGTTAAAATAGGATAAGGGCAAATGCATTCCTCTAAAGCTACATACATTTGTACATCAAGCTTATGGTGGAACTTAAATACAACACATTAAGTTATGTAGGAGGTCAGACAGACAAAAAAAACACACATCAAAAAAAAAAACCGGTGTGACTACAGATTATCTTATCACTATTGCATCACAGCAACCAATTAAATCCTATTATTTACTATCCCTTTGCATGTTAGAATGAAAGCGGATTGGTTGCTACAGGTGGCAGTCCCATTTAGCCTTTCCTCAGCCTCTGTGTACCCTTTTTTTCTTTTCCCGATTCACCTGTGGGTGTGGATTCTTGCCTTACACTGTGTGTGAGCTGATTGGAGGAAAGGCTTCGCGTAGGCAGAGACTTGCAGAGCTTTGTGGTGAATAGACCAGCTCTCTGACAATCTATTTATAGCACCCACCCTGACACAAAATTCAGCCTGGTTTTATCACAGTTGACAAGAACTTGTCAGAAGTTATCATGCCAACAGAAGAATGAAGCACGAGAAAGCCACGGACTTAGGGCTTTCAAGAGAGATAATAAAACACTGCAGATATATGTGCCCAGCTCAAATTTCATGCATGGGGTTTACATCCACTTTAACCACTTAACAACCAGGCCAATTCTGACATTTCTCTCCTACATGTAAAAATCATAATTTTTTTCTAGAAAGTTATAGAGCCCCCAAACATTATATATGTTTTTTTAGCAGAGACCCTAGAGAATACAATGGCGGTCATTGCAACTTTTTATCTCGCATGGTATTTGCGCAGCAATTTTTCAAACGCATTTTTTGGGGGAAAAAAAAAAAACACAGTAAAGTTAGCCCAATTTTTTTGCATAATGTAAAAGATGAAGTTACGCTTCTGCGTGCGAGCACACGGGGACAGAGGCACTTTTAAAAAATTTAATTTTTTTTTTATTGTTAAAATCATTTTGACACTTTAAAAAACTTTTTTGATCACTTTTATTCCTATTACAAGGAATGTAAACATCCCTTGTAATAGAAATATGGCATGACAGGACCTCTTTACAGTGAGATATGGGGTCAATAAGACCCCACATCTCACCTCTAGGCTGGGAAGCCTAAAATAAATAATAATAAAAAAAAAAAAATCACCGCTTCACAGCCGAAGCGGCGCCATTTTTTTTGAATGCATAACGTCATACCATCGCGCCCGGCCCCTGACGATCATAGAGACTCCGGTGACCATCTGGTCCGCCGAAAATCTTTATGATCAATATCTGGGACCGGCGGATCCTTTCACCAACTCACCGATCGCACAGGTGAGTCGGTAGAAGCACCGGAGTGCAGGCGGGAGGGGGTCCCCTCTCGCAGCCCGTAAGAACGATCAAGCGGCAGAACAGCCGCTATGATCGTTCTTATGGTGTAGGGAATCGCCGGCTGAAAATGCCGATATCTGAATGATGCTTGTAGCTGCAGGCATCATTCAGATATACCACCACAAAGCCCAAGACGTCTTTAGACGTCCAGCTGTCGGCAAGTGGTTAAAGTGGTTGTAAACCTCAGTCTGAAATCTGAAAAATACATATCTGAAGCATTTATGTGTCTCCAAAGCTCTAAGTGTCTGTTCTCTCTGGTGCTTTGTTCCTCTGTTATCAGCATGCGTCACTTCTGACAAATTGTCCCAACACCAGAGATAAAATGGTGACGGAGAGGAGAGCTCAGCACACAGCTCTGCATCGCTCCTGTGCCGTGTGTGGAGGGGGGTGTGTCCCTTTCCTCCAATCAGCTTTCACACACTGTACAGGAGCTCTAAATGTAGCTCCCTGCCCCCTCCTCTGTGCTATTGACAGATGAAGAATGATTGTATCTAGATTCAGCACTTTGAAGGGGTGTCGGGAAGAGAAGACAACAGATGAACAAGTAAAACTTGAGAATTTGTTTCATCTACGTGCATCATCTGAGGCTATTCACTTCACTGAGGGGGTTTACGACCATTTATAAGATGTTGACCCCTGGACAGGCTAGTATCCTTATATTAAAAGTCAGCAGCTACAGTATTGGCAGAGACTGGAGCTCCTCTTAAACAATAAAAATCTGACAAGAAATATAATAAAAAAAAAAAACCTGGGTCCCAGTTTCAGTGGGCTGGGCAGCATTCTCGCAGGATTTCAAGTGCTCAGTTATGCAAGCGGTCAGCCAAAAGGCAGCGATGTCTGCCAATGCCCCACAGATGCTAGGACCAAAATATTAAATTTTTTTCCATTTGTTTGTTAAATCTTTAAAAGTTTTTACTGCCAATATTGTTTGGGCAGGCCGACAAGGATGTGGACCTTCCATTTTTCAAAGAAGGTCGGCACTAATAGCAGTTTATAAAAATCAGGAGAGAATATACATAACCGGTCAGGGATTCAAAGGGCATGAAAGGTTCCAGGGTAGTTAAAGAACCAATCTCATACCTCTGATACAAGCTTAGAAAATAACAGAGTGAAGCCATAATGGTAGTTTGCAAGTATCTATAAATAACTGGAAGTAACTAGAATCTGAGTGATGCTGTGTTCTTCACTAAAACCACAAGCCAAAAAACAATAGAGATTAACGTAAACGTGTCTTAAAAATACAAGGCCTGCTATTGATTGCCCTTTTTTTTACAAATATTAGTTACCTGGCTATGTCCAGGTATGACGCCTCGGATAAAGATCAAGTTCAGTAAGAGAAGTTACAACTCCTAAAGTGCATACTTGTTATCGGTCAGTAAATGGGGAATTCACAATAAAGCAAGAGACACTATAGGTGCAGCAAATATCAGCAGCTGGTGTGTTTGGGCACAGCCAGTATACCCAACAATAGGGCTCTGTTTAAAGAGAGGGAGAGAGGATACACCATAACGTTACTCCCACTGCAGCCTGAATTTTGGCTCATTCATAACATGCAGGCTCCACTGTAGAGTTTGAGGTGTCCTAGAAATTTTCATTTGCAAAGTCTGTGTACATTCACGGTATGCCCCTTTAAATTAGGTTTAGCTGTCATCAATAAATGACTTGGTGATTCTGCCATTTCCTTGCTTATTGCCGGATTTCCGGTGCTGGGCCGACAACGGTTTACAGCCTCTATTCATAAGGTGAGTCCTCTAAGCGTTGTCGGCTTCCAGAAGCTGTGCTGTTTAATTATGCAGCCAAAAGCACTGGAAACGGAGGACACTTCCTCCACTGTGCATGCGCTGTAAGTGTTGTCAGCACCCAGATACAATGGGCACGAAAGACACTACCACCAGTGTGCATGCGCTGTGATTGGTAAAATGAGCTCAGTCACCACTCCATCCGAATGGGCATATGCAACTCCTCCTTTACTCCCCAAGTGAAAGGGGACCAGGACTAAAGCTTAGCAGGGTTACAGGACAGAAAAAAAAAAAAAGGTATATAAAAAAGGCAAATGTCATAACAATAATCATCATAGAGCTGAAAAGCGATATAATAGGTAACTTTGGGGCAATGATTGTCTGTTGGCGTTTTCTACTTTAAAGTGGTTCTAAAGGCAAAAGGTTTATCATCTTAATGCATACTATGCATGAAGATAAACAAAAAAAAAAAAAAAAGTGTGCAGCAGCCCCCCTAATACTAACCTGAGCCCCATCTCTATCCAGCGATGTTGAACGAGTGCCTCGGCTGTCTGGGATTCTCCCTTCCTGATTGGCTAAGACAGCAGCGGCGCCATTGGCTCCAGTTGGTGTCAGTCAGCCAGCCAATCAGGAGAGAGAGGGGGCAGGGCCGAACCACGGCTCTGTGTCTGAATGGACACATGGAGCAGCAGCTTGGCTTGGGTGCTCCCATAGCAAGCTGTTTGCTGTGGGGGCACGCGACAGGATGGGAGGGGCCAGGAGCGCTGAAGAGGGACCCGAGAAGAGGAGGATCGGGGCTGCTCTGTGGAAAACCACTGCAGAGAGCAGGCAAGTATAGCATGTTTGTTATTTTTAAAGAAAAAAAACAAGACTTTAGCATCACTTTAATACAGCAAAAAACTCTTGGAGAGGCCGGTCACATGACTACAACAGACCGGGCTCTTCTTCAAGCTTTTTCTAGAATTAACGATTGTGAATTCTGCTCTGCTAGTCTCGGGTGCTCGCTGTGCTTTAAAAATTTGCATTTTTTTTAAAAGCAAGGTAAGGCTGTACTATTGATTTATACACAAGGCTGCACGCTAAATTAGTACAGATACACAAGGTGCTATACCCAGTCTTCATACACAGCCCAATATTGAAATTCCAGTTAAAGAAATAAACACATAAAATACAAACATCTGTACAAAGAATTATCTGACAGAAGACTTAAAGTGCAGTACTTATCTGTGACACATGGATAGTACATGAGGCTCTCAGGAGACATCTGAGGACTTGAGGGCTAGAAGGGTGTACTATCCACAAGTTACAGCTAAATACTGCACATCACATAATAAATACAAATCACATCATTCTATCGGAACACATATGCATTACAGATAGTTATACAGCACTGACAATTAAAGTGATATTAAAGCTTCAACTTAAAAAAAAATAATAAAAAAATCATGTCATGCTTACCTGCTCTGTGCAGTGGTTTTGCACAGAGCAGCCCTGATCCTCTTTTCGGGTCCACCGCTGGCGCTTCTGGCCCCTCCCACTTCACCAGTGGCCCCCAATAGCAAGCTGCTTGCTATGGGGGCACTGGTGCATGCTCGCTTCCAAGCCCCAGTCTATGCATTCATAAGACATAAAGCTGTGGCTCGGCCCCACCCCCTGCTCTATCCTTATTGGCTCACTGGCTGTGATCTACAGCCAAAAGCTCCCGCTGCTGCGTCAGTCAGTCAATGAGGCTCCCGTGCACATCGCTGGACCCAGAGTGGGGCTCAGGTAAGTATTAGGGGGCTGTGGGAGCAGCAACACACGGGTATTTTACCTTCATGCATAAGATGCATGAGGTAAAAAACCTTCAGCCTTTATAAAACCACTTTAACTGACAATGCTTTACATAATGGGTGCTCAACCTGTGGCCCTCCAGCTGTTGCAGAACTACAAGTCCCATGGGGCATTGCAAGCCGCTTACATTTACAAGCATGACTCCTAAAGACGAGGCATGATGGGACTTGTAGTTCCGCAACAGCTGAAGGGCCGCAGGTTGCGCACCATACATAATGTACACTCACATCAATGTCTGCCTTCAAGGAGCTTACACTCTAAGGCCTGTTTCACATGGGCTTCAGATTGTATAAGAGCAGTGTGAACAGCAAGCTTTACCAAAGTATTTGCAGAACTTTGATGAAGCTTTTAAAAGTACTCTTCAGCTCCAGTGTGTAAATGTTGAACACGGATCCTAATAGGGGAGTGTTGAGTGCCACTTTAAACAAGCTGCTAGCAGGCTTCAGCACTTCTTGAAGCTTGTTGAAAGCCTGCTAGCAGCATGTTTAAAACGGCACTCAACACTCCCATTAGGATCCTTTTTCAACATTTACACACTAGAGCTGAATGGCACTTTAAAAGCTTCAACAAAGCTTGCTAAAAGCTCTCCAAAGCTTGCTGTTCACACTGCTCTTATACAAGCTGAAGCCCATGTGAAACAGGCCTAAAGTCCTTTGGATTATTCTCAATTTGTTTACATTCTGAGCTGAGATTTGGGTGTCTGGCTGCCTGTATTAAAAAAAAAAAAGAAGACTTTTCATTGTGCTTTGTTCAGCTAAAAAAAAAAAATAGCATAAAAAGTGCCGTGTGTATCTGTTTTTGTAATTGGTGAACGAGAAAGCACTAAGCCAAGAGGATGAGCATGGCAGTCAAGGGACTAGTTTTTTTCAGAAGATCAGAAATGGCAGTTCCCATATTTCTCTCAAAGCACACTCCTTTTAAAAAAAGTGACAGGTAAAAAGTGACTAAAGTAACTTGTCGATCACAGCCACAGACTTTCCTTTAAAAATTGTATCTACACAGAAATGATAGGACGATGGCAGTCAATTACTTTGGGCAGAACTTGTTTTTTCGTATATATGGAAAAAACGAGGTCGAGTATGCACGAAATATCATTATGGCATTTGTAATTTCCATTTTTAAAAAAGAGACCCGACGCGTTTTGGTGAACCTGTGACATACACAGAACCTTGGGTGCAGTTAGCCATATAACCCCTTCTTTGCCTGGGGGGGTGATACAAAACTCAGACTATGCCCCCCAGTTTCTGGGAATGTTGGCCAAATGCTGGACCTGGGGGCCGAGGCACGTGCTCAGCTCCACTGACAAAATATTAACAACAGAGAATGCTGAAGTTCTCTTAACAGTTACCTTGCCACCTTGTATCCAACATACAGCCAAAGCTTACTGAAGTGTGCTGGGATTCCATTAGGCAATGCTCGGCTCCTGCTACTCAGGGATATAATCACTTAGTGGCAAATCACTTATAAGTTGCAGATGTAGTAAATCCCAACAAGGAAGTCAACGACAACTCTAAAGAAATAATCGCTAGTTTGGGGGCCTGTAGTGAAATAGCCTCCCTTTATGCTTCTGTTCTAGGGATCAGCTTCTGAAGATTGCTAGCTTCTGTCACCAGTGCACCCCGTGCTGAATTACTGCATGACACCCTCCTACCAGCAATCTAGACACAATCTTTCATGTCCTTTAAATTACTCTGTGCCATGAGGTGATCACCCCCCACATAAATCAGCACTTTAAAAAAACACACCTGTAATAAAAAAGAAAATATTTGGGGGCTGCCGTTGCTGACCTACTTTTGAAAACTGACTGACCTTGAAGAATGCAGATGTGGAAAGTCAGACCTCCTAATCTGTATACCTGTCCCAGGTTATTAAATCGATCTTCAAAAAACGAGCCACTGACAGCCGGCCAACTGGTATTTTCAGTTAGCGTCCATTGCCTTCATACTGCCTCAGGTTTTTTTATGTAAATTTACTTGGCCAAAATCCTTGTTGAACATTAAGCATCATAAGGTGCTAGAACATAACTAATGCCTTAGCAGTGCTGCTGTAATCCACAAGCTTTAAGGGGAGTGGGAAGCAGGTACACCACCAACAATGCAGAGCTAAACTTCTGGCTAACTGGTCACAGGTTGGGAGCACTGTCGCATCGTGGGTGTGTAAGCTATGTGAAAAATAGGATTTTTTACTCACCGTAAAATCCTTTTCTCTGAGTCCATGGACCGACACAGCTTCTCTATTGACAAAGTGGGTATTATCCATTAATTAGGAGTGACTAGGCAGAAAAACTTGTAAAAAGTGTTGCATCACACCTTCTACAGTACCGCCCAGGGGGCGGACCCTCTGGGTATACCCTCTCAGTCTGCACATCGCAGATCAGTTCGTCAAAAAGCAGTACAAACTTAAAAGGAGGGGTGGGTGCTGTGTCGGTCCATGGACTCAGAGAAAAGGATTTTACGGTGAGTAAAAAATCCTATTTACTCTTTCGTCCATGGACCGACACAGCTTCTCTATTGACAAAGTGGGACGTCCCAAAGCAGTGTCAGAGAAAAAAACGAGGGGTGGTAACAGCATAAAAACAAACTTCACCCCAAAACACAAAACAGCACTCCTCCAACGGAGGAGTTGCAACTCTAAACAGCCGCCTGCAAAACCTTGCGGCCGAAAGAGGCATCCGAAGATGCACCTACATCAACTTTGTAGAATTTTGTGAAAGTGTGAGCGGACGACCAAGTCGCCGCTTTACATAGTTGGGAAACAGACGCTTGATGTCGGAAAGCCCAAGAGGCACCTATTGCCCTGGTCGAATGCGCCGTGACAGGAAAGGGGGGCGCCTGACCCTTTAAGGCGTAAGCCTGGATTACTATCTGTCGGATCCACCTAGAGATGGTGGCCGATGAGACTACTTGGCCCTTCTTGGGACCAGCCACCGAAACAAACAGTGAGTCTGACTTCCGGAACAGGGAAGTAGCAGATATGTATACTCTCAAAGCTCGGACAACGTCCAAGGAATGCAACGCCGACTCCTTAGGATTCGACGGCTGAGGACACAAGGATGGAAGTACAATGTCTTCGTTGAGATGAAAAGCCGAAACGACCTTCGGAAGAAAGGAAGGCTGCAGCCGCAGCACCACCTTATCCTTGTGGAAAATCAAATAGGGAGCCTTGCAGGACAAGGCTGCCAGCTCAGAGACTCGTCTAACTGACGTAACAGCCACCAAAAAGACCACCTTCTGAGAAAGTGTCAACAGGGGAATATCTCTAATATTCTCAAACGGTGCCTTCTGAAGCACCGAGAGGACCAGGTTCAAGTCCCACGGAGGTAACGGGGGGCGGACCGGAGGGGCCACATGTCGGACCCCCTGCACAAATGTACTCACGAGAGAGTGAGTCGCCAGGGGTCGCTGAAAAAAGACAGCCAGGGCAGATATCTGTCCCTTAATCGTACTTAGGGCAAGCCTTTGGTCTACCCCATGCTGTAAAAACAGCAGGATTCTGGAAACCAAATAGGTACGCGGATGCCATTTCATTTCCTCACACATGGAGATGTAGGCCCTCCAAGTGCGGTGATAGACCTTCCTAGAGGACGGTTTCCGAGCACTTCTCATAGTAGAAATTACTGAGTCTGACAGGCCCCGGTCTCTCAGTACCTGGTTCTCAACAGCCATGCCGTTAAAGCCAATGACTGTAAAGCAGGATGGAATATGGGACCTTGCGACAGCAGGTCCTTCCGTAGTGGTAGGCGCCAGGGGACGTCTGCTACCAGACGTACTAGATCGGCGTACCAAGGATGCCGAGGCCAATCTGGAGCGATTAGGATCATTGGAATTCCCTCTGCCTCCACTCTGCGGAGCAGAAGAGGAAGAAGCCTTAAGGGAGGGAAGGCATAGATTAGCCGATACTGGCCCCACGAT
Organism: Rana muscosa; assembly: GCA_029206835.1. NCBI lineage: Eukaryota > Metazoa > Chordata > Amphibia > Anura > Ranidae > Rana > Rana muscosa. The sequence goes on along the minus strand of CM055122.1, from coordinate 280,199,928 downwards.
GCTACCAACGCGTCCGTTGCGTCTGCCCATGGGTCTCTTGACCGGGCCACAAACCTCAATACCTTCCGATTGAGTCGGGAAGCCAGAAGATCTACGTCTGGTGTGCCCCATCTTTGGCAGAGGAGTTGGAACACCTCCGGGTGTAAGGACCATTCTCCCTGGTCCAGCATCTGGCGGCTCAGGTAGTCCGCCTGCCAGTTTTCCACACCCGGAATGTACACGGCCGACAGTGCCGGTACGCTCCTCTCTGCCCACTTCAGGATGCGAGCGATCTCCGATGCTGCAGCTGAGCTTCTTGTTCCTCCTTGATGATTGACATATGCCACTGCTGTGGCGTTGTCTGACTGGATCCTGACTGGACGCCCTTGCAGTCTCTGAGACCATTTGAAGAGGCACAGCTTGATCGCCCGGATCTCCAGGACATTGATCGGCAGGAGGGCTTCCTCTGGGGTCCAGCGACCTTGCGCCGACTGGACACCCCAGACTCCCCCCCAACCTGTAAGGCTGGCGTCCGTCGTGATCACTATCCAGTAAACCGGAAGAAATGACTTCCCGGCCATTAGAGCCGGTGCTGTCAGCCACCATACCAGGGATCTCCTGACTAGGTGGCTCACTCGGATTTGATAATCCAGAGATGAAGGGCATCTGTTCCATCTGGACAGAACTTCCCTCTGTAACACTCGAGTGTGGTATTGAGCATATGGGACCGCCTCGAAGGAGGCTACCATGAGGCCCAACACTCGCATGCAAAAACGGAGTGACGACCAATTCCTGGAAGTCAGCTGCCGTACTGCAGCCCGGAGGGTCTGCAACTTCTCCACAGGGAGGAATACCTTTGCCTCTGAGGAATCCAGAATCAACCCCAGGTACACTAGGCGTTGAGTGGGCACCAATACTGACTTTTGCGTGTTTAGTATCCAACCACAGTCTCGAAGAGTCTGACAGGTAATGGACACGCTTACCTCTAATTCTGAGCTTGAAGGGCCCTTCAGCAGAAGGTCGTCCAAGTAACCTGTGATAGCGATACCCCGCTGTCTTATGTCTTAGAAGTGCCAGAATCGGAGCGAGCACCTTGGTGAACGTCCTGGGTGCTGAGGCAAGGCCAAACGGGAGGGCCACAAACTGGTAGTGGTTCTTCCCGATAGCAAATCGCAGAAACCTCTGGTGTCTGGAGTATATGGGGACATGCAGGTATGCGTCCTTGATGTCCAAGGAGGCCAGAAAGTCCCCCGGATGGAGAGCCGTGACTACAGATCGAACCGACTCCATCCGAAAACTTTGTACCTTCACAAAGCAATTGAGGGCTCTGAGATCCAAGCTTGGACGAACCCCTCCTTCTTCGGCACAATGAACAGATTTGAGTAAAAACCCCGTTCCAGTTCTGGAACTGGAATAACTACCCCGCGTTCCAGTAGACCCTGGACCGCCCCCTACAGGGCCTCCCGACGGGTCGGTAGTAGCTGGAGATTGGAGGTGTTGAATCTGTCCGGTGGACAAGAGAGAAACTATCTTGTAGCCTGAGGAGATTACTTCGCAAACACACCTGTCGGAGATTAGTGCTGTCCACTGAGTCGCGAATTTGCGAAGACGTCTCCCCACCCGAGAGCTGGGTGGGGGTGGACCTTCATGCGGACGCAAATTTGTCCGCAGGCTTATTGGGTATGCGGGACCAGGGACGCTTTTGTCCTTGGGCAGGCGCTTTATCGGCCTGGGGTCTTTTCCCTGTCGCCCTAGGGGGACGAAAAAACCACTTGTGTGCAGTAAAGGAGGGCCCTTGCCCTTGGCGTGGCCCCTTACCCTTGCTAATTTGGGGAAGCAAAGTGCTTTTACTTCCTGTGGCATCCTTGATGATGTCATCCAGAGAAGCCCCAAAAAGTCTGTCGCCCTTAAAAGGCAGATCCAACAGGGCTTTCTTGGAAGTCTGGTCCGCAGACCAGCCTTTTAGCCAGATCAGGTGGCGTATTGCTACTGCATAAACCGAAGTTTTAGACAGCAGGGGAATAGTATTCATGTCTGACTCGCAGACAAACCTAAGGCCCTGGACCAACAGGTCGGCCAATGTTATCTCATCAGGAGGAGCATCTCGCTCCTTAACCCCTGGAGTAGCAATCTTGCCCATTCAGTAAGTGTGTGAGACACTAGGGCCCCCGCCAATGCCGGGCGTACTGCCGAGCCTACCACTGAGTATAGGTAGCAAGCGAGTGCTTCAGCCTTCTTATCCACAGGGTCCTAGAAAACAGGAGCCCCTTCTACAGGAATTGTGGTGGCTCTATTAAGTCTGGACACCGGAGGGTCCACTATAGGGGGGAGAGGTCCATTTCTTCAGAAAACTCTCCTCAAAAGGGGTACCGTACCGCAAACCTCTTTGGGGCTGTAAAGACCCTCAGTGGGTTCTCCCATTCCTTGTATAAGAGTTTATCAAAAGACACACAAGGGAACACCTTAGCAGTGCGGGCAGGTCTATGAAACCCAAGTGGACCGGAGTCTCTGCTGCTTCTGCAGTATTTTCCAATTTTAGCATATCCCGCACTGCAGTAATAAGGTCAGATACCAAAGCCGTCTTGCGTACTGACCTGGACTTTGAGTCATTCTCACTGTCCGGTCACGGTCTGCAGTCTCTGGTGCGTCAGAATCTGGGCCCCGAGCCATAGCTGGACCTGGTTCTGCACCAGAATTATCCCCAGAAGCTTGCAGGGGATGGGGCGTTTACTACCCCCTGTATTCCCGTGTGCTGCTTCCACCCTGGCAGCAAACGCCTCTAGGATTGCCGACATAGCGTCCATAGACACCTCAGGGACACCAGCTGCTAAATCTGGTGTTTCAGGGGAGAAGACATCTGGCTCAGATGCCATGCTGACCACACGCTGACACTCACAGGGCTCCAGGCAAGATATCAATAGGCCACCCTCCTGCGCTGCAGAGATGCTGGGTCACCCAGAGGACTCACCACCCTGGATAGGTACTGCTATGCTGCGCCTATGATGCTGTCCCCTTGCTGCTGTGTCAGTCTGCTTCTTTTATCAGCACTTCCTGTGTGAATTTTCGCGCCAGTGTAATGCACCCTAGAGGCCGGAGGCTCTCGCAAAATGGTTGCCAAAACCGTCTGTATGGAAGATAATGTGGGCTCTAAGAAAATGGCCGCCGACAGAAGATAGAGGTCAGGCAGCCATAGCCCACAAAAAAGATGGCCGCCGAACGGCAATATCTGCATACAGGGTGGACAAACATGGCCGCCGATCACCTGATAGGGGCCAGTGGGTGTGGCCGAACTACAGGAAGATGGCCGCCAGGCAGTTACAAGAGGCCAAACTTGGCATGGACCACCTCAAAATGGCCGCCGACAGCATGGAGACACAGAAACACAGGTAAGCAAAAATGACATTTCTTTTAAATGTTAGTTACAGCCAGCCCCGCTCCAGTGGGACCCCCTAGGTGACCCCCAGCACCCAGCAACCTTTAGCTAGAAGCCCAGGGAGGAGGGAAAGGCAGGGAGAGAGGGAAGAAAGGGGCCACAACCACTTACTTGATCTCTCCAGGAATGTCCAGCTAAATCACCCAGCCGAGGCAGGGGAGTTTTACTTACCTATCCTGCATGTATTCTGCTGGAAGACATTCCAAACAGATCATCGTCCGCGCACGGAAGGTGACTGTTGGCCAGGCATGCTGTGATTGGACCCAGAAGGGACGATCATATGTATGCCCTGGAGCATGACGCTCACCGGACAGGCTGCTGCGACTCGGCCGTAAGGTCAGCCGAAGCTGAGCGGTCCGATGCAAGCCTTGGAGCGTAAGCTCACCGGCCAGGCTGCTGCGACTCGGCCGTAAGGTCAGCCGAAGCTGAGCGGTCCGATGCAGGCCCTGGAGCGTAGGCTCACCGGCCACCCGTGGAGCGACGGGCATGTCGTGGAAAACCCAGCGCGTAGCTAGGGTCGGCACACGCTCGATGGCCGAAACTGGGGAGACTACAAGGATCGAGGATCCAGCCTGTCACCCAGTCGGCAGTTGATCGAAGATCGCAGGAAACAACAAATGTAGCAAAAAAATAAAAATATATATATCTTTTTTCCCCGGACCAATGAGCCCGAAGGGAGCCATGTCCTACTCCTTGCTAGACAGAAAAAAACTGATCTGCGATGTGCAGACTGAGAGGGTATACCCAGAGGGTCCGCCCCCTGGGCGGTACTGTAGAAGGTGTGATGCAACACTTTTTACAAGTTTTTCTGCCTAGTCACTCCTAATTAATGGATAATACCCACTTTGTCAATAGAGAAGCTGTGTCGGTCCATGGACGAAAGAGTAACCAACTTTCAGATCATCTGTATTTGTAGGGGGGTAGCTCAGGGGCACCAGCTGACTGTATCAAGCAAATATGATTTGATGCATGATAGTGGCCGTTTTCTACATTGTTCACACCATGTCAGTTGAGCTGTATTGATCAATGCTGGCTCAGCGCAAAGACACACAGAAAACAATTGCTTTTTATGTGCCCTGTTAAATCCATATAGGTGCACTGTGGCAACTGCATTTTTGTGCAATACAATGCACAGCACCTTGCAACCTCAGCAACTCGTTGCAACACACTGTTGCATAGGGGGATATATACTAAAACTGGTGCATGGTAGCCAATCAGCTTTTAATTTCAGCTTGTGTGCCCAAGGACAAGCTATGATGGCCCTAAAATAAAAATGGTAATTATTGCTGTAGTGCTTTCCAAAAAAACAAGCTTTTTCAGGTGTTATGCATGTGCCAGAAATAAAAATTGTAAAAAGCAAAAAATGCAGCTTGTTTATATAGGAAAAATATGTGCAACTAGATAAAAGTCGATCTGGTGAATTAGCATCTGTCACTTGAAGATCTTTATGAAAAAGTTAAGTTCATTGAGTATACAATTACTTGTGCAGATCTCAGCTTATTAACTTTAAATGAGTTGAGGGCCATTTGAGATTTGAGCCCTTATCTGAAGTCTAAAGCCTAGTACACACGGCCGAATGTTGGGCCGCATCGGCCGGTTCAATAAAAACCTGTGTGTACGGCAGCCGGTCCTTCAGCCGGTTTCTGTCGAAGGGTCATGACTGAAAAAGCGTTGTTCAGGATGCTGAACGGCAGACCTATCTGCCAATGGCTGAGAGTGCTGACCGGTGTATTTTGGCACCTGCCCTGACAAACACTTTGCCCATGATGGCTGATTCAAGATTAGGGCTGTAGATTTTACACAGATCTCCAGTTGAAGATAATAAATGATCAACTATAAAACAATCAACGGCCTTCCTTTATGAGAAAGAATTTAAACGTTTTCTTCACCAAAACCTTGAAAGCGACACCACCCAGTTTGTGTCAGTGCAAAAAGCACCCTGACCCACTTATACTCACCTTGCTAGCACTCCCTTCAAAGCTACTTACATCGTTACAGCCGGAACTAAAATCCCCAGTCACAGACACTAGTTACATTGATCATGTGACCGTGCTCGGATCTAGCGATTGGTTAGACCCAAACACTCACATACTACCTTAAACCTTAATGGACCAGGTACGGTCACTGATTTATACCAGCCATGGTGGTTTGAATCTCGGGTGGTTCAGCGGAGACCAGCCGAGATTCGAACAATCTATGGGTAGGCTGATTGTACCCAAGTCGATCCATAGATCGACTTGGGTACAACTGGCAAGCCGGATTTTTACATGTGATTATTGCTAGCGGGTGTAACCATAAACAAAAACAATAACCACTGTGTTCTCCCGGAAGGGACAGCTCCCCCCGCAGGGATGAACACAATAGCTCCACGGGAGGGATTCTCCCATCAACACTGATTGTGTTGATGGGGAAATCAAGCGCCTAAGGCAGCAGAAGGAGCAGCGGGGAAGTGCTGGCAAGGGTAATATCAGGGGGTGGGGCCTTCGCACAAACCATGTCACTTTTCCTTGAATGGAGTTTTCTTTTTAAGAGAAAGAGTTTCTTACCAACACCAAGACAACTATTATGTGGACTGACCAGCATCCTTTGATTACAAAATGTAGTATTGCAACCAACAAATAAATTGGTTCTCTGCATCAGACTGGTAGGATTTTAACCAACAAAGCTCTGTAAAATGTCCCAATTTTTTTGTACATGGGTGCCCTGCAAGGTCAGAGAGAAAAAAAAAAAAAAAAAAAAAAACTGCCAGTGTTGAGGTAAGGAGCCTCCATGGCTGTGATAAGCACATGATATGAAGTGGTGATGTCACTACCTGTATAATTTTACCTGCGGTTTGGCTACCACCAGTGGAATAGAGAACCAAACCTGCCAGGGTGATTCTCCTGTATTCCCAGATGTTAGATGATTCAGATGTATTTTTGTGGGAAATTTCCCTTTGAGCCCCCTCTGCTCTAAGGAAAACTGTGCATTACAGAGGAGAAAATCTGATAAGTGTGGATTGCAGCTGTTCACAGTCTTAGAGTGAAGTCATTGCACATGGAGGGTGGGGATTACTTTGCTTGGTTATTCAGAATCAGAGCTTGAGGGGACCGACTTCTTTTTCTTTTTCTTGCTGTTCTTCTTGTGCTTTCTTTTCTTTTTGGTCTTTTCCTGTAAATCAGGAAAACATATTTTACTCACATAGACACAAGTAGGTAAGGGGGTTTAGCCTGTTATGGGCGGACAACTGTCTGACAATTATGCCTAGTACACACAATTTGTTTGTTTTGGTTCATAGAAAAACCTGACAGCTCTGGTTGGAGACGCAGTACTAACAACCCAACGTTAGTACAGCGATCTCCCTCGCTGAGCTACTGTGTTCTGACATGGGGCTGCTCCGTCCCAACAGACAATTACTCAGTAACTGAGCAGCATTCAGCAGTGAGGGCGGTAGAAGAGGTACTGTATATACTCGAGTATAAGCTGACCCGAATATAAGCCGAGGCACCTAATTTTACCACAAAAAAATGGGAAAACGTATTAACTCGAGCATAAGCCTAGGGTGTCCATCTGCATGCCTCACTGTGCCCATGCCTCACTGTGCCCATGCCTAGCCTGATGTTTAACATGGGAGTCTATGGAAGGGGTGCCCGGCTTTGAAAAATCGTTGCTCCCCGGCCGTAGGTCCCCCGGACAACAAACTTTGCACACTTGTAGAGGAAGAGTGGGGCTACAACATGTGTGCAAAGTTTGGGGTCCAGGGGACCTATGGCCGGCCGGTACCGGCTCCCCAAAATCCGGAAGGTCAGGCGCAAAAAGGTGACTCTAGTATAAGCCGAGGGGGGCATTTTCAGCACAAAAAAAATGTGCAGAAAAACTTGGCTTATACTCGAGTATATACGGTAAGTGTTTTATTTGGATCGATTTTCACACTATATGTAAAAACAACCCAATAAGAATAAGCTTGCTGCAGTTCTCATTGTGCTAAACCACCAGCATTTCCATGAAAGAGGCACTTACAGCTTTTTCTTCACTGCTCCGCTTCCTTTTCCCATAAACCTTAAAAGAACAAATAAATAAGTGTCACCAATGTACCTTCAACAATTACAGTGTATACCATGTTTTCCAACAAAGCAATAATGTCAGAAGTATCACATTTTAATAAAGATGGTGGTAATTAAACAATGTTATGAGATCACATAGGTCACACACCATGGACCAAATTGTTATGGTTATCTGCATCACTAACCACTTAAGGACCGAGCCTCATTTTCATATGTGTTGTTTACAAGTTAAAAAAAAAAATTTTGCTAGAAAATTACTCAGAACCCCCAAACATTATACATTTTTTTTTCTAACACCCTAGAGCATAAAATGGTGGTCATTGCAATACTTTTTGTCCCACCGTATTTGCGCAGCGGTCTTACAAGCGCACTTTTTTTGGGAAAAAAATACACTTTTTTGAAATAAAAAAATAAGACAACAGTAAAGTTAGCCCAATTTTTTTTTTATATTGTGAAAGATAACGTTACGCCGAGTAAATTGATAACCAACATGTCACGCATCAAAATTGCGCCCACTCGCCAAACTTTTACCCTTAAAAATCTCCATAGGCAATGTTTAAAAAAATTCTACAGGTTGCATGTTTTGAGTTACAGAGGTCGTCTAGGAATAAAATTATTGCTCTCGCTATAACGATCGCGGCGATATGTGTGGTTTTAACACTGTTTTCATATGCGGGCGCTGCTCACGAGCTCGTCGGGACTGGGCGCTTTAAATAAAAAATATTTTTTATTTTATTTTTACACTTTAAAAAAAATAAAATAAAAAATTGGGTCACTTTTATTCCTATTACAAGGAATGTAAACATCTCTTGTAATAGAAAAAAGCATGACAGGTCCTCTTAAATATGAGATCTGGAGTCAAAGAGGCCTCAGATCTCATATTTACACTAAAATGCAATAAAAAATAAACTAAAAAATGTCCCTTTAAGAGCTATGGGCAGAAGTGATGTTTTGACGTCACTTCCGCCCTGCTATGGTATGGAGACAGGTGGGGGCCATCTTCCCCTCACTCATATCCATACCAAGCAGGAGAGAGGACCCGATCGCCTCAGTCGCTACCAGCGGCTCCGGGGGCCCTCTCCCGCTGCCGATAACGGTGATCTTGCGGCGAATCTGCTGCAGAGACCACCATTATTGTAAACAGGACCGCCAGTAAAAGAGATGGATACCTGGGTTATGGCAGCTAGCTGCTGCCATAACAGAGATATCCCTCTTCCAAGTGCCGACGTATATAGTCGTGCAGCGGTCCGGAAGTGGTTAAACCTGCAACCCACGATATTCTAGAACTAATAAAACGTTAGCAATGAAAAAATTACAACAAAAGACCTTGCTGCAGTATGGGAGCTGGCTCTACAGAACACAGAGCCGTGGAAATCACAGCTTTCACACCTTTCCCGATGCTGGCCTATAAAACAAAACTCCAATGTAAAAAAAACTAATTTATTTTCTTGCTAAACCATTCGTTTATTTTCGAAAAAAGGTATGCACAGGTAAACATATTATCAAGGGAACATTGATGCGTTTTGCTTAATAGTAAGCACTTGGCATAAAACACATCAATGTTCGTTGAATTATGTTTACCTGTGTGTAGTTTTTTTCTCCTATAAACCTACAGTTGAGCAAGAGAACAAAGCTTTGTTACACTGACCAGTAACTAAGATTTCACATTCGGATGAGGGCTGTGACATCGTCTAACTTCTGACATCAGCTGACACTGGAGCTTCCACAGGCTGGAATGCTGCAGTGGAGAGGCAACAAGGGATCATGGCTTGGTAAATATAAAGCACTGGGGTATGCACTACTTGCAGATACCACTTTTCCCTGACTGGTCAAAGTAACAGTGTCCAAGGCCGGCCATAGACTGTTCAAATCTCGGCCAGTTCAGCAGGAACCGGTCCAGATTCAAACCATGCGTGGGTAGACTGAATGTACCAAGTTTAACGATCCATTGACTCAGGTACAACCAGCCTGCCAGATTTACTTGAGATAATAGCCAGCGGCTGCTATAGCCGCTAGCAATAATTACTGTCTTGTCCTGGTAGGGATGGCTCCCACACTGGCATCATCAACTATGTTATAGGATACTCAGAAAAACAAAATGGCTGTATTAATAATAGTGTCATTTTATTGGCCTATATTGCTTTGTTGTTTAGAGTCAGTTTGTTACAGCTGGTTGGGGTTTCACTGCACACTGCTGCCTTTCATGTTGCCTCTCATCACTCTCTCTTTGCAGGTGGTCATTGTCACAGACTAACCTGATCCTCAGAGTCTGACCGCGATGAATCATATGAAGAATGCCAGTGGTCTTCGTCGTCATCATCAGGTCTTCTCCTCTTCCTGACTGAACTTTTTCCATCCTGAAAAAAAAAAAAAAAAAAAAAAAGTTTCACTTTTCAAATTAAACTAATCTAAAAACGGGCACAACAGCTCCCATAGAATTTTTTTTTTTTTTTTATAAGCTCCCCTCAATTTAAAATGATATTATGTAAGAGGTTAAATTGTTGCTATAACTCACTCTGTCCCTCTCCAGCTCGTCTTTGGATTTCTTCTTCTTTACAGAATCCTTGCAAAGAATAAACAAATTAATTTGTATGATTAGAATGGTAGAAGCTGCCACTGGCTTCTGTATCTTTTCATCTACTGATTGAATAACATTTATAGGTTTACAAAGCTGTGAGCATTCTGACAGGGAATATTAGAAGCAGTCAACTAAACCGCAACTTAGAACTTGGCTTCAGTCAGTAAACAACAAGTAAAAGTAATGCATAGTATACAAACAATCTGCATAATAATAATAAAATAAACTTCTTCATGACAGGTAGAATAAAGCAAAAGCATGAGTACTCAAATATTGACTTCGGAAGAACCAAATTGAACCCATCTTTTTTTTCTCTCCTCCATGATCCATCATTCCTTACAGCATGCTCTTGTGATCACAGAGTGGTGTCAGGGGGTGGGTCCTTGAAACTCTGGGCTCACAAAACAGTGGCCTGAACGATGCTGAAAGTCGTTTAAAGGATCTTCTAGCAGTCACAATTTAAAATTGTGGCCGAGTGGGGCTTCGCCCTCCCGGCCGCGTCACTCATTCACTGTGTCCTAGGAATAGAAAACGACAAAGTCCAGCAGCCTTTGCGGCTGTCAGCTTGTAGTCTTCAATGAACTACCATGGCGCTGTGAGCGCTGTGGTAGTTAGAGTCTTCCTGTCAGAATGTATCGGCTTCCTCATATGAGGTACGAGCAAGCCGATACACTGACATATCTGCAAGAGACCTGCATGGCATCAATGATCTGCTAATCGCTGGTGTAATGCTTTACAGGCTCCTGCATCAAAAAAAAAAAAAAATGCATTTTTCCCCTGCAAAAAAAAAAAAAAAAAAAAAAAAAGTGCATTGTTTTTTTGTTTTTAATGTGAACTTATCCTTTAACCTTAAAGAAGATCAGAACTAAATGCAGAGCAGCAAGTCTATGCCCTAGGGAAAAGGGTGAGTGTGTTGCAGTAAAAGCTTTTTCAGGGCTTTTTTTTTTTTTTTTTAAAGACTTCCTAAAGCTGACCATTACTGGATCGAAATTCAAACAGTTCAGCAGGAACTGGCCAAATTTTGATCCCGTTCATAAGAAGACAATCTATTGATCGACTTCTCAAGAACAAGACTCCTGGAAAATTTCAGTTCAATCTGTGCTGCAGCTTTAATTATGTACTTTATATGCCGTATTAGCAGATAAGTCATGACACCTCCACAAACCACACCTTGCTCTCAGAATCCGCGCCATCGTCTGATGACCTGCGATAATGTTTTTTCTTCTTTTTCTTTCTTGAACGTTTTTTCTTGATCTAAAAAGTAGAAAATAAAATTTAGTGTGGAATAAACATTCATATTTTATTTGTTCATAAAAAATTTCTAGGTTTTAGTTTATGTTTTTTTTTTAAATAAATACAACCGACCAAGATGGGATCACATAAAATCACGCTACCTTTTACCCCAGAGTTGTGCAATCCCACAAACAAGTTGGGGATTAAAAGACACACCTAGTGTTGGTGACTAATATCTTTTCTGAGGCTTTTCACAATTTTTATCTAGTGAACCTGCCAGTAACACTTCCTTTGGTAGGGTGACAACACTCACTCTCTGTACTATATCTATGGAGAAGCAGCACTGTCACCTTAGGACAGGAAAAGGTGCGACATAAGGAGAGGTAGTTTGTAGTCCAAGGAGAATTCAGACAAGGCTGATAAATTAGTTTGAGATTCCAGTGCAGCATTGCCAGCTCACAACAGAAACTTGTGAGCTCACTAGGCTTCTGGAAGAATCAACTGGTACATTTTTTTGCACTATTTAAAACAGATACATAGCTTTATTGGTATATTCACCAAAAGTGAGTAAACAAGTCATTGTTAAGGCATACATACACTTTAAAAACACATTAAAGTGATTGTAAACCTCTGAAATGGGAAAAAAAGAAAGAAAAAAAGTCTTCTATAGTGTGTACTAGCCTCAATTCAAAGCACAGAGTAGTGTGATTCCTACCTGCTCCCTCTCTCCGAGTCATTTGTGAAAGTCTATACCAGGGGTAGGCAAACTCTGCACTCCAGCTGTGGTGAAACTACAAATCCCACCATGCCTCTGCCTCTAGGAGTCATGCCTGTGATTGTCAGCATCTTGCAATGTCTCATGGGACTTGTAGTTTCAAAACAGCTGGAAGACCGAGGTTGTCTACCCCTCCCTGGTCTATACTGACACCAGACAATCCCAGGAGAAGTTCCGACCCCCGCCACAGGTCACAAAAGGTTAGTGACAGCCTCAGTTGTGAAGGTTTCCCTAGGAGTTTTTTTTGGAGGGTGTGTGTCCTTTCTCTCCACTCAGGTTTCAGATTACACTCCGCTCTCTGTTCTGTAGTGTAACACCTCAGATCCCTGCCTGGTGGAGCTCAGAAATGTGGTGTAAAATGTATACTGTAGGAGGCTGTTGAGGAGAGAGGGCTGCAGATAAACTGGTTCATTTTATATAGGAGGATTTGTTTCAGCTCTGTATATCAACTGAAGCTAGTCACTGCGGTGGGTATATGTAATGGTTTACAAACACTTTAAAGTGAGAGTAAACTCACTTTGTTGATTTTTACCTATAGATAAGCTGCCTTTTTTTTTTTATAGGCTTATTTACACTATCTCACAAACGTTAGTACACCCGTCACATTTTTGTAAATATTTTATTATAACTTTTCATGTGACAACACTGAAGAAATTACACTTTGCTACAATGTAAAGTAGTGAGTGTACATTTAGGATATGTATACATGCCCAAATGTGTGATGTCAATATCATGTGACCTGAACAGCTCAGCTCAAAACAGGAAATGTTCTCTCCAGCAAGAGAGACCAAACTGAGCATGTGCAGCAGTACTACTCTGACTGTGTATTATCTGGCCTTGCCCAGAGTGACCCTGCAGGAAGATCTGTCCATACAATACAAAAGTCTTTACACAATACAGAGGATTAACCCCTTCAGGTTCCACAAGGAGTATAACAAGCATGCTATTCTGCACAGACAGATTTTACTGTTGTGGGATTAGTAACACTTTAATTTGGAAGCGGCTACAGCCTGCAAACCTGGAAGGAAGACCGGGTGAAGATGGAAGCGCCTACAGCGGTGACAGCGCACTGCTGGAGGGCTTTGTTTTCAGGCAAGTCTGTCAGTATGTGCTAGTATGCCATGCCTTAAACTGCCCGGGGCCCAATTTGTTTTTTTGTCAGGGGTTTATGGAACCATGGTTGGTTCTTTGTCTGGTTTATGGATATATTTATGAGACAGTATTTATTAAATGATTTTTTTATATTTTTATTGTTCATTTTCATAAATATGCCCCATCTCTATGTACGCTTATAATATATATTTTGACCATTTGCCGCATTGGTCCTTCCTCTGCTGGGGATCATTGCACGATCCACATTGGTTCATGTATGGGCTCTTTCAGACAGATCGCTGTGCGACTTGTATAGGTCTATATATGCACCCCATTGGACAGTACTTGTATCTTTACGTCTTCAGGTTATTGTATAGAGTCCGGTGATGATAGCTGGTTCCTTGTCTGGGTTATGGATATACTTATGAGACAGTATTCATTAAAATTATTTTTTATTTCTATTGTTTATTTTCATTTTTTTTATATTTAGCCTTAAGTATTTCCTACTATCTCTGTGTACTTTTGTGTGGACACATTGGACCAAAGGGCACATTATCACATGTATGGTACCTGTATATAGGGTCTGTATCAAATTACCATACGATATTTACAATCGTATTGGGACACATGCGTCCTTGCAGGCGTCAAAATGGAGGTAGTTCCTCTATGATGTATACATGGGTGCATTTGTTTATGCATTCATAGTGTTGGAGTAGTATTTTGCATGGAGGAATAAATGATTTTACATGTATGTCTCATGTGTGTGCATTCATGTGTGTGCACCTGCATGCACATACATGCTCATATTAGACAAATGTTTTTTATTCTTCTCTTTACACTATATGTATTTATATTAATTTTTCCAAATTATTTACTGGTGTTGTTCATGTATTTTATATACAATGTTTCTATGCGATTGTTGGCCCAGGTCTTTGTGTGTATGGGAGATCTCTTGGTGTGCACAGGAACTTGGACCTTCAGTTTGATTTTGTATTTGAATCTTCACTCAGATGCTCTTTGGGGCTGAAGTTTTGCGATTGATCGGACTGTGTACTATTGCTGATTATCACCGCCCCCAGAACACCTGCAGTTACTGGGGCGGTCTATTTAAGATCTATCAGTTATTTTAGTCATTGTAATGATTAAGCACAAGATGTTTGTGTGAAACGCGTCTTCGTGACCTCGTGTTGGTGTCTTTGGTGTTATCTCTTTGAATAAAAGGCAATCGGAATTCCTGGATGTGCAGCCATTTCTTTTCTTACAAGTTTCCCACGGAGGCGGGCCGGGGCTGGCACTCTATGAGACATTCCACCTCAGGTTATCATCATCATACACCTGGAGCAGCGGCTCTTTTTCTTTGTATTAGAGGGTTTACTACTGCTTTAAAAACAGACACACCTCAATGTCGGAAAAAAACAAAACACCAAACTGACGGCAGAAAAATAACTTGCATTAATACATGAACAGAGACCCGATACTTGACTTACCTCATTATCGGATTCATCTGAACTGCTGGAAGAAGTAGAAGATGATGCAGAAGAAGATGATGAAGATAACTTGACCAGAGACAATAAGAGTGACACTTGTGAGATGAAAATTATAAAACAGAAAGCGATTCCATCCTATGTACTACTGGCAGCCTTGGGGTAGATAATCTGCAAATTACTATTGCAATGTAAAAAGCAAGATTCTGTTTACAAAGAATAGGAGAAAGGGAATAGAATTGTTGCAGAAAATTTGCTGAAACCGTGCATTGCACCCCCTCCTTATCACCCAGCAAAACCAACCCACACACTTAAACTGATTGATTTAGTGTGTGTTTACTGCGAACAGGCCCTTACTGTACCCAGAGTCTTTGATATGTGGCCAACAATGGAGTGAATAGAAAGAAAGTAGAATTGTACAGGCCATGGACATAGAAAATATTCAACTCCCGTAACACATATTTAACCACCAATAAATCAGCTTTAAAGTGATCCAGATTGACTTTAAATAAGCATTAAGAAAAATTTTCACTAATGTATTGAATTATTACATACTTTTTCTTTTTAGGCCTATAAATGTGACTATTTTCTATAAATCTGAGATGCCCTAGCCTAACCCTTGTCTCTCCTGTGCAATGCAAACAAGCCATACATAACAGGCAACAGATGAAAAAAATGCTATTAGCCAATCGAGAAAAGCATATGCCCTTTGCTGTACTTTCCGCCCTCTCATTGTCCTGTGCATGCAGTAATGGTGAGCCTGCAGAGTGCCCCCAAATTTGTCCCCAATGCGGGACAGCAAGGCAGCGGGATGTAAACAAAGTCACAGTCCTGGCTAGGATCAGTAGTTAGCTAAAAGTTATGTCTGCATCAGATGTCTAAATGTATTCAACAGCAGACCTGAAACTTGTCTTCACACATGAAAGAATTGAAAACTATTCTCACCCCACCGGATTTCTTCTTTTCCTTTTTGCGTTTCTAAAAAAAAAAAAAAAAAAAAATTATATAATTTTTTTTTTAAAAGACACACACACACACACACACACACACACACACACACACACACACACACACACACACACGTTCCCAACAAATGGTTTGAGGGAAGAAATATACCGTAAATGATTATTACTAAAACAGACAAGTGCCCAATTGGGGGAAGCTCAATACAAAGTTATCTATTTGGACATCATAGTGAACTTGATCATTAATTTGGTTTGCTTAAAAAAGGACTGTGCTTGACACAACAACTGATTAGAATATGGAAGTACTTGTATTTTTTGATAAACTTTTTCTAATAAAAAGTTTTAAAAAACAAAATATTCTAACCAGCAAAAAAAAAAAAAAACTTAAATTAATTTGATTTTTTTATTCTATTTATTGATTCTTACTTATAAAAGCAGTACAATAGAAAAACATAAACCATGTACAAAAACAATACCCCTAAAAAGAAAGAAGGGAGCAGAAACATTGGTCATGCAGGACCACCCAGCCCCTCCCATAGAACCCCCCCACCCCTTTCCGTGAGAAAGCAGTCCACACCATCACCCCCCTTCCTCCCGACATTCTAAGCAGATATATTAGTAGAACATACAGTGCTGAGATCTTTAGGTCATATTTACAAAACCCAATATGGACCACACATAGGTTAGCTCCACCACCAGGATAGTTTTTACTAGCATATCATTGAAGGCCTATATAGGAGCCTATGCACTAAAACAGACAGACACAAGGTTAGCTTGTAGACCAACTAACCGCAAAGGGACCACAAACTCCACCCATGCCCCACCCGACCCAACTAGTATCCATAACTATTCGTGTCTGCCAAGGAGGTCCAGCAGCCCCATACCTTCTCTAATTTATTGGGACAGCCCTGATTCAGGTACATGGCCTTATAGAATGGGAGTGCAGATCTCAATAGTCCCTTCCAGGCTTGTAATGACAGAGCCAGGGGTTTCTTCCGAAGTGGAATTATGGCTTTATGAGCATAGAAAAAGTAAAATACTCAGCATGGTTCTGTGAGCTAACATTCGCTAGCCCTTCTATTCAGCCCAACAGGTAGACAGCTGGTCAACGGTGTTGGCAGAGTCATGAACTTTGTGATTAATTCGGCGACATGTTTCCAGTATACCTGAATCTGAGGACAGTGCCATACATAACACGTTGGAGAAATCTGCAGGAGAGAAGGGACAATCGCCAGCACTCAGCCGAAATAACCTGATGTTACCTTTGGATGATATAGCTCCTATGAAGCTGCACGCTAAAGCTGGCCATACAGGATTCAAACTTTGGACAATTTTCGGGAAGCCATGGTTCAAATGTCCCTGCTGACACCACCCAGCTTGACAAACTTTCATGGAGAAATTGAAGGAGCTGGGCAGAAAATGTTTGCGGAAGTGACTGTAGCCAGATACCGGCATTGCTTGGCTTGTTTTTTTGACAATTGGTGCTGGCTGTCAGAATACAATAGTCGGCAGTGGGAGATTTATCCATCCACACGGTTTAGAATGGATAGGGGAATCTTTGGATTTCTCCTATTCAGCCTCTGGGCTGTTGTATGGCCAGCTTTAGTGCAATTATGCTTTACTAGCTCTTTCCCTAACCAAAAGTTAGTTCTCTTTTTTTAGTGCCGGTTCACACGGATGCGTTATAAAAAGCCTAGATTCGCATGTCATCCAAAAACACATTGTTTTCAGCAACGGTCGTTCACATCTATGCGTTGCGAATGCAGCAACAAAAAGGGTCCTGTGCAAGTTTACTGCATTGCGATTTTCGTCTACGTAGACATCAATGGAAACCAACAGCAAATCGCATCTTGTGTTCACGTGTGCGTATACTGCCTTTTCTGTGTAGATTTTTATATATTTTTTGCTCATCCATGTCTTTATGGCCCTTGCTTTGAGCACTGGTGCAAATCATTTGGTGATGGGGGGATTATGGTGTGGGGTTGCTTTTCAGGAGATGGACTTGGCCCCTTAGATCCAGTGAAGGAAACTCTTAAAGTGGTTAACCCACTTTCACTACTTCATATAACCCTCCTTGTGTCCTAACAACAAGGTCTCCTGCGTCTGTTTTATATATTTAAAAAAAAAATCCGTATTTACCGTATTTCAGAGCGGTTCCCCGCGACCAGTCAGCTTTCTCCTCTGCTCGGCTGACAGATGCAGCGGGTGGGGCAGAGATTCCCCCGCTGATGTTAGTCGGGAGGAGAGAGCTGGCCGGTCAAGTGATCGTGAGGAGCTGCTCTTAAATACGGTAAAAGGAGACTTTTTTTTTTTTTAACACAGACAGGAGCCGTTGTTATTAAAGATACAGCAAGGATTATATAGGACAAGAAAAGTTATTTGAGCAGCAGGAGGGGGCAGGCACAGACACGAGCAGACAGGCAGGGAGGAGGAGGGGGGAGAGAGAGAGGACAGAGCAGGGCTGCGGATGACAGAGTCACGTAAACTGACCACGGTGCTAGGGCTCAGCAGCCATGATATACTGTGGTCAGTTTATAGGGGGAGGGGGTATAGACATTTTTTTTTAAGTGATACGGGGGGCCAAATTACACAGCACTGTGCTGTATAACATGATTTAGGGGAACAGGATCTTTTTTTTTTTGGGTTAACAAACGCTTTAATGTGTCAGCATACCAAGACATTTCGGACAATTTCATGCTCCCAACTTTGTGGGAAAAGTTTGGGGATGGCCCCTTCCTGTTCCAATAGGACTGCGCACCAGTGCACAAAGCAAGGTCCATAAAGACATGGATGAGCGAGTTTGGGGTGGAGGAACTTGTGGACTGACCTGTACAGAGTCCTGACCTCAGGCCGATGAAACACCTTTGGGATGAATTAGAGCGGAGACTGCGAGCCAGGTTTTCTCGTCCAACATTAGTGCCTGACCTAACAAATGCACTTCTGGAAGAATAGTCAAACATTCCCATAGACACACTCCTAAACATTGTGAACAGACTAACCAGAAGAGTTGAAGCTGTTATAGCTGCAAAGGGTGGGCCAACTTAATATTGAGCCCTACAGACCAAGACTGAGATGCCATTAAAGTTCATGTGTGTCACAATATTTTTGGTAATATTGTGTATATATGACCTTTTTCTGGTCAAGCACTTCAAAGTTCCTATGCCACCTCTCTCCGTTCTGCTTGTTCACTGGGCAATGAATCAGCATTACCCTCCGTCCATTTAGCAGGGTGGTGGCCCAGGGAGCACTGAGGCGGAAGTACAGGAGCAATCCACCTAGCTAAGCAGAATAACAGAGGTGTGCACATCACAAGACCGGCTGAACAGGATTACAAACCCTTTGTAAAGTAGAACAGAAAACATTTAGTTGTTTGCAGGGAGTTCTACTTTAAAACAGACTCGTCATGAAGGCGATATTAAGTTTAAATGAAGGAATGTACAAATAAAAATACTCTAGTACCTCTTTCTTCTTTGAAGAACAATCAGTGCCAGAAATGACCTTCTCTCTGTGCTTTTCAAGCTCCTTTCTCCAACTCTGAAACAATACAAAAAAAAAAATCAAACTTTCCTTATTTGTACAGAACTACAGGAGATAATCGTATTGCACCGCTAAGTACAAAAACCATTTGAATTATTAAAGTAGTTCTAAAGCCTTGAAGTTTTTCACCAGTCTATGGATTAGGGTGAAAAACCTTCTGTGCTGAACTCTTCCCCCCACCCCTTTTTTTCTTACCGGAGAGCCCGATCCCATGATGTGCACGACAGCAGCAGCTCCAGCCGCTGTCTCTCTCCTCATTGGACAGGTTGATACCAGCAGGAGGCATTGGTTCCCGCTGCCGTCAATCAAATCCTGAGACACGAGAGCGGGTGGTGGGGCAGAGTCCCGCTGTCTGCGTCAATTGATAATAGCAGGAGGCATTGGCTCCTGCTGCTGTCAATCAAATTCTGTGACACAGGAGCTCCTGTTGTCTGTGTCAAGCTGTGGGACTCGGGGGCGAGCACGCACGGGTGCCCCCAGGGTAAGCGGGACATGCATTTTAATGAATAGGCAGGGCAGGTGAGCCTGAAAGGCGCTCACCCCTCCTAAGCTACAGGGGCACACTGAACACCCGGCACTATGACAGCAAAGGGGTCAGTGTGTTGCCTTACCAATATATTCAAAGTACAAACAAGTGGTCACTGTGCCCACCTATAACTGATCTTTGCAAATGTCACCCTTCCAGAGCTCCTTGCCGGTAAGACCAGTTATAGGTGGGGGCAGTGGCCACTTGTTTGAACTTTGAATATATTGGTAAGGCAACGCACTGACACCTTTGCTGCCATAGTGCTATGTGCTGGGTGTTCAGTGTGCCCCTGCAGCTTGGGAGGGGTGGGCTCCTTCTAGGCTCACCTGCCCTCTGCCTATCCATTAAAATGCATGTACTTCCACTGTGAGACTCTTAGAAGTTAGGACTAAAGAAAATGGGGTGCCTTGAAGGGGCCTGTAGCTTATGCATGTAATTGCAAATGTGTGCAGACTAAACCCCTGCTTTTAACGCATATTGTTAGACAGGTTAATTTGGCTGGTCTCAGGCTGGCTGGCTGAGCTTGGAAATTGGTTTGGTTTTGTTTGACATGTCGCCCTTCCAGAGCTCCTTGCAGCAAAGACCAGTTATAGGTGGGGGTCCGTCACCACTTGATTGTGTTATGTTGCAGACCTGTATGCATCAACAGTACAAACCAGTGTTTTGGCAGGTCATTTAGCACACATACATGCAGTTTATAGCGGTATTAAACCCAAAAGCAACATTTATTAATTTGCAGCTTACCAATTCTTAGATGCGACGGCTGAATACGTTATCTTTTTTAGACTTTTCTATTTTCATCTGGTCATCCAGCAAGTCTGTTTCTCAACAGAACAAGCCCTCTCGTAGTTACAGGGATTAGACAAACTATAACACTGACAAGGGTGCTTGCAATGATTAGCTTTTATTTATTGATGTAAAAACTATCCCAAAAAAGAGCAAAACCGTTTGCTGTAACTGATTATACAGTGTTAGGAGTTTGGCTTCAATTTGTTAGTGTATGTAAATCTGCTAAGCATCCCAAACCTCTCCCCTCCCCCCAGACTGGCAATGCTGCTGTCCAAAAGGTGCCCCGTGCTCCATCATCTAGAGTGGGGGCACTATAATAAAGGACAGGTGTTACTGGCAAAATCACCAGGTAAAAATAGAGGGGGGAAAAAAGCCTAAAAAATAAAACTAAAGCAGCCACCACACCTAATGATTGGCAAGTTGCAATATATTACATATTTGGTTTTGGGTTTATGACCTAATCTTTACCCCTCTCTTCCCCTCTATAACAGTGGTGGTGAACTTGAAAATTATAGAGGGACTCATGTACAGCTCCCAACATTTCCAGAGGGCTGCACAGCAGTAGCATCTATTTATGCATCAAAGTACATTGCATCAAGTTAGGCAGTAGATTCAAAATGAATGGGCTGTAACGCATCTTAACACCAAGAAATTTCAATTCTTTGTTTATTGCAATGCACACTGAAGAGAAAGTGGGAGACAAATAACCCCCAGGCATTGGCGTCAGTGGACGCAACAAGAACCCCCCCCCCCCCAGGCATTGGCGTCAGTGGACGCAACAAGAACCCCCCCCAGGCATTGGCGTCAGTGGACGCAACAAGAACCCCCCCCCCTCCAGGCATTGGCGTCAGTGGACGCAACAAGAACCCCCCCCCCCTCCAGGCATTGGCGTCAGTGGACGCAACAAGAACCCCCCCCCCTCCAGGCATTGGCATCAGTGGACGCAACAAGAACCCCCAGCTTTAGTGTCAGTGATCACAGTTACAACCCCCAACATCGGTATAAGTGACTGTAATATAGAGATAAGGAGAGGAAGAGGTGCTGACATCAGCAGCAGAAAACACAGGGCCTGGGATTTCAGTGCAGCAAAGGCATTTGTGTTGCCAGCTCTCTAGAGCAGAGGTCTCCAAACTCTCTGACCAAAAGGGTAAGGTTACTGTCCTTCAGACTTTAGGGGAGGCTGGACTGTGACCATTGGGAGTAGAAATATTCCTGGCATCTGTAAACAATGCATCTTTGGTATTAGGGGGGGGAAGAATAGTGCCTTGTTGGTGTCAGTTGGAGGAACAGTGCCACATCATTGGTGCCAGTGGGAAAAATAGTGGCCCGTCATTGGGAGGAATAGTGCCCCATCGTTGGTGTCAGGGAAAAGAATGGTGTATTGTATCGGTGGAAGGAAAAGTGCCCCAAGGGCCGTAAAGAAGCAAGCAAGGGGCTGGATCTGGCTCCCAGGCCGCAGTTTGGAGACCACTGCACTAGAGGAAGTCAGGAGCTTACTACATCCCTAAATCTATCACCTTAAGAAATAGGCGTGGCACCAAAATGCTGGTGGATGGTTTTTATACTTTATTGTACTTTATATTGGAACCTTAAATCTTTTTGAGATGCTGGCTGTTTCTTTGCTGAGATTTAAGACATACAGATTTAGATTTCATTGTCCGATTAAAAGGGAAAGTTTTAAAAGAACAAAAGCGCACTTTATTCATCTTCTCCTCAAACTCAGCCAGTGCCCTGGACCCTTTCTTCTTCTTCTCTAGCTGTTCTTTCACTTCCTCCCTGTGAACGATATAAAAAAGTTGTAGTTATTGATTACACAACATTAACTTTTATGTAAGTAGTCATCATTAAAATGTAATTCCGCTCAAATTCTAACCAAGCCTAAACCTACTCCCACCCCCATTCTAAGCCTGTTTTATCTACTCTGAAAGAAAAGATCTGTATACTTGCCTATTTTGAAGCCACTCCAGTCCAGTCACATGATCAGGTTCCAGTGCCAGTTTCAGTGTAGAAGAGAGGCAACAACAAGCACTGCAGAGCCTGAATGATGTCACCCACAGGCTTACTATGGGACAGGCGTTGTCAACTGTCCCTCCTCTACATTGAAGCTGGCGCTGTGACCCCATCATGTGACCGGACGAGAGTGGCTTCAGAATAGATATGTATAGACCTCTTTTACAGGGTAGATAGAATAATTATTGAATTGAGGTGGGAGTAGATTTAGGCTTGGTTAAAATTTGACCAAAATTCCACTTTAACTCAGTCAATATAAAACACCTAAACCCAATTTGCTTAGTAGAAGGACTGTCAACAGAAATGGACAAAAAAAAAAAAAATTAAGATAATTTACTAGACCGCTGCGCAAATACAGTGCGACATAAAATATTGCAAGGACTGACATTTTATTCTCTAGGGCAGGGATATGCAATTAGCAGACCTCCAGCTGTTGCAAAACTACAAGTCCCGTCACGCCTCTGGGTGTCATGCTTGTGACTGTCAGAGTCTTGCAATGCCTCATGGAACTTGTAGTTCTGCAACAGCTGGAGGTCCGCCAATTGCATATCCCTGCTCTAGGGTATCTGCTTAAAAAAAAAAAAAAAAAAAAAAAAATATAATATAATTAAATATATATTATATATATATATATATATATATATATATATATATATATATATATATATATATATATATATATAATTTATTTGGTCATTGTCATGCTGGAATACCCATCCACGACCTGTCCATCGTCCCTTTGATGCGGTGAAGTTGTCCTGTCCTCTTAGCAGAAAAACACCCCCAAAGCATAATGTTTTCACCTCAATGTTACACGGTGGGGATGGTGTTCTTGGGGTCATAGGCAGCATTCCTCCTCCAAACACGACGAGTTGAGTTGTTGCCAAAGAGCTTGATTTTGGTCTCATCTGACCACAACATTTTCACCAGGTCTCCTCTGAATCATTCAGATGTTCATTAGCAGACTTCAGACGGGCTGTACATGAGCTTTCTTGAGCAGGGGGACCTTGCGGGTGCTGCAGGATTTCAGTCCTTCACGGTGTAGTGTGTTACCAATTGTTTTCTTTTGCAGGGACTATGGTCCCAGCTGCCTTGAGATCATTCAGAAGATTCTCCCGTGTAGTTCTGAGCTGATTCCTCACCGTTCTCATGATCATTGAAACTCCACGAGGTGAGATCTTGCCTGGAGCCCCAGACCGAGGGAGACTGACAGTTATTTTGTGTTTCATCCATTTGTGAATAATCGCACCAATTGTTGTCACCCTCTCACCAAGCTGCTTGCTGATGGTCGTGTAGCCCATTCCAGCCTTGTGAAGGTCTACAATCTTGTCCCTGACATCCTTGGACAGCTCTTTGGTCTTGGCCATGGTGGAGAGATTGGAATCTGATTGATTGCCTGTGGACAGGTGTCTCTTATACAGGTAAGAAGCTGAGATTAGGAGCACTCCCTTTAAGGCCCCTTTCACACGGAGGGTCCGTTCAGGTCCGCCTGTCAGTTTTTAAGGCGGACCTGGACGGACGCTCCATGTAGCCCTATGGAGCCACGGATGTCAGCGGTGACATGTCCGCTGACATCCGCTCCGCCAAAGTGTGACGGAGGAAAACCCTATTTTTCCTTCCGTCGGCGGAGCGGATCGGATGAACACGGACAGACGGTCCGTGTTCATCCGATCTCCCCATAGGGGAGAGCGGCGCTCTGACAGGGCGGTCCCTGCACAGTGTGCGGGGACCGCCCAGTCATCCGCTGGCTCAGCGGGGATCAACTGAGTGATCCCCGCTGAGCAAGCGGAGCTTCACGGGGCGGATCATGACTGATCCGTCCCGTGTGAAAGAGCCCTAAGGCCTGGTTCACACTGGTCCGACAAACGCTCCGACATTAGGAGCTCATGTCGCATGACGTGTGAAAATCAATGTTTCCCTATGAGAGCTGTCTTAACTGGTCCGACACAAGTCGGTCCGACTTTGAAAATGCTCCCTGTACTACTTTGGTCCGACTTTGATCCTACTTCAGCCCACTGAATATCATTGAAGTCGGATCAAAGTAGGATCCTTGTCCTAACCATCCGACATTTGACATCCGACATGGTGATTACAGCAGCAGTAAAAGGAATTTATCTCACCCTGGGATTGTTTTGATTGGTCAAAGGACAAGTCAGACTAGCACAAAGTCGGATCAAAGTAGTATCCTGTTCATGAATGTCGGACCAATTTAGGACTGATGTCGCAGAGCAAAGTAGGATGAAAGTCGGATGAATGTCGTGTCGTATCAGTGTGAACCCAGCCTGAGGCTGGGTTCACACTAATGCGACACGACATCTGTCCTACTTTGGATCCGACTTTGCCCTGCGACATGAAGCCGACATATGTCCGACTTTCAATGAACGGGGATCCGACTTGGATCCCCGCCAATATCAGGCACTGTGCTTGGTATGAATCTTGAGGGGGAACTCCAGGCCAAATTTTAAATAAAAAAAACTGGCATGGGTTCCCCCTCCAGGAGCATACCAGGCCCTTGGGTCTGGTCTGGATTTGAACGGGCGCCCCCTACGCCGAAAAAACGGCGTGGGGGTCCCCCCAAAATCCAAACCAGACCCTTATCCGAGCACACAACCTGGCAGGCCGCAGGGGAAGAGGGGGGGGGACGAGAGAGCGGCCCCCCTCCCTCCTGAACCATACCAGGCTGCATGCCCTCAACATGGGGGGTTTGGTGCTCTGGGGCGGCCCCCCCACCCCAGAGCACCCTGCCCCCATGTTGATGAGGACAGGGCCTCTTCCCGACAACCCTGGCCGTTGGTTGTCGGGGTCTGCGGGCGGGGGGCTTATCGGAATCCGGGAGCCCCCTTCAATAAGGGGGCCCCCGGATCCCACCCCCCCACCCTATGTGAATGAGTATGGGGTACATCGTACCCCTACCCATTCACCTGGTGGAAAAAAATTGCAATAAAAAAACCACACAGCTTTTTAAAGTATTTTATTGCACAGCTCCGGGGGTCTTCTTCCGACTTCGGGGGTCTCCGGTGTCGTCGCCGCCGCCGCTCTCCGGTTCTTTCTTCCGCCGGGCCTCCGCTAACTTCTTTTTAGCTCTTTTGCTAACGGAGGCCCGGTCTTCCCGTCGTCTCGTCCGGCTCTCCGTTGTCCTTCTGCCGGCCCCTCCACTAACTTCTTGGTAGCTCTTTCGCTAGTGGAGGGGCGCGGTCTTCCCGTCGTCGCCTTTGGCGTCTTCTTCCCTCTTCTCCTCCTCGATGTTGATGTGTCGCTTCCTCCCGCTGTAATACTGGCTCTCCGCTCCGCTCCGCATTAATATAGGCTTCCCATGACATCACAGTCACATGTTCCCATGACGTCACAGTCACATGCTCCGGGGCCATGTGCCCCGGAACATGTGACTGTGACGTCATGAGAAGCCTATATTAATGCGGAGCGGAGAGCCAGTATTACAGCGGGAGGAAGCGACGTGTCAACATCGAGGAGGAGAAGAGAGGAGAAGAGGGAAGAAGACGGCGACGACGGGAAGACCGCGCCCCTCCACTAACGAAAGAGCTACCAAGAAGTTAGTGGAGGGGCCGGCAGAAGGACAACGGAGAGCCGGACGAGACGACGCAGAAGACCAGGCCTCCGTTAGCAAAAGAGCTAAAAAGAAGTTAGCGGAGGCCCGGCGGAAGAAAGAACCGGAGAGCGGCGGCGACGACACCGGAGACCCCCGGAGCTGTGCAATAAAATACTTTAAAAAGCTGTGGTTTTTTTATTGCAATTTTTTTCCACCAGGTGAATGGGTAGGGGTACGATGTACCCCATACTCATTCACATAGGGTGGGGGGGCCGGGATCCGGGGGCCCCCTTATTGAAGGGGGCTCCCGGATTCCGATAAGCCCCCCGCCCGCAGACCCCGACAACCAACGGCCAGGGTTGTCGGGAAGAGGCCCTGTCCTCATCAACATGGGGGCAGGGTGCTCTGGGGTGGGGGGGCCGCAGGTCGCCCCCCTGCCCCAGAGCACCAAACCTCCCATGTTGAGGGCATGCGGCCTGGTACGGTTCAGGAGGGAGGGGGGGCCGCTCTCGTCCCCCCCTCTTCCCCTGCGGCCTGCCAGGTTGTGTGCTCGGATAAGGGTCTGGTTTGGATTTTGGGGGGAACCCTCACGCCGTTTTTTCGGTGTAGGGGTGCCCGTTCAAATCCAGACCAGACCCAAGGGCCTGGTATGCTCCTGGAGGGGGAACCCATGCTGGTTTTTTATTTAAAATTTGGCCTGGAGTTCCCCCTCAAGAGCAGTACAGCACAAGTCGCATGCCAAAGTCGGATCATGCAAGACTGCGGTCCGACTTTGATCCGACTTCGATCCGACTTCAATGATAGTCAATGGGCTGAAGTCGGATCAAAGTCGGACCAAAGTAGTACAGGGAGCATTCTCAAAGTCGGACCGACATGTGTCGGACCAGTTAAGACGGCTCCCATAGGGAAACATTGATTTTCACACGTCATGCGACATGCGCTCCCAATGTCGGAGCGTTTGTCGCCCCAGTGTGAACCAAGCCTAAGGCACCAGTTCCATGACTGGACAGTGAAGCAGGAGACACATACCTGTGAAGTCATCTCTCTGCTCCCTCCTCCAGCATGCTGCTTGTTAATATACAGCATATAAATGCAGAACACCCAATTGGACTCTAAGGCCCCTTTCACACTGAGGCGTTGAAAAAAACGCTAAAAAATAATGACATTTTTTACCGCGATTTTACCGCGATCGCGGTAAAGATAGCGCTAACGCCTATGCGTTTTTACTGCGATTTTACCGCGTTCGCGCTAAAATTAGCGCGAACGCGGTAAAAACGCGGTAAAACCGCATAGGCGTTAGCGCTATTTTTTAACACAACGCTTATGCCTATGCGTTTTTACCGCGAATCCCATTCATTTCAATGGGGATAGGCGTTTTTACAGCGCTATTTTATGCGCCCTAAAGTTGCTCTAAAAAAGCTGTTTGCAGGATTTTCTTCAACGCCCAGCCAGCAAAACGCCTCAATGTGAAAGCCCTCAGAGATTTCACATTGAGAATGCTGGGGCAGGATTATTTCAGGCGTTATTACAGCGCTATTTTTACCGCGAAAACGCCTCAGTGTGAAAGGGGCCTTCTACTTTTCTCCCATCTATTAGTCTTACTACCGCACAACAATGGATTACAAGGAGCTGAAATTAAGATAAATTCAGGTAGTTATACTAGTTGCATTTAAAATACAAGCAATATTTTATTTTATTTTTTAAATAAATACATAAATGGCATTAAATTTGGTTTGCGTTTTAATATCTGCCTGAAATTCAGTTTTTTTGCAATAAGTGAGCACAACTCACCAGGTAGGTCTTGGTCTGCTTAAATAATCCTGAATGCTTGGTCCACCTGAAGCTGCGGGGCCCCTGGCTCTGGCCATAGCTATGGGGTTCATATATGCCTAGAACAGAAAAAAAAAAAACATTTTTACATACATACATTACACATACACACACACAATAGATGCAAACTAGAATCTCTTATGAAGCAAAAAAAATAAAAATAAAAGTATATCCAAAGCCAAAACCTGTGTCTGTATTCCACTGTGGAGATTTCCCTTCACACCCCGTCCTGTAGACATAACAGGAGGTGAAAGAAAGTCTCTCCAAAGTGTGGGAAACCGACAGAAGCCAGCCCTT
Organism: Rana muscosa; assembly: GCA_029206835.1. Lineage (NCBI taxonomy): Eukaryota > Metazoa > Chordata > Amphibia > Anura > Ranidae > Rana > Rana muscosa. Next base: position 280,171,810 of record CM055122.1, on the reverse strand, counting down.
TGTTGAAGGGGCATGACAGAAAAAGTAGGCACCCACTGTCAGAAAACAGTAGAACAGCAGGGGAGATCGCTGTACTAACATCGGATAGTTGGTACATCAGCTCCTCCTGAGCTGTCAGTTTTTTTTGTTCAAACCTGCTGGGTTTAACGAAAAAAAAAAACTACTAGTGTGTACCAGGCTTTATCAGAATATGTTTCCCCATTAGAATTTCTCTCTTGCTGATTTAGCGACAACTTCACATTTTGGATTTCCCCTCATTTTATGTCCTGACAATGACCCCCAGGACAAAAGTATAACACTGTAGATCGTTGATCCAGGGTGCATTCAACTGCCCGAGGCCTTGTCCACATGAGCTTTAGATTATATAAAAAGCAGCATGGTTTTTTTTTTTTACTATTATAAAAGTATTTATAAAGGCATCAACAGTTCAGGCAGGGATTTACAATACAGGGGGGGTGGGGGGGGGAGTAGAGTTACAATATAATGCAAGAGAACTCACGGCACTTGTCTATTTAAAGTGGAGCTCCACACAAAACCGGGAAGTTCTGCTTTAAAGTAAAACTATAGGCAAAACTTTTTTCATTTTGGATAGCGCAAGAAAGGGTTATAACCCGCCAGATTTGTTTTCCACCGTGTGTCCCTTTGCAGAGATTTCCCTTCACTTCCTGTCCCAAAGCTAACAGGAAGTGAGAGGAAATCCCTGCAAATTAAGGGAATTCTTTTGGGACCCCCAGCTCAACAGAACTAGTGTCCCCATTGGAAGATTTCCCCTCTATTACTTTTCTGGGGACAACACAAAATTTGGGTTTTCTTTTATTTTCACAATAGTAAACAGGACAAATAAAGGAGGGTGAATCTCTCTAATGGGGACACAGATATGGGGTTTTAATTCCTATCCAAAACTAAAAAAGAAAAGAAAAAAAGTTTTGCCTTTAGTTATATTTTAAGGCTTCCTTCCCACTCTTCACCAAATGGCATTTTGGGGGGGGGGGGGCGGCAGATACCTGGTACAGACAGGTACCCGCTCCCACTCCTGCTCAGACTGCCTCCTCTCCCCCTCCCTCCAGTCATCTAAGACGGGTTTCCCAGAAGACTGCAGGACTTCACAAAGCCACAAGCTTTCACTGCCGTGTGGCCACAGTTAAGATGTCAGCACCAGGGACAAAAGACAGAGGGAAGGAACGGCTCGGATGAGCACAGCGCTGGATCCTGGGACAGGCGAGTGTCTGCATATTAAAAGTCAGCAGCTACAGTTTTTGTAGCTGCTGACTTTTAATAAACACAAAAATGACTGGAGCTTCTTTTTACTACTTCCTGCAAAAGTTCCATACCTCTGTACAGACCTGGGGTTAGAAAGTAAACAATGCAGGAGCCTGTGCGTTGCACATGCAATGCGCTGATCATAGTTGCAATGCTCTGCAGGCTTCAATGTAAAAAAAAAAAAATGTAATAAAAGCACAATTTTTTTTTTATTAAAGTGCATTCATTACATTTTTGCAAAAAAAAAAAAAAAAAAAAAAAAAAAAAAAAAAAAAAAAAGGGACTTTGCCTTTGAACACCAATCCAATAAGCACAACAGTGGCCCCAGAAAAAAAAAAAAAAAGGCTGGCGGCAAACACTGAACATAAAAAAACCTACATTCACAAACTTTCATTGTGAGTAGTTTACGTAGAACAAGCAAAAACCCACAACTAATTATCAGACAAGACTGTTTGTGTCCTCATCTATTGTGTACCCTCCAAAAGAGAAGCCTGATGTTGGCACACACAATGTGTGACCCAGAGGGACCTCGTCACCAGGAAACGCCGGCCCATGACGATAGACTGCAAACTTTAGGAGGCACATTAAAGATTCATTAGCTTCTCCTTAGCAAGGCTCACAAGGCATGCAATGGCTGACACAAACAGTATTATCATTTTAGCATAAAGTACATCAACTCAAGGGGGACCACACTGCATGTCAGGCTTAGCTGGGTTTAATTAAAGTGGTTGCAAAGGCAGAAGGTTTTTTTTTTTTTTTTATCTTAAAGCGGAGTTCCACCCAAAAATGGAACTTCCGCTTTAAGTGACAGTGACCCCCTGACATGCCACATTTGGCATGTTATTTTTTTGGGGGGTGGGTACCCTCTTTTTTAGAGGGATCCAGCTCCCACTTCCTCCCGGGGCACCGGAAGGAAGATCACCTCTCCCCCTCCCTCTCGGCAATCATCTGGGACACGTCACAGGTCCCCGATGAATGCCCGGCCAGTCACGGTGCGCAGCTGCCTTGAGATCATTGACAAGTTTCTCCCGTGTAGTTCTGGGCTGATTCCTCAATATTCTCATGATAATTGAAACTCCACGAGGTGAGACGTTATATGGAGCCCCAGACCGAGGGAGACTGTGAGTTATTTTGTGTTTCTTTCATTTGCGAATAATCGCACCAACTGTTGTCACCCTCTCACCAAGATGCTTGGGGATGGTCTTGTAGCCCATTCCAGCCTTGTGTAGGTCTACAATCTTGGGGTGGCAGTGGACGTGGTATACTTGGATTTTGCAAAAGCGTTCGATACAGTTCCCCACACACGGCTCATGTGTAAGGTAAAGTCTACAGGATTGGAAATATCAGTTTGTAAATGGATAGAAAACTGGCTAAAAGACAGAATTCAGAGAGTAGTGGTTAATGATTCTTACTCTGAATGGTCCAAGGTTATCAGTGGTGTACCCCAAGGTTCAGTGCTGGGACCCTTACTTTTTAATATGTTTATAAATGATATTGGGTCTGAGATCAAAAGTAACATTTCTGTCTTTGCAGATGACACCAAGCTATGCAGTGGAATAACGTCCTTACAGGATGTCGCCAATTTACAAGCCGACCTCAATGCTCTGTCTAATTGGGCGACTATGTGGCAGATGAGGTTTAATGTTGATAAATGTAAAGTTATGCACTTGGGGGCTAATAATATGAATGCATCATACATACTAGGGGGAGTACAACTGGGGGGATCCGTAGTGGAGAAGGATCTGGGGGTTTTGGTAGATCATAAGCTCAATAATGGCATGCAATGCCAAGCTGCGGTTTCCAAAGCGAGCAAAGTCCTTTCTTGTATTAAGAGAGGTATGGTCTCCAGAGAGAGAGAGATATCATTTTGCCCCTGTTCAAATCATTAGTAAGACCTCATCTGGAATATGCAGTTCAGTTTTGGGCCCCAGTTCTCAAAAAGGATATTGGGGAACTGGAGAAAGTGCAGAGAAGGGCAACCAAACTGATAAGAGGCATGGAGGAGCTCAGCTATGAGGAGAGATTAGAGGAACTGAATTTATTCTCTCTTGAGAAGAGGAGATTAAGGGGGGATATGATCAACATGTACAAATATATAAGGGGTCCATATAGTGAACTTGGTGTTCAGTTATTCACTTTACGGTCAACACAAAGGACAAGGGGGCACTCTTTGCGTCTAGAGGAAAAGAGATTTCACCTCCAAATACGGAAAGGTTTTTTCACAGTAAGAGCTGTGAAAATGTGGAATAGACTCCCTGCAGAGGTGGTTCTGGCCAGCTCAGTAGATTGCTTTAAGAAGGGCCTGGATTCTTTCTTAAATGTACATAATATAACTGGGTACTGACATTTATAGGTAAAGTTGATCCAGGGAATATCCGATTGCCTCTCGGGGGATCAGGAAGGAATTTTTCCCCCTGCTGTAGCAAATTGGATAATGCTCTTCTGGGTTTTTTTGCCTTCCTCTGGATCAACTGTGGGTATAGAATTGGGTATATGGGATTGTACGATATGTTTATTTTTTTATTTTTATTTTTTACAGTTGAACTGGATGGACTTGTGTCTTTTTTCAACCTGACTAACTATGTAACTATGTAACTATGTAATCTTGTCCCTGACATCCTTGGACAGCTCTTGGGTCTTAGCTAATCTTTGATCAGTGTATGCTTTGGATTCCTGGACTTTTGAAATAAAGGCTTTTTATCTTGGAGTGCTGCTATCCAGAAAAATCCTTTTCCTGTTTTGCTCGGATCCCAAGTCGCAGTATAGTGTGAACGGGCACTTAATCTGAACTCGTTACCTGTATAGAAGACACCTGGGAGCCAGAAATCTGCCGATTGATAGGGGATCAAATTATTACTTATTTCCAGTGGTGCACTGAAATTGGTGTTTTCAGCAGGCGGCCGAAAGAAAAAAGTGCCAATAATGGAGCGTGGCCATCCCGCCAGGTGCTGCACATGTATAATCCCGGCGCCCTTGTCAGAGTCTCCCCCTTCCTCTTCTCATTAGTGTCATGAAATACAGCCTCCCCAGTGCCTGGTAGCGTGATCTCACGATGTGTGTCAGAGATCTGAATCGCCATGCAGCCGATGTAGCGATGTCCCCGCCTCCTAGACGACACATTGATCCAATGCTAGGAATCATTGTGCTATGTGTCATAGGAGGCATGGACATCGTTACATCGGCTAGACGGCGATTAATATCTCTTACACACAGAACAAGAGAGGCTGTATCTCCTGGGCACTGGCAGGCTGTACATGATGGGCACTGGCAGGCTGCTGCATCCGACAGGCACTGGTGAAGCTGCACTTGATCTCTTGTATTATGTCTGCAGTCTCTGACAGTCTCCTGTACCATGTATGCTAGAGGTGCACAGAATGGCAATTTTGCTAACACTATTAGCAGTGTGTTCAAGTTTAAGTAAGAGACTGCAGACATGATACAAGAGATGGTTAGAGACTAAGGACATGATACAAGAGATGGTCAGAGACACCAAACTGCATTTTTCTTGACCTTTCTTGCACTAAAAGGTGCCAATAATGGCCAACAATAAATTCATATTAATTTAAAATTGATGATATTAAAAAGCCGAATATAAATATTTTTTGAAAAACTGTCATTTTCAGCACCAAAATTTCCATTCGGTGCACCCCTACTTCTTTCACTCATTAAAATGCAAATCAATTTATAACTTTTTTGAAATGCGTTTTTCTGGATATTTGTGTTATTCTGTGTCTCACTGTTAAAATAAACCTACTATTAAAATTATAGACTGATCATTTGTCAGTGGGCAAATGTACAAAATCAGCAGGGGATCATATACCTTTTTCCCCCCCTCACCTTTACCCTCAGCTTCTTTAGCAAGGCAGTGGTCGTCTTGGAGTTGTGTTTGGGGTCGTTATGTTGGAATACTGCCCTGCGGCCCAGTCTCCGAAGGGAGGGGATCATGCAATGCTTCAGTATGTCACAGTACATGTGGGCATTCATGGTTCCCTCAATGAACTGTAGCTCCCCAGTGCCGGAAGCACTCATGCAGCCTTAGACCATGACACTCCCACCACCATGCTTGTCTGTAGGCAGGACACACTTGTCTTTGTACTCCTCACCTGGTTGCCGCCACACACGCTTGACACCATCTGAACCTAATAAGTTTATCTTGGTCTCTTCAGAACACAGGACATGGTTCCAGTTATCCATGTCCTTGGTCTGCTTGTCTTCAGCAAACGGTTTGCGGGATTTCTTGTGCATCATCTTTAGCAGAGGCTTCCTTCTGGGATGACAGCCATGCAGACCAATTGTATGCAGTGTGCGGCGTATGGTCTGAGCACTGACAGGCTGACCCCCCCACCCCTTCAACCTCTGCAGCAATGCTGGCAGCACTCGTACGTCTATTTCCCAAAGACAACCTCTGGATATGACGCTGAGCACGTGCACTCAACTTCTTTGGATGACTATGGCGAGGCCTCTTCTAAATGGAACCTGTCCTGTTACATCACTATATGGTCTTGGCCACCGTGCTGCAGCTCAGTTTCAGGGTCTTGGCAATCTTCTTATAGCCTAGGCCATCTTTATGTAGAGCGACAATTGTTTTTTTCAGATCCTCAGAGAGTTCTTTGCCATGAGGTGCCATGTTAAACTTCCAGTGACCAGTATGAGAGAGTGAGAGCGATAACACCAAGTTTAACACACCTGCTCCCCATTCACACCTGAGACCTTGTAACACTAACGAGTCACATGACACCGGGGAGAGAAAATGGCTAATTGGGCCCAATTTGGACATTTTCACTTAGGGGTGTACTCACTTTTGTTGCTAGCGGTTTAGACATTAATGGCTGTGTGTTGAGTTTCTTTGAGGGGACAGCAAATTTACACTGTTATACAAGCTGTACACTCACTACTTTACATTGTAGCAAAGTGTCATTTCTTCAGTGTTGTCACATGAAAAGATAGAATAAAATATTTACAAAAATGTGAGGGGTGTACTTACTTTTGTGATATAATAATATGTGTGATGTTCTGGTCCAGGACAGACAGGGACTGTCTCACCTATAACTAGTAGTATATGATATGTACTGAGAAGACAGACATGTATATCAGATGAGACAGTCCCTGTCTGCCCGGGACCAGCACACATCAGCCCATGATGACGTCTCATTGAAGAGTACAGATCAGTGTCCCCCATAGTGACCCCTCATCAGTTCTCTATCACCATGGTGACGGATATTGGCGGTGATATGACATCTTCCAATGTACAGCACTGTCTCCTCTCTGTCACTGGGCTCCATATATAATATACATTCTCCAGCACGGCACCCCCGGGATCTGTACTCACCACCCGGTTGTCGCGCTTCCCCATGATGCTCTCCCGGTCGCAGTCCCGGGGAGAAGCCTTCAGCGGCCTCCCACAGCGAACACACTATAGAGAGGAGTGCTGAGAGAGAGAGAGAGCGGCTCCGGAGCTGAGAGCTCCCCCTGCTGGAGGGAAGCCCAGCGCGCCACCTCTAGGCATGTTTGGACATCGGTGTGTGACTACCTGGGATCTATTGCAACCAATCAGGATGCGTCTTGTGTTAGCGGGCTTCAGCTAAATGAATTCTAATTGGTTTCTGTAAGTGAGCAACACAAATAAATAAATGGAAATATTGAAATGTCTGTTCAGGCTGGAATGAATAACGTTTATAGTGAGGTTTGCTTTATGTAGTACTAAAATCCGGGGTACTTCATCAGAGACACGTCTGTATAGGGTCAGGTAGAAGAGAGGGATTGGAACCCCTGTCAAGTTTTTAATGCTGCCTGTGTCCACGCTTAGGGGATTCATCCTCTATATTTGTCCTGTTTACTGTAATCCCAAAGGGGGAGGACGAGAAAGAATGATGTGGTACAAAGGGGGGAGGACAGGGCTCACCAAGGCAGAGGTCAGGGGTCACGAGGTCAGGGGTCACAAGGGCGGAGAACAGGGGGTCACCAGGTAGGGTTGCCACCTGTTCGGGATTTACCCGGACAGTCTTGGTTTTAGTCCACCTGACGCATTATTCAGACAGGAATGTGTCTCAGAACAGGGCTTGACAGGAGGGTGATGTGGCTCTATGTTAGGGTGACCACATTTCCAAACTACCATTCAGGGACACCCTCCCTTCCCAAAAATCAGCTTGTGCTGTAACGAATCACATCACAGTGATTGGACACAAGAGGCGGGATTTATGATTTCTCCAATCACAAGCAGGGGGCGGGATTGTGCTCCTCCAGGCTTTCCTGGCCAGGACAAGTACTGTCACTGAGTAAAGCGGTGATGTGGGGGCCTTTTTTGGGGGCATCAGATTGGCCCGGGGGGTGGCTGTGTCAGTTTCATTCCGGGACACTGTATTGTCCTGGAATGAATGTGCCCGGGACAGACCTGCAAAATGCGGGACTGTCCCGGGCAATCCGGGACATGTGGTCACCCTACACTATGTGCGCCTCATTACTATTCTCTTTAGAGAGCCCAAAGGTGTCCCCGGTCTGTTACAATCCTATAGTGTATATTAAAACAAAAAAATTTACTGTGCGCCACTAAAGTGTTCGGGTTTGACTTGAAGAAAAAGTGGCAACCCTACCACCAGGGCAGAGGACAGGGGGTCACCTGGGCAGAGGACAGAGGTCTCCAGGGCAGATAGGACAGGGGTCACCAGGGCAGAGAGGACAGATGTCTCCAGGGCAGAGGGGACAGGGGTCTCCAGGGCAGAGAGGACAGGGGTCACCAGGGCAGAGGACAGGGGTCACCAGCGCAGAGGACAGGGGTCACCAGGGCAGAGAGGACAGGGATCTCCAGGGCAGAGAGGACAGAGGTCTCCAGGGCAGAGAGGACAGAGGTCCCCAGGGCAGAGAGGACATGGGTCACCAGGGCAGAGGACAGGGGGTCACCAGCGCAGAGGACAGGGGTCACCAGGGCAGAGAGGACAGGGATCTCCAGGGCAGAGAGGACAGGGATCTCCAGGGCAGAGAGGACAGGGGTCTCCAGGGCAGAGAGGACAGGGGTCACCAGGGCAGAGGACAGGGGTCACCAGGGCAGAGGACAGGGGTCACCAGGACAGAGGTCTCCAGGGCAGAAAGGACATGGGTCACCAGGACAGAGGTCACCAGTGCAGAGGACAGGGGTCACCAGGGCAGAGGACAGGGGTCACCAGGACAGAGGTCTCCAGGGCAGAAAGGACATGGGTCACCAGGACAGAGGTCACCAGGGCAGAGGACAGGGGTCACCAGGACAGGGGTCATCAGGGCAGAGAAGACAGGAGTTACCAGGGCAGAGGACAGGGGTTACCAGGGCAGAGGACAGGGGTCATCAGGGCAGAGGACAGGGGTCACCAGGGCAGAGAGCACAGGGGTCATCAGGGCAGAGAGGACAGGGGTCACCAGGGCATAGGACAGGGGTCAGTAGTGGAGTGTACAGTTCAGAGGACAATGGTGAACAGGGCAGTGTATTGTACAGAGGTCAGTAGGGCATTGTAGATGAGTCATCAGGGTAGTGTACAGGGGTCACCAGTGCAATGGGCAGTATGCAACCTGTCTAATGTGGGGGCACAGGATGGGAGGTCAGCAGGGCAGAGAACAGAGGTCGGCAGAGTACAGGACAGGAGCCTCCAGAGTGGAGGACAGGGGTCAATGGGGCAGAGGACAGGATTTAGCAGGGCAGGGGACAGTAATAAGCACAACAGTGTACAGGAGTCATCAGGCCAGTGTACAAGGTTCAGCAGGGCAGAGAGGGCAGGGGTCACAAGTCAGAACTGTAACATAGCAGCCAGCTATACAATGTGCAGATTGAGATTGTGTCTGTCAAATAATCCTTTCTTAGTGTAGCTGCTTGGTAGGCCCAGCTCTGCGGGCTAGGGCCTACACCTCAAAGAAGGATCCCAGGCTGCCCTCCGTTAGGGAGCCCACCATAGGTGTGCACAGCCTATTACATTAGGGTGTGCACCCCAAAGCTCAAACATACACTACCAATCACTCACAGTGTTCATTCACAAAGGGAAGGGACCAGTAAATTACACATTTGCCACCCCTTCCCCCACTCATCCTAATACCTCCCCTCAGCAACAGCTGGCTGGAGAGGAGGGAAGTCAGCAGCGCTGTGGGAGGAAGGGGGGAAGCCAGGGCAGTAGGGGGAATCTGTGCTGCACATGGTGATTAGGGTGTGCCTGGGCACACCTGGCACACCCTGTGCGCACACCTATGGAGCCCACCTTTAGGAAAGGAGACCAGGGGAGGATCAGTCCCTCAGAAGACTAGCGACGGTACTGCTGTCTCGGGAAGAGGCCTGGAAACTCGTCTAAAGAGGGATCCATCATTGTTTAATATAAGCCCTGCAATACGCTAAAGGTTTCTCTCATTATTGCTTGGCTGGGAGGTTTGGGACTTTGATAATCACGTGGCAGAAGATTCCTAATTGCATCCCTTTTACTAAAGGAAAGATTGATTCATGCTCCACTCCGGTTGCTAGGACTGCTCATAAAGGGACTATCCGGGTGAGCAATACCCACTCAGGCTTGAGTGGCGACGATACTGTGTCTTAAGTGTTGCGTGCCTGAACCTTCCCCTACTACTTTTTTTCCTCTCCTCAAGTTTCACTGAAAATGCAAAAGAATAAAACCTTACTGCTTAGGTTTTACTCCTGTGTGAACATTGGTTTTATTTAAAGGGATTTCCGCCTAGACAACAGAGAAGGAGAATCCACTCGAGAGAGGTAATTGCCGCAAGGCCCAAACAACAACACCGCTCGCCCCCTCTACACAACGGGGGGGGGGGGGGTTTACAACGGGCAAGCAGCAGGTGTGCCTGACTGCGATGGAGGAAGGTGAAGCAGAAAGGAGGTCTGTGTGCTACATTAGCTATGTGCTATATGGGGAGGAGGAGCTCTGCTGCATGCCATGTGCCCAATGAGAGTAGGTGCTTAGCAGACCAGAAACAGCATCCGGGGGGGGGGGGGGACAACTTAAATCTGGGGGGGGGGGGCTCAGCCCACTCCAGCACCCCCCTAGATCCAGCCATGGTACTCAGCCAGTGGTTGGAGCATTCTGTGCCCTGCAGCCACATGTATACGAAGGGTGCGCATACGTGAGACTGCAGGCTGGGGAACGCCTCGGCCACTTATGATTGGCACGGTACAAATAACAGTTTCGTGGCGGGATCACTCAGTTGGGTGCGGACTAGAATCTGAACACACCTGAGGTAATCCCTAATTACTAGTTATAGATGAGACGTGGCCTGTTGTATAATTTACAACCCCCAAAACGCATTGCATTTCCTACCTCGTTAATCTTCAAATAATAATAAACTACTCTGGACTCTATAGCAAATGATGTGGGGTCCTTTCTGCTATCTACTGGATTTCATTCAACGCCTTCTCCTTTCTTTGGACATTAGAGTGAAACTAAACTCTGACCCCCCCCCCCCCCCAAGTCTCCATTATCCCTTTTTCTTTTTACTGCTGTGATCTGACTTCCTGTTAGTGGGTGGCTACATTTCTTCTCCATGGTTCCGATGTATGTGAGAACGTAGCCACCCTCGCTTGCTCACTCCGAAGATGGATTATAAAATGTGTAGTGTGTGTCTGCCCTGGTGTGGTAGCCAGGCACTATAGCATTGTGTATAAGATCTGGGGGGCAACCAAGTACCGGTAGGCCTGCTTACCTTATGGGAAAGGGGGTTGCTATAGATGAAACAAGATATACCTGTGCTCAGATCCCAATAGCTTGTACATGCATATGTAGCGGGGGTCCTAAATTTAGGGATTGTTATGCTAAATTTAGGGGTGATTCGAGTGGTAGTTAGCTTGAATCTTTCAATTTTACTGGACTCTGCCTTGCTACTGTTTTACCTGGTGTGCAGTTCCCCTAAGAGGTATGGGTGGCGCTGTCACTTGTACTCGGGGTTGAACCACAGGTGATGGAGTAGCGATTTGGTGTTCCCTCTTGGCAGCCGTATGGTGGGTGTGGTCTAACTGCTGTGCATGCCGGGTGTGGGTACAAAAGGGGTGGACGCCATTGGTGAGGGAGCAATTCCCGGGGCCCATGCCCGGAGAGAGGAAGCAATTCCCGGGGCCCATGCCCGGAGAGAGGAAGCAATTCCCGGGGCCCATGCCCGGAGAGAGGAAGCAATTCCCGGGGCCCATGCCCGGAGGGAGAACCTACGGTCCAAGTTCAAGTGCATGGCCCTCCAGGCTTTGGGGCCACATGCGCTTCAGTCCCAGGCACCTTTAGTCCTGGGACTGCAACTTCAGCCCTGGGCTCAGCACCTTTAGCTGGAGCCCACTTCGGGAGGAGGAATCCCAGGGTGCCGCCTTGCGAGGGGACCCGTTTCTAGAAGAGGAGGCTGGGGGAGGACCGTTCCGAAGGACTGGTAAGAGATCACAGTGAAGGAAGGGGCCCGGTAACTCTCTGGAGGGATGTCATCCATTCTGAAAAAGGGATCTAAACAACGGGACCATTAGGAGGTTTGGGACACTATAGATTCTGTGGCAGAGGATCTCCTGAACGCGTCCATTAGGGAATCTGATACTGTTCGAGCTACATGCCGGCTACTAGTGCCTTTGGGTGACTATCCGGGTGAGCTGTACCCACTTGGGATCGAGTGGCGAAGAAGCCAAGAGTGCCTGAATTGATCTGTCTTCCTAACACCTTTCTCTTTTCCTCAACTTTGTGGATGTTCATGCATAAGGAAAATAAACTCTACGTTGGAGTGGCTATTTGTGTGGACCTTGGAGTTACTTGGGGTATAGAAACTTTGTCCTTACATACTAGGGACAGAAACCAGCTTTGAAGGGAACCTTGCTGCAAGACCCGTAAGTTAAAACAAGTGTTCCTAACCTCTGCAAACCAGAGGGTACGGGCATGGTGGGGACTGTGTGCCTTTTTCTCCTGTGAGCGAGCCAAAGAGTGGGGAGAAAGAGGACCGGTTGCTACACATATAATCTACCAGGTGCTAAAGGGGTGTGAACACATTAACACTAAAAATACTGGATGACCCCTCTGCACACTGCTATATCCTTTCAATCAAACTTTGCAATAAGAAAATAGGGATATTTAGTTCACGCATATTGCAATACATGTGTGAACTAAATATCCCTATTTTTTATTGCAAAGTTAGCTTGAAAAGGTGTATAGCAGTGTGCAGAGGGTTCATCCAGTATTTTTAGTGCTATAGGTGTAGAACACAGAGCCAGCTACAGTGCTTGACCATCCATGCTAGGGGCAGGTGTGACTAAAGTTGGGAAGGCCTTAAAAAAAAAACGGAAAAATTGGGAATTTCATTTTTTTTAAAAGTCGTTTTTTTTTTCCTGGAAAAATTGGAAAAAAACGAAAGACATGTAGAATATGTTCAGTTACAATTATAAATAATACAGTATATCTATGACATGGTATTCAACATGAAGACTATAATGAAAGATTTCTGAGACTTTGTGTAGTCTTAAATTATTGCAAGTTCTATCTGCTAAAGACAAGCATCCTGGATCCTGGTCTGGAATACAATTCAAGTACCACCATACTTCTCAATGCAGTTCTCAGTGCCACTAGGGGGCACTGCAAGGGAAAGGCTCCAGTTTAGTTTGCTTGTGGGCTCCATCTGGTAGGTGACAGTTTCCGTCCTCTCAGGGCTTAATTGACAGGTAAGAGGGTACATTTGTCTGACAAATTAGTTGATCTTCATAACCTTTAATATATTCCTATTAATGTTCTCCACCATTACAGCATAATGTTTGCCTATAGTCTGCTCAGTAAATTTTTCCTCCACTCAGAAAATGGTGAACCAACATCTAGAGTTTGGAAACATTTCCAGAGTGTGATTTCTGCTGAGAGCAAAGCTGCTATTTGCAAATATTGTGAGGAGAAAAATTCTTTTCCGAATGCTACAAGGATGACAAAACACATCCTGGCATGCCAGAGAGGGGAGATTGAGACCCATCCCAGCCTAGAAGCATACCCGAATACCTCCATCCCTAAATAATATATAAAAATACAGGAAGGTAGTGGAGTTGGGACTTTAATTGAGGTATACGGGTAGGCCCCTTTCACTGAGGAGTTTTTCAGGCGTTTTGCGCTAAAAATAGCGCATAAATAACGCCTGAAAAAATCCTGCCCCAGTATGCTCAATGTGAAAGCCTGAGGGCTTTCACACTGAGGCGATGCGCTGGCGGGAGGAGAAAAAATCTCCTGCAAGCCGCCTCTTTGGAGCGGTGAGAGGAGCGGTGTGTATACCGCTCCTTTACCGCTCCTTCCCATTGAAATCAATGGGACACCACGGTAATACCGCCCGCAAACCGCGGCTGTAGCCGCGGTTTGCGGGTGGTATTAACCCTTTTTCGGCCACTAGCGGGGGGTTAAAACCGCACCGCTAGCGGCCGAATATCGCAGTAAATACGACGGTATAGCAGCGCTAAAAATCCCGCCGCTATACCGCCACCGCACCTGCCCGCTCCAGTGTGAAAGGGGCCGTAAGGTAAGAAAGAAGGGGAAAGAGGAAGGAGAGAAAGGGGAATAAGAATAAAAATGTAGCAATATTATACCTTGCCAGACAGCCCGTGTTCTGTCTGGCAAGGTATAATATTGCTAATTTTTTTCTTATTCCCCTTTCTCTCCTTCCTCTTTCCCCTTCTTTCTTACATTTTCTCACTGCATTGGGTCTGTCTATGGGGACTAGTGGATCCCCAGAAACTACCACAACAAATTTTTCCATTTATTTTATTCTAGATTACTTTCATGCATCCCAACTCCTGATGAGTGGTAGGCGACCATGAAACGCGTAGAGTTTACATCCTCGGATGCTCTACATTAGGGATGAGCTTCACGTTCGACTCGAACATCGGCCGTTCGATCATTCGACGAAGAACGAACTTTACGGTCCGTTCGCGTTAAATTCGTGTTGCGCGACACAGCCCATAATTCACTGCGGCATCGCAGTGTATTGCTGGCTGATGATTGGCCAAGCATGCACTATGACCCGCATGCTTGGCCAATCACAGCGTGGAAAAAAACGGAGAGCCGTAATTGGCCAAAGCCAGGGTTTGGCCAATTATGGCTCAGGGGGTTTAGTACACGCCCCACACTATATAAGGCCGCCTGGAAGTCGGCCTTGTGTAGTGTGTTGGCGTTTGTGAAAGAGGCAGTTTCAGAGAGAGAGACTGTGTCATTTATATTGAGCTAGATAGAGCAGGCAGGCCAGTCAGTTAGCTGCAGTTACAGTGTGTAGAGGACATATATGCATCCTAGGTGTTGTATATATATTTATACACTGTATTGAGTTTAGATAGATCCGTTCCTGTTAGTCTCTATACTGTGACAGGCAGGCAGGTGATTGTGCTAGCTGCAGACAGTCAGGCCCCTTTCACACTGGGGCGGTTTGCAGGCGCTATTGTGCTAAAAATAGAGTCTACAAACCGAGCCTAAACAGCGGCTGCTGTCTCTCCAATGTGAAAGCCAGAGGGCTTTCACACTGGAGCGGTGCGCTAACAGGACGTGAAAAAAAGTCCTGCTAGCCGCATCTTTGGAGCGGGGAGAGGAGCGGTGTGTTTACCGCTCCTACACCGCTCCTTACCATTGAAAGCAATGGGAAACCGCGGTAATACCGCCGGCAATGCGCCTCTACAGAGGCGCATTGCCGGCGGTATTAACCCTTTTTCGGCCGCTAGGGGCCGAATACCTCCACAATTCCAACGGTATAGTGCCGCTAAAAATAGCGGCGCTATACCGCCACCGCACCCACCACCCCAGTGTGAAACCAGCCTCAGTGTTTCACTGAGGCTGGTTTCACACTAAGGCGGTGGGTGCGGCGGAGGTATTCGGCCGCTAGCGGCCAAAAAAGGGTTAATACCGCCGGCAATGCGCCTCTGTAGAGGCGCATTGCCGGCGGTATTACTGCGGTTTCCCATTGCTTTCAATGGGAAGGAGTGGTGTAGGAGTGGTAAACACACCGCTCCTCTCACCACTCCAAAGATGCGACTAGCAGGACTTTTTTTCACGTCCTGTTAGCGCACCGCTCCAGTGTGAAAGCCCTCGGGGCTTTCACATTGGAGAGACAGCAGCCGCTGTTTAGGCTCGGTTTGCAGGCGCTATTTTTAGCACAATAGCGCCTGCAAACCGCCACAGTGTGAAAGGGGCCTTAGTGTACTACTGTGTCCTTTGCATAGCGATCACCTAAAGCTCACCTGGATACAGTTATTCTCTATACTGTGACAGGCAGGCCGGTGATTGTGCTAGTCAGTGTTTCACTTAGTGTACTACTGTGTGCTTTGCATAGCATTCACCTAAAGCCTAAATTTTTTATGCAATACTTTGCAACAGGGCCCATTGCTGCGCTCTAAGTACAGTATCTGTGAGGGGTTGCAGTGTTGTGGCACCAGCACCAGTGCCTAAGGCCCAATTTTTCAGCCCCTGTTCAAAAGGGGCATGCAATTACAATTCTTGATCTAATAATTCACAGCAGGGCCCATTCCTGCGCCCACCAAGAGTAACTGTGAGGGCTAACAGTGTTGTGGCACCAGCACCACCACCAAAGGCCCAATTTTTCCTACCACTGTTCAACAGTGGCATGTAAATACAATTCCTGATATAATAGTTGACAGCAGGGCGTTCCAGTGCCCACCAAGAGTAACTGTGAGGGCTCACAGTGTTGTGGCAACACCAACACCTAAGGGCCAAATTTCTGCAGACTATATATGGCAGGCCCCTACTTTTAAACATCCAACTTATAAACGACTCCTCCTTGCAAACGGAAGGAGACAACAGGAAGTGAGAGGAAATCTACCCCTAGGAAGGCAAATTCTCTCCTGTAAGAGTTAATATGTGAAAAAGGTGTCTCCTCGCCACTGATGCTTTATCACTAATCCTTGTTTCAATAAAAAACCCACATTTTCCAAAAACATTTGTCATTAGGACGGAAAGTGAGGTGAACTGTTCTGAACAGGTGCACTCTGCACAGACAGCAAAACAAACGTTACAGGGGTGATAACCCTTCCCTACGTTCTCCAAAAAGCTTAAAAATAGATTTTTTGGCTGGAGCTACACTTAAAAAATTTACCTGTTCCAAATTACAAACAGTTTCTACATAAGAACAAACCTACAGTCCATGTTTTTTTTGCACCGCCTGTATACTGCTGTTCAGAGTATATAGGGCCTTTTTTTATTTCGGGTGCGGGGTTCCGTTAATATCCATACAAGACCCAAAGGGGCTGGTAATGGGCTGGGGTAGGGGTGGGGGGGCCGGGGGGGGGCGATGGGGTAGCCATGCCATTTTTTTCAATGATTTTCATCCATTTTACCAGGACCAGACATTACATTAAAGCCGCAAGCAGTTTTAAATGGCTTTTTTTCCTTTAGAAATGTCATTTTGTCCAGGGACAGTTCTAAACAAGGGAAACACATGGCACTTCACCGGCATACTTTAGACACCCCCCAGGTACGATATTTAAAGGAATATTTCACTTTTTATTTTTTCACTTTATGCATCATTAAAATCACTACTCCCGAAAAAACAACCGTTTTAAAAGATTATTTTTACATTGATACATGTCCCCTCGGGCAGGACCCGGGTCCCCAGACCCTTTTTAGGACAATAACATGCATATTAGGCGTTATAATTAGCACTTTAAATTTTGAACGTTCGCGTCCATTGTATTTAATAGGGTTCTAAAGTTCGTTCGAACGGTTGGTCCGTTCGAAGGTTCTGGTGCGAACCGAACGGGGGGGTGTTCGGCTCATCCCTACTCTACATCAGCCCACATTATTATTTATCAACTACATACGTGTTGATCGTGCTGTTATTACTTACATATTTATTATTCATTGATTTATTTATTACTATGTTTGTATATCATTAATTATGTTTCCTAACGAATCATGTGTTATTAAATTAATGATGATTATGAATTCCTCTTCTGTACATTTCTGTATCATAAATGTATTGTGATTACTGGTTTACTTATACCGTATCATGCCAATTTAGAGGAAACCATGAAATCCAAGTTATTTATTTTACTTCATTTATTATACCCTTATACCTCAATTAAAGTCCCAACTCCACTACCTTCCTGTATTTTTATCTGGCATGCCAGAGTTGCCCTAAAGACATTATAAAATACTTAATGGAATGAAATGATGAGGTCCAGAATGAAAATGCGAGTAACTTCTCCCTCCAGTGTTCTCATTCCAGAAAACACTCTTTCTGCTGCTTCTGGATCATCACAAAGTGTTTCTTCACCAGCAGCATCTTCAAGTAATGAAGGGTTACAAACCACGGCCTTCTAAAAATACACAATCTTTGTGGGCGAGCAAGGAGAGACGAGGGCACTTTACATTTTTATTTTTTAATTATTCATTTATTGTTATTTTTTAACTGTTGCTTTACATTTTTTGATCACTTTTTTTTTTTCCAAATAACAATTTTTTATTAAATGTCTCAAAAAAGATGAACAGTACACAGATACCGATGAAGTCAATTAAAGAAAATGCAAAAACTGGACAATGTAGAGCATATACGCAACAGTGGTGAGAAGTGGCAAGTCTTCTTCGGAAGTAGTGCAGTATATATTCCAACTTCATTAATAACATTGCTAATAAAAAAAAAAAAACATAACAAACAGTATCTTAGAACTGATAGCACATATAACTTTGCATCGATAGTTTGCAGAACAAAAGAAAAGATGAGGAAAAGAGGGGGAAAATAAAGTAGCGGATATAAGATAGGAGAGGGTAGTAGGTTTACGCAATGACTCATATACCGGCTCACAACGAATCCTCCCGGAGATGCCACCGCTCCCAGACCTTGTTGTGATCGTCCAGTCTGTCCCGTATTCTGGCCGTCATTTTCTCCATAAGTTCCACATCCTTGAGTCTGGAGTATAGGGCATCTTGGGATGGGGGTAAAGTTTTTTTCCAATTAAGGGCAATTAGGCACCTTGCCGCCGTGAGAATGTGTCTTAGCAGTTTCTTGTATGGTTTAGCTATTTTTGGTTGAGAGAGGCCGAACAGGAATAATTTTGGCGTCAGAGGTATTGGCACCTCAAAGAGGCGGATCAGTAATTGTTGTGTTGAACCCCAAAACGGGGCTATAAGGGGACATGACCAGTAAATGTGGAAGAGAGTACCTCTGTCTCGTTGGCAGCGCCAACACTGGTCAGAGGTGGAAGGGTATATTTTATGGAGTACGTCTGGAGTCTGGTACCAAAAGAAGAGAATCGTGTACGCATTTTCTTTGTAGAGGGTGCATAGGGAACTTTTGGCAGCCTGACTCCAGACCGCCTACCAGGCCTCCATCGGGAGTTCTTCCCCTAACTCTCTCTCCCAGCGGAGCATGTATGCATGTTTACCTCGCTCTGGTATAGAGTACGTGTTCAAAATCCGGTATATGTCTGAAATCAACCCTCTACGTGAGCTGCCTTCTAGTATAATGCGTTCAGATGGAGAGGGTTAGAAGAATTGCAGGTGCGGGGCTATAGTTTGGGCATAGTGACGGATCTGCAGATAGCTGTAAAACACTTGTCGGGGTAGGTCATGTTTGGCTTGGAGTTCCGAGAATGACAACAGTTTACGGGACCTGGGGTCCACTAAATGGCCTAAGTGGAATATGTTTCGCGAGGCCCAGGGCCATATCATCTGATGGGTTAGGCTTGCTGGCACCTTATGATTTCAGAAGAAGGAAGTCATCAATGACCATTCGGATTTAAGCTCACATTCACGGGACAGCTTGCGCCAGAGCCGACGGAGCTGAGACATCGACCCTAATAATTGTCCAGGGTCCACCCCCATGTCCGCACTCCAGAGAAAGCTGTTTGGATGTACGGGTGCTAACCAAATGTTTTCAATCTCCGTCCACTTATTATAGCATCACTGGGGGAACCATGAAACTATTGCACGTAATTGGGCCGCTTGATAGTACCTAACTAAGTTGGGGGACGCCAGGCCCCCCTCGGGGCGAGACGCCATCATGACCGAGCTAGGTATCCTGTGTTTTTTATAGTTCCATATATATTGCAATAGGTCACCCTGCAGCTTGCGCAGGTGGGCGTAGGGGACGGGAATGGGCAATGTCTGGAAAAGATATAGGAGTTTAGGGAGGATGACCATCTTAACAGATGTGATCCGCCCCAGAAGGGAGATATGATGTGTCTTCCATTTTCGGATAAGCTCCCTAACCGACTTATAGAGGGGAGGGAAATTGGTTTGATATAGGGTGTCAAAGGATGGGGTAAGGTGAACCCCCAGGTATTCAAGGGAAACGCTTTCCCATTTATAAGGGAAACCAGACTGCAAGTGGTGAATTTCTTCCTCCGGGATATTGATTGGGAGGGCCGTGGAATTCGATGCGTTAGTTTTGTATCCAGAGATCGCCCCATATTTATCGAGTTCGATGTGCAGGTTCGGCAGGGAGATCCTGGGCTGGGTCAGGGTGAGGATGATGTCATCCGCAAATAGAGAGATTTTAAATTCCCTTCCCCTTACCTATATACCTCGAATGGGTTGCCTCTAATGGTCGCCGCCAGGGGCTCTACACATAGGGCAAATAGCAGAGGGTAGAGTGGGCAGCCCTGGCGGGTACCATTAGTGATCATGAAGGTAAGCGATGTAGCGAAGGGAGTTTTAACTTGTGAAGTAGGGTTGGTGTAAAGGTGTTGTACTGCTCGCAGAAAGGGCCCCCTAAAGCCCATGTGGCGCAATGTGGCATGCATGAAAGGCCAACCAAGGTGGTCAAAAGCCTTTTCAGCATCTAGACTCAGGATCAGAGATTCTGAGGTGTCTCTATTAGCTACATCGATTAGGTCTATGACCTTTCTCGTGTTGTCTCCTGCTTGGCAGAGGGGGACAAAGCCCACCTGGTCCTTATGGATCAAGGTGGGAAGGATCGCATTCAGTCGGATTGAGAGGATTTTCGTAAATATTTTTAGGTCCGAATTTAATAGGGCTATGGGCCTATAACTGGCCTAAGAGGCGGGGTCTTTGTCCGGTTTTGGGATCAGGGTTAAGAAGGAGCTTTGCATGTCACTCGGGACGGGGGTTTGCTGGAGAAAGGCATTGAACAGTTTGGTCATATACAGGAGCAGGAGGGGAAGGAAGGTTTTGTAGTACTCGTACGGCAAGCCGTCCAGGCCAGGGGATTTGTGAGTGGGTAGAGCTTTAACGGCCGTCGTGAGTTCTTCCGCGGAGATGGGAGTATTGAGCTCCAGCGAGTCTGAGGCTCGAAGTTGGGGTAATCTGGCCTGCTCTAGACACTGGGTCATACGATCGACTAAGTCTGGCGTGGGGGGATTATGTGGTATCTCCGATTTGTTGTATAGGTCGGTGTAAAAATCTGCGAAGATGTTCGCTATGTCCTAGGGGTGGGACATGAGACATCCCGATCTGTTCTTGATTTGGTGCGGGGTAGATGTGAGAGTTCGGTCAGCCAGTTTCCTGGCCAGGAGTGATTGTGCCTTGTTTCCTTTGTCATAGTATAGCTGTCTCAGTCGGGTCAGTGCTTTCTCTACCTTTCCCATCGCGAGTTCCCTAAGTGTCATTTGTATACGTGTGATACGTTTAAGGTGTGGCAGGGGCGGTGCGGTTTGGAGCTGAGCCTCAAGGGCCTTCAGTTGTTTTTCAGCTTGTAGATTGGCTGAAGTGAGGGCAAGACAGCAGCCCCTGAAGACTGCCTTGTATGCGGCCCACAGTGTGGGGAGGGAGATGTCTGGGGTGTCATTTTCATTGAAATAATGTTGTAGGGTAGATTCTAATTCTGTTCTAGAGGGGTCGTGTTGCAGGAGGAAGTTATTCAATCGCCAGTTGTAGGGCTGACAAAGGGGAGTACCTAGGTTCAGAGTTAGCGTGATAGGGACATGATCGGACCCGGAGATAGTCACACTGACTTCTAAATACTGCATTTCACAATATAAACTCAGTTTAGTGATAAAAATAAGTTTGAAATGCAAGATTTCAGTGGGTGTAAAAAGATGTCCGCTTGGCAACTTCAGACTGTAGGCTTACTGCGGCTGAGTACGGGGTGTAGCAAGATGGCCGTGGCGGAACGTCACTTCCGTTACAGGTTTTGACGGGTCGTCTAATCTAACCGAACACCGGCAGTTGGCTTTCTCTTGAGCGGCTCGACTATTTTCACTTTGATTAAGTATAATTATGATCATTATTGTTCATTGGTAATGTTTACCCATTTCCTAGCCCCTGCGCGGGAGATTCATAAGCTTGCTTATGAATCTCTTGTTTATTTCCAAAAAGCCAATAAACATTTTGAAACAGAAAGTGTTCCGAGCGGCGAGCAGCTCGCCGGTGTTTCTCGGGCTTACCGTTTCCGCCGGCTCGCCCGAGAAATGACTCGACGGTGCCGCTGGCTGGTCACACAGGTGATCAAAGGGTAGATCAGCTTTGATTACCTCTATGGCTTTGAAGGACTGGAGCGACATCATGACCTCACTTCCGGTCCAGGGAAGCAAACAAGTTGTTTTTTTTTTTTTTAAAGCAAAAGATTTTGGATCTTTTGCATTTAAAAGTAAAGAAGAGATCTCTTCATAAAGAGGACCTGTTATCCTTATTTCTATCACAAGAAATGTTTACATTCCTTGTAATAGGAATAGAAGTGATAAAATAATAAATAAAAAATAACGGGACAGTAAAAAAATAAAAAAGTAAAATATTTTTTTCAAGCGCTACGTCCCTCCAAGCTCGCGCACAGAAGCGAACACCTACGGAAGTCGCGCACACATATGTAAACGGTGTTCGGACCGCAAATGTGAGGTATCGCCACGAACGTTAGAGCGAGAGCAATAATTCTAGTGATCGCCTCTGTAACTCTAAACAGGTAACCTGTAGATAAATACAAAAATGTGATCTTGTGCTGAAAAGTGGTACCACTATAAACACTGGAATAGGGGAATTGTTCAAAGTGAAAATTATAAAAAAAAAATTGAATAAATACAACTAATATATAAAGCGATCAATACATAATGCCCCACTACTTCAAAGATATTAAAAAGTCATTGCAATAACTACAATATGTGAGCAAATAGTCCAAGTGAAGTGAAATGAATTGATGGATCTAGGACCTTCCTGTGCAATAAACAACAATCTGCGGGGAATGGATGGATCCCAATGGTGATATCCAAATAGAATAAGTGGTGCTTAATATCCACAGACTGGTCTCCCAGAACTCTCACCTCATTAAACGTAGCAATTCGTGTTAGTTGAACGTGTATGTGATACGACCTCAGGCAAAGTAGTCACCAATCCCTCTTTTTGAATCTCTCCGGCTCTCTGGTAGCTCTAGCTGTTAGCCTCCACTGTTCCTGCAAGCTGTAATTTTCTTCCACTAGCCTGTCTCAATAAGCTCCAAAATATGGGGCATACAGGTGGGGAAGGAGAGAAGAAAAGGCCTCAAATAGTGTAGTATGTTAAGTAAATGAAAAACTATTTTATTGGGCACTTTGAGGGTGGACTCTTACATAAAAAACATGAAAACAAGCAAAGTAGTAAAATTGCGGTGTTTCCAGCGCCTTCTTACGTCACTTCCGGTTTACGTCAGCCTCTCGCCCTCCCCCGTGCGGTGAGCACTATGTTCCACTCTTTATGATTACATGTTCCACCTGCTATTTGGAGTTACCCACGCATCAGAATTGCTGTTGCTGACGGCTGCCTGAGTGATCTGGATTTGTCCTGTACCATCCATTAGTGCCCGTAAGGGAAGGCTGACTTGACCCTCTATAATTTAAGGGTCCTTGTGGTGAGGTGAGCGACCATTGCTTACATTGGTGGAGGTGTCACATTATGCACAGAGTTACCCGCATGTTTTTATCCATTTATAACCATTGAAGACATCACAGTGTTATCTCATTGATATGTGGACTGTATTATAGCGCTGCACTATCTGTTTTACATACCCCCAATGATAGTCTAGTCGACAAGGAATCAATGGAAGAGTGGTTTGAATTCTTCAACAAAAAAAGCATTGAAGGGGTCAAGTTCTTATTGAAAAGGAAACAAAAGAAGACCTGAATAATAGAGCAACAAATTGAACAAATAAAAACAAAATTAGAACCACATAAAGAATCCACGGACTACAACAAGGACCTTGAAGTACAACAACGCAAAATGAAGAAATATCAGTGTGATGTAGCGGATTACAGATCTGACCAGGTCTTCAAATGGCAACAAAATATAGAACAAATTCAACCTATTTCTACGTATTCAACACCAGAAAGAGAGGTCAGAATACAAGATCCAACTACGGTATATCCCATGTACGGAGTGAACCAAGATGGGAGGATCGAGATGCATACATAGAAACAGGAAGACCACAATATGACCAACGTAATAATGGGAATCAATGGCCACAGACCCCTAAGAAGAAACCATTCAAGAAACCATTTAACAATTGGCAACATAATGATAGAAACCAGAGAGATAATAGAGGGCCTCCCCATCCACAGGACTATTATGGCAGACAGAATAGAACCCTCATACCGATACATAATAGATTTGACCCTATTAGAAATGACCATGACCAGTATCATAATGATCAACGTTATTATCAGAATCAATACGAATATGACACACAGCGCTCTTTTTTAGACAGGGAAAGAAGGGACCACTCTCCTCTGAGGCAGATACAAGAACCCTACCGCTCACACAGGAGACGACCTCAAGAAGACAGAACAAGACAAAGCCAAGAACAAAGAGGGGAAACAGAGCGAGAAAGAGACTTAAAGCGAAAAAGAGAGAAGTAGGAGAAAATGTAGTTAATTTGAGTGGCATACCGATCACAACTGAAGAGCTCTTTGTGCTAAATAAAGGATTGAAACACGCACCTGTCAAAAATCTTAACAAATTTGACACCTATATTGGGATACAGAAGTACATAAGAAAGATCAATATCAAAAAATATATTTTAAACAACCCATTTCAATCACAGAATGTACAAATGGATCCAAATGAATGCCTGTATACAGTACCTTACACAGGGCTGCTGATAGGGGGGACCACCAGCCCTCCTGTAGGGGGCCCCGGCACACAGAGGGGCCCGGACAGCAGGAGGATCGGTGGAGAACAATGCCCTCTGTTTTTCTCACCCAGGTTTCTCCCCCTCTCGTCAGGTAGGCTGTACGGGGCCCCATGATTCCTAACAGTGGCCCTGACCTTACGCAATAATTCTGTGTACAACCCACAAGTATCAGACAACCAACATATAGATATCTCTGAAACTAAAGAAGAAGTTTGATCCGATACACATTATGAAAGGCATAAGAAAACGAGCTGAGAGAAATTATATTGTAATCCGCCCTGCGGATAAAGGGGGTGCAGTGGTCATACAATCAAAAGAACAATATCTAAGTGAAATACAAAGACAACTACAAGAAGAGGAAATATATATCAAACTCTTGGGCAATCCCACAATTAAATATAAAAAGGAACTTGAGTTATTGGTCAATCTGGGAGTAAAGAAAGACATCTTGAACAAAAAAGAGTCTAAGTATCTTATACCAGAGTCATGCAGAATTCCGGTGATATACACCGTTCCAAACATCCATAAGTGCAAAGAGAATCCACCTGGAAGACCTATAGTTAATGGGATAGAGTCCCTAACATCTAGGATGGGACAGTACATAGACCATTTTATACAACCAGCGGTCCGGAGCACACAAGCCTATCTCAAAGACACCAAGCATGTACTCCAGCTACTAAATACAGTACCAGTATTAGAAGGCAGAACACTACTGGCCACTGCGGACGTTACATCATTATACACCATCGTGCAACATCATGATGCCTGTTTTGCCACCAAATGGCTTATCAGGAAACATAACAACTTGATCTGTAAAGGAAGGAAGTACCTGATTAAGTGTTTGGAATTCTGCTTGAAGTATAATTATTTCTGGCATGACCAAACCTACTACAAACAAGCCATAGGTATCGCTATGGGAGCAAAATTTGCCCCAAGTGTGGCCAACGCCTTTATGGCGCAGTAGGAGGAACAAGCAGTATATGAAGACACCCCTGTGGAACTTACCTTATATAAAAGGTACATTGATGACTTAATCATTGTATGGAATGGTAGTAGAGTCGCATTGGAAAACTTTCTGAACCAATTAAATAATAATGATAAAAACATCCATCTGGTATGGAAAATAGATGAGAAAACAGTGGATTTTTTGGACCTAAGCATCAATTTGGAGGGTGACAAAATAATCACCAAAACCTTCTTCAAAAGAGTAGACACCAACAGTTACCTGTCGTTGGATAGTTACCACTTCAAACCTTGGTTGTTCAATATTCCGAAAGGACAACTAATAAGGATTAAAAGAAATTGCACAAGAGATGATGACTACAACACACAGGCAGAACTGATTGGATCAAGGTTTAAAGAGAAAGGATACGATGACTCATGGATAAAGAAACAAATACAGCATGTAAATGAAATAGATAGAAAAGAGATGCTACAGAACAAAACAAAACCGTAGACTTGTGCACAACGGAAAAATTTGTTTAGCTTCGGTTCATTTCTTGTGCAGAACGGAAAAATTAGTTTAGTTTCGGTTCGTTTCTTTTCGATCCTGTTGATTCGTAATCGTTCGTAATTTTGCTAGACGGGATTTTTCGTGTTCGGACTAATTCGTATTTTCGCAAGCGACATTTTTCGTTGAATCGGAATGATTCGTATTAATGTAAGCCTTATTTTTAGTTGATTTATAATTCGTACTTTCGGTAGAGTACATTGTTTTTCGTTGATTCTGGACACATATATAGTGCCGTCGTACGTGTTGTACGTCACCGCGCTTTGCTTGAGCATTTTTTTTCACGATAGTGTATAGGCAAGGCAGGCTTGAGAAGAATCACGTCGAGAAAAACGTCGTTTTTTTTCAATGACATTAAAAGCGGTCGTGTGGAGGGATGGAGCGGGGAGATGTTGGTGTAAACACAACATCTCCCCGCTCCCCTACTGACAATGTCAGCGATCTCCGCTCTGTGTAATCAGAGCGGAGATCGGTGACGTGTCAGTAGTAGCCACGCCCCCACACAGTAGTAATCACTCCCCTAGGCACACTTAACCCCTCCAGCGCCCCTAGTGGTTAACCCCTTCACTGCCAGTGTCATTTTCACAGTAACCAGTGCATTTTTATAGTACTGATCGCTGTGAAAATGACAATGGTCACAAAAATGTGTCAAAAGTGTCCGATGTGTCCGCCATAATGTCGCAGTCACAAAAAAAATCGCTGATCGCCGCCATTACTAGTAAAAAAAATTTTTTTTTATAAAAATGCTGTAGCGACCTCACCCCTCTCACCCCTTCTCATTCTCGGCTTGTCTGTCTTTGTCTACGGCAGGGATATGCAATTAGCGGACCTCCAGCTGTTGCCAAACTACAAGTCCCATCATGCCTCTGCCTCTGGGTGTCAGCTTAATGCTGTCAGAGTCTTGCTATGCCTCATGGGACTTGTAGTTTGGCAACAGCTGGAGGGCCGCTAATTGCATATCCCTGGTCTAGGGGGTGTTAGTACCGGGGGGAGGGATGAGATACACCACGGCCCATGTCCTCCATAGTGACGAGGTGAAGGCCAGAAAGATCGGGTTTTGTGTAGGTGTCCTAGAGTCAAGTCCTGTACTTCGTCCTTGACTCCCCTTTGCTCCTAGTAACCAGAGTTCCACACACTGAATAGGTCCAACACAGTTTTATTCTTCTAAGCGAATAACATACAGCACAGTCAAGTTGGGACCTTTGCAACAGTTCAGTATCAGTGGGAGTAGGTCCAGGCACAATCCTTCCAGATATAGCTAACCACTGAGGTGTCACCAGTGGCGAATAGTCACTGCCACTGACTATATGAAATAGAACGTGAAATACCTTCGCTAGCACAGCCCCTGTCAGGGGAAGGAGATCCGTCCAAGGGAGGTACCGGAGGCCTCTCTGTCACCAGCGATGCTGCGCCGGACTCTCCGGAGAAGTTCCGCTCACCAGACCTCACGAACTCAGACACGGGCACCCAAGGAGTTAGGGCCCCCTCGGATTCCTCCACCCTCGCGGAACTCAGTCGAAGGTACTGAGCCCCAGGCATCCGCCATAGTACCTCACCCCAGGCTAAAGGTGCCTGAGATGGACTCCATCTCCTGCTCCGGCCAGGTCAAGGGCACCTGAGCCCGGAACACCGGAACGCCGGCACCCAAGCTGAAGGTGCCTGGGTGCGGCCGTGTCCTCCAGATTCTGGACTCCGAACCCCGTGATAAGGGCGTCCGCCCCTTTTATCTCCTCTCCCTTCGCATCACAGCGGATTCCCCGCCCCGCTGTACCAGTGCCAGGGGAGGACAAAAAGGCACAGTCTTGCAGTGTGAGTTCAACTCCGGCCTAGGGCAACAACGCCACCTGTAGGCCGCAGGGAACCTCACACCACCAGAGTCCTCCAAGAACCATAAAAGGGTCTCAGATTCCCTAGCAATCAGTGCATCTGGGTTACACTACCACCCAGATGCTTCCCCTAAATTCAAATACCCGCTACAATGCCATAAAACTACCCCCTATTTTGTAAACGCTATAACTTTTGCGCAAACCAATCAATAAGCGCCGATTGCGTTTTTTTTACCAAAAATATGTAGAAGAATACGTATCGCCCCTAACTGAGGAAAAAAAAAAGTTTTTTTATATATTTTTTAGGGATATTTATTATAGCAAAAAGTAAAAAATATTGCATTTTTTTCAAAATTGTCGCTCTATTTTTGTTTATAGCGCAAAAAATAAAAACCGCAGAGGTGATCAAATACAACCAAAAGAAAGCTATATTTGTGGGAAAAAAAGGACGTCAATTTTGTTTGGGAGCCACGTCGCACGACCGCGCAATTGTCAGTTAAAGCGACGCAGTGCCGAATCGCAAAAAGTGGCCTGGTCTTTATGCTGCGTATTGGTCCGGGGCTTAAGTGGTTAAGCACCACTTATTCTATTTGGATATCAGCATTGGGATCCATCCAGTCCCCGCAGATTGTTGTTTATTGCACAGGAAGGTCCTAGATCCATCAATTCATTTCACTTCACTTGGACTATTTGCTCACATATTGTAGTTATTGGAAGGGCTTTTCAATATCTTTGAAGTAGTGGGACATTATGTATTGATCGCTTTATATATTAGTTGTATTTATTCAACGTTTTTTTTTTTTTTATCATTTTCACTTTGAACAGAATTCCCCTACAGAGGGTATTCCAGTGTTTATAGCGGTCCGACTTTTCAGCGCGAGATCACATTTTTGTTTTTATCTCTATTTCGTGTATGGTGAACACTATTAGATTTTGCAGCTTTTGAGTTTTTATCACTTTTTCTGTTAACTATACATTTACTTATTTACTCACAGTAGCGCAAAGGACTTTTTCCCATTTTTCACTAGATAATGTTTAGAGGCGTTTAAAATGTCACTTATGGAGATTTTTAAGTACCGTAGTTTGTCGCCATTCCACGAGTGTGTGCAATTTTAAAGTGTGACATGTTAGATATTTATTTACTTGCCATAACTTCAGCTTTCACATTATACAAAAAACTTTTGGGGTATATTATTGTGCGTTTGTTTTTTTAAATCATTAAAAAATGTTTTTTCCAAAAAATTGTGTTTGAAAAACCGCTGCACAAATACCATGTGACATATAAAAATTTGTAACAATCTCCATTTTATTCCCGAGAGTCTCTGCTAAAAAAAAAAAAAAAAAAAAGTATAGCGTTTGGGGGTTATAAGAAATTTTCTAGCAAAAAATAATGATTTAAACAAAAGGTGCCAGAAAAAGCCTGGTCAGCAAGCAGTACTGCTATAGAAAGTTTTAGCAGAGTGTTAACTAGACAATCTCTAGGCAGAAAAAATTACCAAAAATGTAAAAATACAAATTTAGAGGGGAAGATCAAGCAGATTTCATCTGGAAATAAAAAATGACAGTGTCTTTTTCTGAGACTGAAGACCTCTGAAGAACTGTGTGCTCTGAGTGGAGTGTCCCTTTAAGCTCTCTCTTCTGGTACGTGAGTACACAGGTAGGGGGCGGTCCCCAGTGTCACATGCTCCTCCCCTCTGTACATTGGGTCTCCTCCTCACAGCGCTCGGCTCCTTCGCGGATAAGACGGGCTGCCCCTGACGTCACATAGTCAGACATCAGTTCAGCGAGTGCCAGCCAATGACAACGCGACGTCATGAAACAGCACAGAGCTGCCGGTCTCGGACCCCGCCCACACTGACCACTTTATGTCCCGCCCATTGGCAGCCTTGCTGTGCTCTGTGGTCTGGTTGGCGGGTGTCAGTCCGGGGGGAGGGCACTTTGTCAGGTCTGAGGCTCTGCTAAGGACTGGTGGGCTCCCGGTCATTGTCTGTACGAGGAGTCCGGTGTAGCTGACAGCTCCTCTCTCTGGACACGCCTACCCCCGCCCTCTGTCAGTCTGACTGCAAAAGCGGACGGAGTGGAAGACACCCCCCACTCACTGCAAGAACGGGACCCGGTTATCCTCTGCGGACATCAGTGCAGGTAGGGGGGACACGGCCTGTGTGGGCGACATTCTGTCATAGTGCTCAGACTGTGCAGGTGGGGGGACTGCTAATGTATGTCTGGGGGGCACTGCACTGTCCATCCATCCATCCATCCCACCATCCCTCCCTGTACCACCTACACCAACCATCCATCCCACCCTGCACCACCATCCCTGCACCACCTACACCAACCAACCATCCATCCCTCCCTACACCATCCAACCAACCATCCCTCCCTACACCATCCAACCAACCAACCCTCCCTACACCATCCAACCAACCATCTCTTCCTACACCAACCAACCAACCCACCATCCACCATCCATCCATCATCCATCCCTCCCTGTACCACCTACACCAACCATCCATCCCACCCTGCACCACCATCCCTGCACCACCTACACCAACCAACCATCCATCCCTCCCTACTCCATCCAACCAACCATCCCTCCCTACACCATCCAACCAACCATCCCTCCCTACACCATCCAACCAACCAACCCTCCCTACACCATCCAACCAACCATCTCTTCCTACACCAACCAACCAACCCACCATCCACCATCCATCCATCATCCATCCCTCCCTGTACCACCTACACCAACCATCCATCCCACCCTGCACCACCATCCCTGCACCACCTACACCAACCAACCATCCATCCCTCCCTACTCCATCCAACCAACCATCCCTCCCTACACCATCCAACCAACCATCCCTCCCTACACCATCCAACCAACCATCCCTTCCTACACCAACCAACCAATCATCCATCCCACCTACACCAACCAACCAACCCACCATCCATCCATCCCACCATCCCTCCCTGTACCACCTACACCAACCATCCATCCCACCCTGCACCACCATCCCTGCACCACCTACACCAACCAACCATCCATCCCTCCCTACTCCATCCAACCAATCATCCATCCCACCTACACCAACCAACCCACCATCCAACCAATCATCCATCCCACCTACACCAACCAACCAACCCACCATCCAACCAACCATCCCTCCCTACACCATCCAACCAACCATCCCTTCCTACACCAACCATCCATCCCTACACCATCCATCCCACCATCCCTCCCTGTACCACCTACTACACCATCCAGCCATCCCTACACCATCCAACCAACCCACCCTGCACCACCTACACCAACCATCCATCCCTCCCTACACCATCCAACCAATCATCCATCCCTCCCTGTACCACCTACACCAACCAACCATCCATCCATCCCTACACCATCCATCCCACTATCCCTTCCTGTACCACCTACACCAACCAACCATCCATCCCTCCCTACTCCATCCAACCAATCATCCATCCCTCCCTGTACCACCTACACCAACCAACCAACTATCCATCCATCCCTACACCATCCATCCCACTATCCCTTCCTGTACCACCTACACCAACCAACCATCCATCCAACCAATCATCCATCCCTCCCTGTACCACCTACACCAACCAACCAACCATCCATCCATCCATCCCTCCCTGCACCACCTACCATCCATCACCTACATCCACCATCCAACCACCCCACCATCCCTACACCATCCAACCACCCCACCATCCCTGCACCACCTACACCATCCATCACCTACATCCACCATCCAACCATCACTTCCTGCACCACCTACACCAACCAACCATCCAACCAACCCTGCACCACCTACATCATCCATCCCCTACATACACCATTCATACAACCATCCCTGCACCACCTACATCAGGGGTGTCAAACTCCATTTCATTGAGGGCCGCATCAGCATTAGGATTGCCCTCAAAAGGGCCGGTTGTATCTGTAAGATTAGATGTCCAGCGCATCCCCTCCCCTTACATTAGATGTCAAGAGCCACCCCACCATCAGAAGTTGAGTCCCCCACTCTCCCTTACATCACAGTGAACCCCCCTTACATTATGCTGCTGCTGGGAAGAAGCTGGATAAATTGCTTGAAAGTAAGGGTCTGGAGTAGGACCAGAGGAGGGCTGGAGCTCTCCTGCAATTGCAGGAGAGGTGCGAGGGCCACATGAAATGGCCTGGAGGGCCGGATTCGGCCCGCGGGCCTTGTGTTTGACACCTGTGACCTACACCATCCATCACCTACATACACCATCCCTACACCAACCAACCATCCATCCATCCATCCCTTACACCATCCATCTTTGTACCATCCAACCATCCATCACCTACATGCACCACCTACACCCATTCATCCATCCATGCATGCACCATCCAACCATCACTTCCTACACCAACCAATCATCCATCCCTACACTTGTCTGTCCATCCATCCATCCCTTCCACCAACCATCTATCCATCCCTACACTTGTCTGTCCATCCATCCATCCCTTCCACCAACCAACCATCTATCCATCCCTACACCATCCAACCGATCATCCATCCATCCATCCATCCATCCCTGCACCACCTACACCAATCCCTGTACTATCTGTCCATTCATCTGTCAATCTTTTCACCTGCTTGCCCGTCTGTCCATCCATCCACCCTTCTATCCATCTACGTGTTAGTCTATCCATTGGTCCATCCATCCATTCATTCACCTGTCTGTCCATCCACCAACCTATCCATTCATTTATTTGTCCATCCATCTGTCAACCAGTCCATCCATCCACCTGTCAGGCTATCCATCCAACTATTCACCGTCCGTCTATTTATCTGTCAACCAGTCCATCCATCCATCCATCTATCTGTCCAAGCATCCGTCAACCTATCAATTCATCAATCTATCAAATCCTGTCAACCAAGCAATCCATCTATCTGTCCATTTATTCATCTGTCAACTAATTCATCCATTCACTTGTCTGTCTATCCCTCCATCTATTCACCTCCCGTCCATTCACTTGTCTGTCTATCCCTCCATCTATTCACCTCCCGTCCATTCACTTGTCTGTCTATCCCTCCATCTATTCACCTCCCGTCCATTCACTTGTCTGTCTATCCCTCCATCTATTCACCTCCCGTCCATTCACTTGTCTGTCCATCTATCAGCCCATCCAACCCTTCACCTGTCCATCTATCTACTTGTTTGCTTGGTTGACAGGATTGGATGGATAAACTATCTGTTCATTCATCCATCCGTCCATCTTGATGGGGAGGGGGGGGGTCTCAATAGTGATTCTTATACACACAGTGCAGAGTTCTGCAGCTTGTTGTGATCCCAGGGATGCCCTCCAAACCGTTCCGAGCGGACCGAGAGCCGATCCCAGCCCTTTACCCCAAACATCGTACACAGACCAGATGTGGGGATAGAACCAAAGGAATGTCTCTTTATTGAACAGAAATACAGGCTTTTATACACTTTAAACGTAGGTCACACATGGACAATAAAACCAAATATTACCCAAAACATCACACAGTCGCAATGGTTAGATAACGAGGACACAAGACTAATTCTATCAGAGAGGATCCAACAAGAGTTGCCAAATTAGCCAACAGACAGAAAGAATAAGTGAATGGGAATTCACACCTAGACATTAGTCAGGAATTCCAGACTGTCCAGCAACAAGCTCACAAAGTACAATACACATTATCATACATATAAACACACGACCCCCCTAATAAACAGAAGATATCAGGAGACCCCAGAACCAGGTTGCTTTGAGCTGATCATATTAACATCTGCTCTATAGATCACAATCTAAAGCAGTCATTGCCAGGGCTGGACCGGCCCACTCTAAATTTGCAAACATGCACAAAAACAGTATCCGGTGTATTTGCACGAGAGTGACGTCATCACAGCCCGGCTATCCATACAGCAGGAGCATGCAAACCCAGAAGGAAGACCGGTGAAGGGGGAAGCCCCGGGCAGCAGTGACAGCATGCACCCCCTTCATTCCTTAGGACCCCTTCTTCCCACAAGAGCCTCTTCATTTTCTGGGCCCCCTGGTTGTCTTGTATTTTCCAGCCCCCCCTCTCCCCCCTGGTGTCCCCCTGTCACCTACCCCCTAGGACTAGGCCCGAAGCCTGGCTCTGCATTATATATTTTAAAATAAACAACTAATGCGCACACCTATTTTTGATCAACCACAGTAGTGAGCAGCTGCCAACATCAAACAGGTTACCACAAACCCACAGATACATTAAATATATAGCAAAGGATGTGGCGCTAACTAAAATAACAACAAAAATCCATTCGGTGCAAATAATGATTCAAACAATATGCAAAATTCAACTTGGCTAAAAGTTCATCAAAGGTGTCAATTAATATTGAAATGTGCAAAAAATAAGCGCATAACAATATTTTCAGCAAAAAATTCATATATAAACCATGCTTGTGTAGCGGGTTCTCCAAATTTAGGGGGATGACCCGAGCACTAGTATGGCTCGGGCCTTCTAATTGTGCTGGACTCTGCTTTGTTGCTGTGTGCCTATGTAGGGTTCCCTGTGGCCTGCGGGTGGCGCTGCCATGTTGGGTCAATGTTGAACCATAGGTTGCATTGGCGTATTGGATGTCCTCTCTCGGCTTCCATGCAGTGGGTGGGTTCTGCCTGCTGTGCATGCCGGGAGAGGATATAAGAGGCAGACACCATTTGTTCAGGGAGAGACCCGGGGACAAGTACCCGGAGGAGTGTGCCCCCTAAGGAGGGGGGGTGCATACACCAACTGATGAGTCTTGGGCACCTTCGGCCCGAGACCGCAACGTTCTGGGTAGGCCCAGTACCTTCAACTGGGTCTACAGTCAGAACTTTGGAGTCCTAGGATGCCCGGGTGAGGCAGATTGCTGTCTCGGGAAAGGCCTGGTGACCTGTCGGAGGGAAGGATCCTATGCTCTGCAGAACTGACCCTGCGGAGTGCTGCTGCTCTCTGAGGACAGACTGAACTTGTCCTTGGAGGATTTAAATTGCTTGTCCGAGCTCCACATCGGCTGCTAGGACCATTGAGGGACTATCCGGGTGAGCTGTACCCACTTGGGACCGAGTGGTGATAAATCTGGGAGTTCTGTACCTGAATCTGCTCTAGTTCAACTATTATCTCTCTCACCTACTCTCTCTTATCTATCAAGCAAAGATACAAAATAAACTCAACGTTGGAGTTTAAGTGGTTTGGACATTGACTTTATTGAAGAGGGAAAAGTACGGACTCATCTCTACACTCTGGAGATGGGAACCAGTGGAAGGAGGTAACTCGCTGCGGGACCCAGGTACATATACACCGCCTGACCTCTAAACTAGAGGACACGGGCTTGTGGCATGGGTGGGTGCCTCTCTTCTTTTCCCTGAGAAGAGAGGGCAGTGCTACACTTATAATTAAAACCATTTTTTTTTTTTTTTTGCACTTTAATACCCTGGACATAGTTTGGATATAATGGCTTTAATTATAAGCATGGTTTATATATGATTTTTTTTGCTGAAAATATTGTTATGCACATTTCCATAATAATTGACACTTTTGATTAACTTTTAGCTACGTTGGATTTTGCATATTGTTTGAATTATTATTTGCACCGAATGGATTTTTGATGTTATTTTAGTTAGCGTCACATCCTTTGCTATATACAGTATTTAAAGGCTTTGCCGGACTGGCCGGTTTCCTGGACAGGTACCTGCAGCACCGCCATGCTCCGGCCTCCCTCGTCTGCTCCGGGACCTCTCTGCCTGTCGGCTGCGGGTGGCACCAACTCATTTAAACTGACAGCGACCGTTACCATGGGGGCCGCCGGCCCGGAGATAGCCGAGTTTTGCTGAACAGAGCTAAAGAGCTGTCAGAGAGGAGGGGGGGGGGGGCAGCGGGAGAAGTCGAGCGGTGATGGAAAAGGACGAGTGTGGCCGAAGATGTGTGCAGCGTTCTGAAAGAGCCGAGTGGGGGTGGAAAGAGCCGAAGTGCGCTGCGTTCGGAAGCTCGATACCTAGTCATGGGCAGTACAGCAGTGCTTAAAATAATGTCCGCGCAAGTAGCGTAGCCATTAATTTGACAGGTTGTCACTGAAAGCAGCCCACTGAGCCATCGGCCCACCGGGAAACTCCCGGTAGTCCCGATGGCCAGTACATGCCTGGTCATTGCTGGTTTTGGCCCTAAATATGTATCTGGGCCCTCCAGTTCTCGGAGTCTGTGTGTTTTGGGGAGACATGGACTTGAATCTGAAACAAGACCACTCCACTGATCCCCCAGGCATACACCTCCCAAAGCCAGGGCCCATAGTCAGTAGGCAAGAGGCCACCCTGCAGTCCCCCCTAAAAGCCCCTGTCCTGGCTGGGTCTGTCACAAGGTCTAATTTAATTGTGAATGTGACCCCAGGGAGGATCTCCCACATCTCCCTGCTGGATCCATCGAATGGGATCATCCACAATGAGATCATGGGGTTGATTTACTAACGGCAAATATACTGTGCACGGCAAGTGCTCCAGAGCTTAGTAAATAAGGTGAAGCTTCACAAAGTAAATACCCAATCACGTGCAAGGAAAAAATAAATAAAACCCAGTACAAACGAACTAAACGAAAAAAATAAAATAAAAAAAAAAAGGCATTTTTGCTTCCACTTGATTGGATGATAGCAATTAGCAGAGCTTCCCCTCAGATCTAGTGATACTGCACTTGCAGTGCACAGTATATTTGCTTTTAGTAAATCACCCTCCCGGTGTCCCAATACAATACCAGTGTGCAGGATCGGGTGACAGCCGATCTCTTCTCTTTATTCTAAGTAGAATACATTTGTCACATTTCGATGTATCCCCGACTCACGAAAAAAATCTACAATGTAACCAGAGTGCCCGATCCTTATCCATGGATAAGTCCATATCAGTGTCAGGATTGCAGAATGTGTGCAGATCTCATCCGTAATGAGATATAAAGACACATTATTTTTATATAGATATATGGTATATCTCATTACGGATGAGAAACCTCGCAAGCCTGATTTTAGATTTCTGTATGTAAAAAAGCAGTGCAGCGCTCAAAAGAAACGAAAGTCCCATGAACAAGTCTAAAGAGGTGAAGGTTTAAAAGCCAAGAAGTATCAACGACTGACACCAACAGGAAAAGGAAGGAGAGAAACTCCTAGGTACTGAACAGGGTGCTTGAAAAACAATCGCTGTGCATCCACTTCAGTGTTTCCACCACCAGAGGTACAGGCCGCTCACCTTAACGAATGGACCTCTGATTTAACAGAAAGGTCATTCGAGCAGTCCCTTGACAAGGGTAATGGTAAAGATGAGTGGGCTGTCTTCACATATGGGCCTTCAATCGGTCTCCTGATACAGTCAGAAGCCTCACAAACACACTCTCAGGTGGTTGTTCATGTAAAAATCAAATGGAATACATAGTGCTCTCCGTATAATCAGAAAATACTAGTTTTATTTAAAAAAGGGGCTACTTACAAAGGTGGCACTGAGACCAGTGCCGCCTTTGTAAGTAGACCCTTTTTTAAATAAACTAGTGTAGTGCTGTGCAAACAATAAATATTCCAAGATAGCCTGTAACAGGATGATCCGGGGGTTCTGTTTGTTGCATTGCTCTGCTTGCAGCACAGGATTTTTTTTTTGTGTACCTTCCTCTATAATGGTGTCAGAAGGTGGGAGTCATTGGAAGGGAGCGGAGTCACCATCTCTGCATCTATTGACATATACTGTATATCAGTTTTAATTGAGAAGTCCCATAGTAATTGATGGTGTTCTCTTAACAATGCCATAGAGCAGCATTTCTCAACCTTATCAACTCTTTATACATTAGTGTGATGGTCATTGGGAAGAATGCTCCTTACACTTGTGGTCAGTGGGAAGAATGCTCCTTACACTTGTGGTCATTGGGAAGAATGTTCCTTACACTTGTGGTCATTGGGAAGAATGCTCCTTACACTTGTGGTCATTGGGAAGAATGCTCCTTACACTTGTGGTCAGTGGGAAGAATGCTCCTTACACTTGTGGTCAGTGGGAAGAATGCTCCTTAAACTTGTGGTCATTGGGAAGAATGTTCCTTACACTTGTGGTCATTGGGAAGAATGCTCCTTACACTTGTGGTCAGTGGGAAGAATGCTCCTTACACTTGTGGTCAGTGGGAAGAATGCTCCTTACACTTGTGGTCAGTGGGAAGAATGCTCCTTACACTTGTGGTCAGTGGGAAGAATGCTCCTTACACTTGTGGTCATTGGGAAGAATGCTCCTTACACTTGTGGTCAGTGGGAAGAATGCTCCTTACACTTGTGGTCAGTGGGAAGAATGCTCCTTACACTTGTGGTCATTGGGAAGAATGCTCCTTACACTTGTGGTCAGTGGGAAGAATGCTCCTTACACTTGTGGTCAGTGGGAAGAATGCTCCTTACACTTGTGGTCATTGGGAAGAATGCTCCTTACACTTGTGGTCAGTGGGAAGAATGCTCCTTACACTTGTGGTCAGTGGGAAGAATGCTCCTTACACTTGTGGTCATTGGGAAGAATGTTCCTTACACTTGTGGTCATTGGGAAGAATGCTCCTTACACTTGTGGTCAGTGGGAAGAATGCTCCTTACACTTGTGGTCATTGGGAAGAATGCTCCTTACACTTGTGGTCATTGGGAAGAATGCTCCTTACACTTGTGGTCAGTGGGAAGAATGCTCCTTACACTTGTGGTCAGTGGGAAGAATGCTCCTTACACTTGTGGTCAGTGGGAAGAATGCTCCTTACACTTGTGGTCAGTGGGAAGAATGCTCCTTACACTTGTGGTCAGTGGGAAGAATGCTCCTTACACTTGTGGTCAGTGGGAAGAATGCTCCTTACACTTGTGGTCATTGGGAAGAATGCTCCTTACACTTGTGGTCAGTGGGAAGAATGCTCCTTACACTTGTGGTCAGTGGGAAGAATGCTCCTTACACTTGTGGTCAGTGGGAAGAATGCTCCTTACACTTGTGGTCAGTGGGAAGAATGCTCCTTACACTTGTGGTCAGTGGGAAGAATGCTCCTTACACTTGTGGTCAGTGGGAAAAATGCTCCTTACACTTGTGGTCAGTGGGAAAAATGTTCCTTACACTTGTGGTCAGTGGGAAGAATGCTCCTTACACTTGTGGTCATTGGGAAGAATGCTCCTTACACTTGTGGTCATTGGGAAGAATGCTCCTTACACTTGTGGTCATTGGGAAGAATGCTCCTTACACTTGTGGTCAGTGGGAAGAATGCTCCTTACACTTGTGGTCATTGGGAAGAATGCTCCTTACACTTGTGGTCATTGGGAAGAATGCTCCTTACACTTGTGGTCAGTGGGAAGAATGCTCCTTACACTTGTGGTCATTGGGAAAAATGCTCCTTACACTTGTGGTCAGTGGGAAGAATGCTCCTTACACTTGTGGTCAGTGGGAAAAATGCTCCTTACACTTGTGGTCAGTGGGAAAAATGCTCCTTACACTTGTGGTCAGTGGGAAGAATGCTCCTTACACTTGTGGTCATTGGGAAGAATGCTCCTTACACTTGTGGTCATTGGGAAGAATGCTCCTTACACTTGTGGTCAGTGGGAAGAATGCTCCTTACACTTGTGGTCAGTGGGAAGAATGCTCCTTACACTTGTGGTCAGTGGGAAGAATGCTCCTTACACTTGTGGTCATTGGGAAGAATCTTCCCCTTACAGATCATAAAAAGATCAATGGTGCCAGAAATTGCTCAAGGAACCTCCAGCAACCTCTGGGGAGAAGCCCTGGTTGAGAAACCCTGTCATAGCCAATCAGAATATTGCTAGAACAATGGAGCCAATGTCTTTTTTATATAATTTTTGATCAGTTTAAGGTTTCCTGTGCATGCTACAAGAGACTAAAAATCATCCAGTCCCCTGTAATAGAGGTATTAAGTCTAGTACACACGGACCGAATGTTGTGTGTTCGGGCGGTTTCTATCGAAGGGGCATGACCGAAAAAGGTCTGCCGATCAGTGCTGTCCGCTAGAGCTACATAATTAATCATCAAAAGATTGTGATCTCGATTCGACCCCCACACACGATCTTAAAGTGGTTGTAAAGACACTTTTCTTCTTCATATAATCCCCTGTGTTATATTACAATATGTGCCCCAGTGCATGTTATTTATAAAAAAAAAAAATGCAGCTGAGAGCGCTCAATAGTGTGTTTCAACGGGGGGGGCATCCTCCTATTATAACACATTAGAACAGCAGGGGAGATCGCTGTACTAACATCAGATTGTTGGTACAGAGGCTCCAACCGGAGCTATCATGCATTATTTTTTTTTATTTTTTTTCGTTCAACCCCAAAAAACTAGTGGTGTGTACAAGGCTTTATACTCGCCTCTCTGGAGGCCTGTGTCTACTACCTTCCCACTGTTCTAGGACTGCGGCCACTATAAAACTCTTCAGCTTTTGTCACATGTTGGGGCCCCCCCCACATCCCTGCTGAGGCCTATACTAATGCTAGGGTCGGAGGAAGGAACCATTGCATGCAGAGGGGGGCACAGGCAGCCGACCCTCCCAATAGTGTTGAATGGTGAAGAGACCAACAAAGGGGTAGGCAACACTGGAGTGAAGGAGACCTACCTGAAGAACATGGAGGAGATCAAAGATCACCAGGGTGCAGCGTGCTTTTTATTTTTAAAGAGATCACCTAGCAAAACCCATTAAAAGTGAGGAAGGTTTGAAGAGTTCAGAGGCCAATAGTGAGCAGTACAGAGGTCAGTAGTTACACTGACTACAGGGGTCAGGAGTATGTAGTGCATAGTATGTTACTATGTGATGCAGAGTGGAGGAGTCTGTAGTAAATTACAGAATTTAGAGGCCAGTAGTAAGTAATGCAAAGTTCAGTAGAGTAGCGTAGCGATGTGATGCGGGGGTCAGTAGTATGTGATGCGGGGGTCAGTAGTATGTGATGCGGGGGTCAGTAGTATGTGATGCGGGGGTCAGTAGTATGTGATGCGGGGGTCAGTAGTAACTAACAGTGTTCACAAATTCCTTCCTTCACTCACTCAGCGATGCCTGGCAGACTATAGGAAATCCTCCCTTGGCTGTGTCATATGATTCGTCTTGAGTAGAAGAGGTGTCTAAAGCCTCATACACACAATCGGATTTCCATCAGACAAATCCGTGGATTTTTGTCCGAAGGGCGTTGGCCGTGAACTTGTTCTGCATACAGACGGCAGAACTTTTTCAGCCAACATTCACGTGGTTTTTCTGCTCTTTAGCACCACCCTTTGGGCAACTTCTGCTAATGTTGTCTTATGGTTAGCGTTGGTTCGGAGCATGCATGTTTGTACTTTGGATTTTAGTCCGACGGACTTGTGTACACATGATCGGATAATCCGACAGAACACATTTGTTGTCGGACAATTTGAAAACATGACCATCCAACATTTTGTTGTCGGAAATTCCGACAACAATTGTCCGATGGAGCATACAGATGGTCGGATTATCCGACAAAACACGTCCATCACACAATTGTTGTCGGTAAATACGATCGTGTGTACGGGCCTTTAGACTTCGCTTCACTCTGCAAAGCCCATTGCTGCTGAGGTGTGGGAGGGTCAGGAATTGGCGGCATGGCGGATTTGCAATTTAACCATCACATGACCTCGTTGGGTGAGTAGATTGTGATTCACCGGTTGCTGACCCCGGTCTCATGATGGTAGCCATATATAGGAGACAGATCCATCCAATAAAACTGATACTACTATGGGTGCTGCTTGAGCTGTTGCATCTCCATGTTATAGTGACCATGTGCCATTTCTTGTGTAGGTGACGATGGTGAGTCTGTGGCAGGCAGGGGGCACCCTGCTGGAGGAGGCCGTGGGAGACAGTTTGGCTTCGAAGGTGCTTCTTCCCTGCGCCTTCCTCCTCACTCTGGCCTATCTGTCCAAGTTGGCCTTCAAGCACCTCAACACGGTGGAAGCTGATAATGTGGTAAGTGTATATGTATGTGTGTATATATATATATATATATATATATATATATATATATATATATATATATATATATATATATATATATATATATAGTGTTGGAACGGTCATCTCCAGTGTTATTCATGTGAATGAGCTGTTTATACTGCATGGAGGGTTGTAGTTGAACTAGATAATTCTGCCATTGGTATACTTACTTGTATCTGATAGAGTAGAAGGGTTGTCGAGGTAAGATCTGCTACTCAGAAACCATGTGCTCCATAAGTTACTGTGGTATGCATAGTCGGCTAAATATTAACCCCTTAATATGGAAGGTAAAAGAAACCCTAACACATACCTCCCAACTTTTTGAGATGGGAATGAGTGACACCTCTGAGCAAAAGTATGCAGGCATAGGACACACCCCTGGCCACGCCCCTTAAAGGAGAATTGTACAAAAAAACCAAGATTGGTTAAACCCACAAGTGCTATTCCTTTTATATTGGCTTTTGGAATGTACAAATGCAGCAATGTAGAATTTGGATGAAAGGTTTAGCACTGGAAAACACTTTTTGATAGATAAAAAGTGCATTTTATATACATCTATATAGATCAGACCAAAATGAGGGATAAATGAGGAGGAATGAGGGACTTTGCTCCAAATCAGGGACAGTCCCTCGAAATCAGGGACAGTTGGGAGCTATGCGAACACCTGAAGCAAATGGGG
The DNA here is from genome assembly GCA_029206835.1 of Rana muscosa. Lineage (NCBI taxonomy): Eukaryota > Metazoa > Chordata > Amphibia > Anura > Ranidae > Rana > Rana muscosa. The sequence goes on along the minus strand of CM055122.1, from coordinate 280,129,528 downwards.
GTTAAGGGGGGGGGGGTTAATATTATTATTATTATTATTATTATTATTATTATTATTATTATCATCAACTAGAAAAATTTAGATCCTTTTCTCCTTTCACCCTGACCAGAACCGCCAGAGCAGTTCTAAGAAAGTGATACATGAATACCGCTGCACTGGTTGCCAGATCCTCACACATTGAAGCATCTCATGGGTTTCCCCATCATGTGGTTCAGGTCATTGGCTGTTAGTGATCAGGAGCCTGGCCTACTGGCTCCCGAACGGCACTCTATATCCAGGAGCTTTCTGTTCAGTTGTGGTCATAGTGTTGGGGGGCACTCCGGTTGAGCGTGCTCCTGACACAAAACTGCTACTCATAAAGGTGGCAGCACAGAATAAGGCCCACCTCTGTGCTTACTCATATGTGTACAGCCAGTAAGAAGGGTTTAAAGTAAAGAAAACTTGCTGCTCCGGGCGAGGTAGATGAGCGTGATGGAACAGCCACGTGAGTGCTAGCCCCGGCTCGCCTCCGTGCATAGTATCAAGGTAAGAAAAACGGCTGGACATCACGTTAGTTCCAAATGCCATTTATTTAAAAAAAACCAAGGTGGCACCACAGGACACCAACAACTAGTCTAGGTAGACGCGTTTCACACAATAAGGTTGTGCTTAATCATTACCTGGTTTAATGATTAAGCACAACCTTATTGTGTGAAACGCATCTACCTAGACTAGTTGTTGGTGTCCTGTGGTGCCACCTTGGGTTTTTTAATAAATAACATTTAGAACTAACGTGATGTCCAGCCGTTTCTTCTTGCCAAGAAGGGTTTAAATATCGCACACAGCCAGTGGGAGGGGTTTAAATGCTGCATAATAATATAATGTAGTCTTCTACCCAGCCAGTAGATGGAGCCCTAGTCTGCTCTTCACACGTGAAGAATAGTATCTTGGCTGTGTTGAAAGGAGCCTGCAAGTTTACTGATCAATGACTCCCCCCTTTTTAGATCTGGCACCTTTCCGGGTGAGTCTGATGCCTGGTTCCCCCTGTGCTCAGTGTTTCCCCTACATTACTACAAGACACAGTAGTAAAGTAGGGGACAGTAGAAGGAACCATTGCTTCATAGGGGGGCCAGGCATTGGACATACCATAAAGCGCATTGGATGATTTTGTGTGCAAAAGATAAAGTGAGCAGACTGTTTGTTTGGTTTCTTTATTTGGCTCCGAGAATTCTGGGAGTGCTCAGCCATTGTTATTTTGGGGGAGGGTCAAGTGTTCTTATGTCATTTTCTAATATTTCCAGGGGGTATTTTGGGGCTCCAGAATGTTATTTTTTAAAACATTCCTTTGGAATAAGTAATAAACTGTGGCCACTAAATGTATTATTTTTATGTCCTGTGTAGAAATATCCGCCATACATTTCATCTTCGATTCCCTTCCTGGGACATGCCATCTCTTTTGGAAAGAGTCCGATTGAATTTCTAGAAAAAGCTTATGAGCAGGTGAGTTGGTGATATCTTTATACTAGGGTTGCACCAATACTAGGCACTTGCATGAGTACTCATAATCATACTCGTGCAAATGCTCCGATACCTGAAACTGATACCTTTTTTGCCGTGCGATTTTTGAGTCCACCGCTCTTATGTGAATCCTGGCTTGTTATAGTGACTTCAGCCTGGGTTCTGTAATGGCAATTCTACCTACCCACTTACACGCCTAATGATACATAAAATAAGGGAATTAAAACCTTTTGCCTATCAGTTCACACAGGAGCGCTGCCGAAACCCGCATCTGATTTGGACAGGAATCGCACTGCATTCCTGTTCAGATCACATGTGATTCTTTGCAGTGCGATTTGAGCCCATTCATTTTGTACTTGGTATTGGCGAGTACTTGGCTGAAAGTAATGGTACTTGTACTTGCCGGTAAAAAACGGTATCGGTGCAACCCTATTTTGTACATTAGATTACTTTACTATTTTTTTCACAGTTTTTCTCTGTACATTGCTTATTGATGTATGTGTGGGTCTTAAATGTAGTCAGACACCTGCTTTTGGGTATACGCATCTTTATTCTGAACTGGTTTATGATGATGGGTGAGGGGATTGGGCCTCTAATGCCTTAGCCAAAAGTCAGACTTTAATAAATAATAATGTAATCCAAGATCTTTCCCCTTTAAAGAGGAGGTCCACCTGAATATTTTTTTTTTTTTTTTTAAAAGCCAGCAACTACAAATACTGCAGCTGCTGACTTTTAAAAAATGAACACTTACATGTCCAGCGCGCCCGCAATGTCAGGAGACGAGGCTGCCGCCGCCATGCTCGGTGAGGGAATCAGGAAGTGAAGCCTTGCAGCTTCACTGCCCAGTTCCCTACTACGCATGCACGAGTAGCGCGGCGCGCCGTCACTGGTCCCCGCTCTCTCCTGGAAACAGTGTGTTTCCCAGGAGACAGCGGGGGGGGGGGGGGGGCAGGAAGTGGCGTAGACTCCCACAGGAGTCTGTGCCTGGAAGTGGGTGCAAATACCTGTCTATCTGCACCCCCCACCCCCCTGAAAGGTGCCAAATGTGTCATCGGAGGGGGGGAGGGTTCCGAAAAGCAGAAGTTCCATATTTGCTTTAATGACTAAAGGGGATTGGTGGGGGGGGCAGTAAGAAGCTGCATGATAAATGAAAGAAGCACAGAACAAAGAACAGGTGAAGCAGGGAGATCCTTGCACTGCAGGTGCTCAGGTACAGCTTCCTCTCCAGCAAGGAGCAGCGCAGATAATATTCTCATCCAAATTATAAGTATGCTAGAACAATCTTTCTACACACACATTGGACTGATTGACCCTGGGGGGGGGGGGGGGGTGAATAAGGAATTTATTTTTTCTGGACAAAAACTGAATGAGCTTTGAGAAGCTGGACTTTGTGGACTTCTGTCCAAGCTTATTAAAAAGCCAAATCCTTCTTTTTGATGCACTATTGCTGACTTGTGTGGGCCTCCTGATGTACGATGTAACTTGTAGTGCCGCTCTGAGCAGAAAGACTTGTGTATTGTCCCACTGGTGCTCAGGAATGGGGTGCCGGTGTTCTTACGAGGAATCCCCCTGTCGAATAATGCCCGCCCGGTACTGCGCATGCGCAGCACGGAGCCGCCGAAAGCCTCCGAACATCGGGATTTACGATCAGCTGTAGAAGGCGCCTGCGCACAATAGCCGAAATTGGGCCACACGCTCCTGTTGCTCGTGCAAGTCTGCAAGGGGCGGATTTCTTCATGATCGGCGCGTGATGGGCGTGTGTGAGGGGCGGATGCCTACAGAAGGGGGCGTATTTTGTAATGATGGGCAGTGCTGTTAAGATGGTTTAGCTAGCTAACACAAGCAATAGCACTGGCCATCATTACAAAATATGCCCCCTTCTGTAGGCATCCGCCCCTCACACGCGCCCATTATGAAGAAATCTGCCCCTTGCAGACTTGCACGAGCATCGGGAGCGTGTGGCACAATGTCGGCTATTGTGCGCAGGCACCTTCTACAGCTGATCGTAAATTCCGATGTTCGGCGGCTCTGTACTGCACAAGCTCTGCCCAGTACCGGGTGGACATTATTCGACAGGGGGCATTTCTCGACAGGACACTGGCATGAAATATCACCATCTAGTAGTGTGTATCATAGGAGTAAGAACTACCGCTATCCCAGCTTGATCTGTGTTAGAATATGTATGTGGCAGCCTCATCCTGTACCGCTCCACAAGCCACGCCCTGACGCATTTCGCCCAATGCATCAGGGCTTAGTCATAAAGCCCCTGATTAAGCCCTGATGGGTGGGGTGAAATGCATCAGAGGGCGTGGCTTGCGGAATGTTGCAGGCTGAGGCCGCCACATACATATTCTAACACAGATCAGACCGGGAGAGCAGTGGTTCTTACTCCTAATGAAAAACGCAGACAAAACCAGAAGTTTTTGTTCAAAATGCACTCAATCCAGAGTTTAGATTTCCTTCACCATATTAGCTGTTAGCCAGGTGTTTGAAGATTAATGGAGAATTATTGTGTCAATTTATCCGGTTAATAAAAGTAATCCGGCATGTTCTCTTGATTTCCTGCTTTGTAGTATGGGCCCGTCTTCAGTTTCACAATGGTGGGAAAAACCTTCACCTACCTAGTGGGGAGTGACGCCGCTGCATTGCTCTTTAACAGCAGGAACGAAGACTTGAACGCTGAGGATGTGTATTCCCGTCTGACCACCCCCGTGTTCGGGAAAGGAGTCGCTTATGATGTCCCAAACCCGGTAAGATGACATGGATTTTATTAATGGACTGTGTGATCTTGTATGGAGGGTTCTCGGCTTATATACAGATGTGATAACTGGATAAAGTTACATTTATGTATTTCTCCTGTTTATTCCGCAATATACACATTCCCTTCAGGCCACGCCCCCGAGGAGCTTGCAGTTTATTTGCACATACATTTTAGGGTTGCGAGACACAATCTACAGGAATAAAGTGAAACCATGCAAAAGTTGATGCAGAACTCAGGACCTCAGTGCTGCAAGGCAAGAATGCCAACTGTTGACTGATGTACCCTTTCTTTTCTTTTCTTTTTTGTCATTCTATGTAGATCTTTTTGGAACAGAAGAAAATGTTTAAAACCGGTCTAAACATTGCTCATTTCAAAACACACGTGAGAATGATTGAAGAGGAGACTATTGAATACTTCAAGCGTTGGGGAGATAGCGGTGTCAAAAGTAAGGACAATTCTCAGTCCTGGTTGTTGGTTTCCCCTTCCATTCTGTTCTGGGGGGGATTTTCCCTTCCTTTCTCTCCTGGTGACCACTGTTAGGCCAGGAAGTCTCCATAACAGGAAAGCAGGCAGAGGTTCTAACCCTTTCCTCACTCCATCCAAAACTTAAAATGTTACTGAACCCAGGACTCTGCATTCACTATATCTGGTCTCCCACAGTACAGAGAACATGGAAATGCAATTATTTTAGTAATTATAAACTGCTGAACACCCTTTCTCAGCAGTATATAGAAGTCACAGGACTGCTATCAGTGTCTGGCCCAGCACTGGTTAAAGCTTGTAGGAGGAGTTTTCATTCACCTCTGACTGTCCTATGAGGCTGCATGACCCCTGACCCTCTGTCTGGATGGTGCTGATTAGCCCTGTGCTGATCACATGCACCCTTAAAAAAAAAAAAAAAAAACAATACACACCAAACTGAGCATGTGCAGAATGCCTTCTGGGGCTGTTCTCTCAGCAGATGGATTGGGGACAGTAAAAGAAGAAGACAGGATCAAACAGCCTTTTTACACAATGCGGAGAATTAACCCCTTAGGTTCCACAATGAGTATAACAAGCATGCTTTACTGCATATACAGACTGTTTTTACTGTTGTGGGTTTGTTTAGTAACACTTTAAAAAAAACTTTTAGCTGGAGTTCCTATACCCCTTGCACACCATTCAGCTTCTGCTTGAGTACAGCTGGTTTCTGCCTAGAAGAGTTAGGAGGATACCTGCAGATCAGGAAAGAGTTGGGGGAAATGCAGATTTTTTTTTTCTTATTTTAAAAAATGTAGGATGCTTGAGGCTGATCGTTCTCGCAGTAATTCCACCATTTACCACCCATTGTCTGCAGTAGGTTTAATGAACACCCCATTCTTTAATATTGATAAGAGTTGTCCAGTACTGACCATATGTCTGATCTCTGTAGACCTGTTTGATGCCCTGTCAGAGCTGATCATCCTGACCGCCAGCCGGTGTCTGCATGGGAAAGAGGTTCGCAACTTGTTAGATGAGCGGGTGGCCCAGCTGTATGCCGATTTGGATGGAGGCTTCACACCTGCTGCCTGGCTCCTCCCTGGCTGGCTGCCGCTGCCCAGCTTCAGGTAAGAATAATACATGGTGCCAAATGCACATCCTATATCCTGCCAGATACTTGTCTAGTTTATGTGTGACCTGCTTTGTTCTAAAATTTCTAAAGAAATGGCATCTCTGCTTCCTCCTCCCAGCAGGTAGCAGCTCCGCATCCCCTGATTCCTTCTCCCAGGGCTGGAAAGCTGTGAAGTTAACAGGAGCTGAGCTGCTAAATTACTGCTGGGAGTGGGAGCAGGGGCAGCTGAGCAGCTAAGACAATGGTGGGAGGGAGAAGTAAGGAGGAGGTGGGCTGCTGAGTCACTGCTTGGGAGGGGGGAAGCAGGGGGGACCTGAGCTGCTGAGTCACTGCTTGGGAGGGGGGAAGCAGGGGGACCTGAACTGCTGAGCCACTCTGGAAGAGAGACGTAGGAGGTGATGAGCTTCTGAGTCAATGCTGGGAGGGAGAAGTAGGAGGAGCTGAGCTGCTGAGTCACTGCTGGGAAAGGGTGGGGGGAAGCAGGTGGGAACGGAGCTGCTGAGTCACTCTGGAGGGAGAAGCGTGCGGAGCAGGGGCAGCTAAGCCACTCTGGAGGGAGAAGCAGGAGGAGCTGAGCTGCTGAGTCACTCTGGAGGGAGAAGCGTGAGGAGCTGAGCTGCTGAGTCACTCTGGAGGGAGAAGCGTGAGGAGCTGAGCCTCTCTGGAGGGAGAAGTAGGAGGAGCTGAGCTGCTGAGTCACTCTGGAGAGAGAAGCGTGAGGAGCTGAGCTGCTGAGTCACTCTGGAGGGGGAAGCAGGAGGAGCTGAGCTGCTGAGTCACTCTGGAGGGAGAAGTAGGAGGAGCTGAGCTTCTGAGTCACTGCTAGGAGGGGGGGAATCGCGGGGAGCTGAGCTGCTGAGTCACTCTGGAGGAAGATGTAGGAGGAGTTGAGCTGCTGAGTCATATTTGAGCAAGGAAAGCTGAGCTGCTGAAGGGATTCAGTGCTTCTGTTGTAAATGTTTAAGGATTAATAGCTCCCACGTGCCTGCAGCTACAGAGGTCAGTGAGGCTTGTTTAGAGCTCTTTTACTGTTTTAGTAGTAGGTCAATACTTGACTGTCCATAACCTGGTCACATAACACTTTAAGGAGCGTGGTGACATTTTTTTTTTCTCTGCTCATAATGCTGCACACCATTGCCTGCTGTATGTACTACAAGGGAACTTCAACAAAATGGTGGTGCCCACCATGAATGACAACCCTACTTTCACCTACTGCCCAGCATCTTAAAGACACACTCACACTGCAAGCCTGCTTTCAAATTTTCAGTTGTCGTGTGACTTCAGGTGTCAGAAAATGACATGACTGGGGACTATTGTAAACATTCTATGTCCACCTGGAATTTATTATTGCTACTTTATTTCCAAAGCTGAAGAACATAATCGCACCTCTTGTGGTGTTTTGAGTTCTCCATGCAGAAGACATGAATGTTTTTTTTATTTTACAGACGCCGAGACCGAGCACACCTTGAGATCAAGCAAATCTTCTACCAGGTGATCCAGAAACGCCGCCAGTCTGAAGAAAGGGAGGATGACATGCTGCAGACATTAATAGATGCAACTTACAAGTAAGCCTTTTATTCAGCTTTTTCGAGCTGTGCAAAATAGTTTATGCAGTTTTTAATTTCACACCCTTTATAAAATAACTGCTTCATTGCAACCACATGTTCCTTTTTATTTGCCAACATTCCCTGGAAAAGGGGACCCATCGAAGCTAACTGTTTGCTCCTAGTGTCTGCTACAAAGATTGGATGGTCCTGCTGTTAAGGGGGATCTTTAGGATAATTATTACAAGCCATTGAAAATCTCAAAGTGTGCTGCACCTCTGAAATGTTATATTAACCACCTAGAGTACAATCCTGTATTACACCTTCAATCCCAGGCCATTTTCAGTGCTGTGGATAGTTTGACTGACAGTTACTTGGTCATGCAATACTGTACGCAATTAATTTTATATAAGTTTTACTGTATAAAGGAAAAAAGGCCAAAAGTTTGGGATTTCTTATATTTTACCTTTTTTTTTTTTTTTTTTCATTTGTTTAGCCTATATTAATTTAAAAAAAAAAAATCAGTGCAGCACAGTGGCACGTTAAATAAAAAAAAAAAAAAATCATTGGTGGTCAGTGAGTGGCACATTAGAGCCTATACTCCCCAGGTATATTATGACCTTTAAATAGTTAACTAATTAATGCAATGGCTATCAGTGCTGTATACAGCTACATAGAGTATGTGGTGCTGTGTTCAAGCAGCAGTACCGTGTAATCCAGTCCCATTCCTGAAACAAAATCAAGTCGGGCTGTATATATACCTGATTCTGCACTTCTGCCTAGGGGGTGCGTGACGTTTCTTCTGTGATTAGTCACAGCAGATGCCGGCCAATGAATGTCCGCCGGGCACCCGCTGATCAGCAAGGAGAGACACAGGATGGAGCTCTGCCTATGTAAACAAGGCAGAGCACCGTCCTGTCAACGGGGATGTGATGGATTTTCGTTCTCTGCAAAGTAAAAACAACACACACACACACACACACACACATTTGACCCTGATCGCCCTAGATGTTTAACCCCTTCCCAGCCAGTGTCATCAGTGCAGTGACAGTGCATTATTTTAGCACTGATCATCACTATTCGTGTCACTGGTTCCCACAAAGTGTCAATTAGTGTCCGATTGGCCGCCACAGTTACGCGGTCCCGCTGTAAGTTGCCGATCGCCGCCATTACTAGTATATCCCATAGTTTGTAGACGCTATAACTTTTGCGTACACCAATCAATATACTCTTATTGGGATTTTATTTTATTTTTTACCAATAGCAGAATACATTTTGGCCTAAATAATATGAAGACATTTTTATTTTTTATAATTTTATTTTTATTAGAGTTTTTTTAGCACAAAATACATTTTTATAGTTTTTTTTTTTTTCTTTTCTTTAAAATTGTCTGGACTTTTTATGTTTATAGCACAAAAAATAAACGCAGGGGTGATCAAATACCACCAAATAAAAGCTCTATATGTTGGAAAAAAAAAAATTCATTTGGATACAGTGTCGCACGACCGCGCAATTGTCAGCTAAAGTAATGCAGTGCCGTATTGCAAAAAAAATGGCCTGGTCATGAAGGGGGGGGGGGGGGGGGGCGGTAAATCTTCCAGGGGGTCAAGTAGATATACTGTATGTCAGGGATATGCAATTAGCGGCCCTCCAGCTGTTGCCAAACTACAAGTCCCATGAGGCATAGCGAGACTCTGACAGCAGCAAGCATGACACCCAGAGGCAGAGGCATGATGGGACTTGTAGTTTTGCAACAGCTGGAGGTCCGCTAATTGCATATCCATGCTGTATGTAGATGAAGCTACCTGAAGTCTTTACAGTGCTGACAGCTGCTGCATTGATTAATGAAGGAAATGGCTTGGAACTTGGTCCAAAATATTTAAAGCAGACCTTCAGTCACTTTTTCATCTTTCCATCTATAAAATCTTCTGCCCTTGTTTTAACTTTGGATAGTAAAATGTTTTTTTCTGCCAGTAAATACCTTATACCGCCCACTTCCTGTTTCTTGTCTGGTCATTAGCCTAGGCTTATGACCTCATGCACAGCTCTCTCACTCTCCTGAGAGTTTGCCAGGCACGGAGGGGGGAGATGAGTCATAAGAGGGCCAATGAGGGCTGCAGAACTGGATGTGTGCCTCTGTAAATCCAGGAAGTGAACAGGCAGCAGCTTCAGCTGCCCACAGTTAAAATGGATGCAGCCAGACTTAGTGGAGGGAGATTTCTGCAGCGTATTTGGCAAGTACAGAATCGCAGTATATATAAAATAAAATGCAAAGTGGTTGGAGGGAAGCTTCAGAATGGCAAAATGTTTTTATTACAAATTATGTGAGCAGACTGCAGTTCCTCTTTAAAGGAGACTTGTGCTTGGAGAAATGTGTAGCCAAGCATTGCTGGCCTTTCTTTGAAAATGGGTATCTGGCTATCATGCTGATCCACTGGCTTCAGTACTGTGTGACCAATGCAGAACAAGGAAGCAGCCAGTGAAAGGATTCCTGATTGGCGTACTTGTACAGTGACACAGGAAGTATCAAAGCCATTGGATCAGGATGGAGGATTCAGCAGAGATTTCCTTTAATTACTGCATGTAGTTTACATGTTGCATTCTGTGTTGCAGGGATGGCACTTCGCTGACGGATGATGAGATTGCCGGAATGCTCATTGGTCTCTTACTGGCGGGACAGCACACATCTTCCACCACCAGCGCCTGGATGGGCTTCTTCCTCGCGAAAAACAAGTCTATCCAGGAACAGTGCTTCGCAGAGCAGAAGGCCGTGTTTGGAGAGAACCTCCCACCGGTGAAATACGAACAGGTGAAGAACTTTCACTGGTCACATTATTATTATTATTATTATTATTATTACAGACCTTTTTATATAACATCAACAATTCTATACATATTATTATGCCTTGTATAATATTCATCAGGCCCTACTCTCAAGGAGCTTACAATCTAAGCCAATTCTGCTCCGTCTTTACGATTCACACATTGCCAAACTAGGTAGCATTGTGAGGCTCCAATTTCCCACTTTAGGCTTTACAGCTTTCTTTGTCACCTTGCTCATTGGATAGAAATGATGGTTCCAGTTTTTTGTACATTGAGCAGACCGGAGACAGAGGAGGATTTAGAGATGATTTTGGAAATCAGCGTATCAACCTGACTGTACAGCATGTGTTTGTCTGAAAAGAATTACAGTATTTATCAATTTACCAAATTGCTAATTTTAAGAGGGAAGGTTTAGGGAAAAAATGTTTTCACAGTACACAGCCCCCCTCCCCCTGCACAGTACACAGCCCCCCTCCCCCTGCACAGTACACAGCCCCGATCCAATCATTTATACAGCCCCCATCCATTTATACAGCCCTCCCATCCATTATACATCCCCCTATCCAGTACACAGCCCCCATCCATTTATACAGCCCTCCCATCCAGTACACATCCCCCTATCCAGTACACAGCCCTCCCATCCATTATACACCCCCCCCCCTATCCAGTACACAGCCCTCCCATCCATTATACATCCCCCCCCTATCCAGTACACAGCCCCCCATCCATTATACATCCCCCTCCATCTATTATACAGCCCCCCCTGCACTCCCAGGAGATCCCCAGTCTTATGGGACAGAGCTGCTAGCATTCTCTACAGTTAAGAAAAAAAATAATCACTGTCAGCCCCTTCCACGCTGCTCCTCCTATTGCAAAAGAACCTTCCATATACCACAATAGCTGTTTTTTGTTTTTCACTGACCTGGTCACATGACTGCTTTCCTCTGATGTTACATAGATGGTCATGTGACCGCTGTCCTCCTCCAATCAAAGCTACACTCGGAGGAGGAGAGCAGCCAGAAAAAACGGAGCTATTTACAAGATTAGTTTTTCAATGACACTGATACAGGAGGAGCGGTGTAGAAGAGGCTGGCAAGTGATTTTTTATTTTTTTTTCCCCCTCAACTTCAGACTATGCAGGGAGCACTGTCCCAGGGCCAGGAGAAGTGGGACGGCCGGCCTGACACCCACCCAATAGGTGGCTCCTGGGGCGGACCGCCCGATCCATGCCCCCTGTTGGTAAAACCTGATATTGGCGTATAACATACAAGCACTGTTTACCCTCTGTTTTCAGGGGGAAAAAAAAGTGCGTGTTATACGCCGATAAATACGGTACATCATTTGCCAAGCAAGAGATTTGGGATTAAATATATACAGTACACTTCAGAACGAGGAAGGTCCGCACGTCACATTCAGGGGGTTTATTAACATTGACAGGGAAACATCGAAGATTATTCCAAACCACGCCTTACACTTTATTTGTGTCTGTTTCCAGCTTAAAGATTTGCAGGTCCTGGACCGCTGCATCAAAGAAACCCTGAGATTGAGACCTCCTATAATGACTATGATGAGAATGGCCAGGACACCACAGGTCAGTTATCAGGAGGATTCTGGGTAATATTTCTACTTGTTGAACATAGTGGTATGGTGGGTGTGTGTGTTTTGTTTTTTGTTTTTTTTGGTTTATGTAACAAACCTCTAAAACTTTTGTTTTAGAGTGTGGCTGGGTATGACATCCCACCAGGACACCAGGTCTGCGTATCCCCCACTGTAAACCACCGCCTGAAGGACACCTGGGAGAAAAACACGGAATTCAACCCCGAAAGATACCTTCATGAGAATCCTGCTGCCGGAGAGAAGTTTGCATATGTTCCTTTTGGAGCAGGTAATGTCCAATGGCTTTGTATGGATTACTCTAAACGACTGCGCAGTGGAATGCAAAATTGTAAAAAAACATATCACCAAAAACACTTACCTGTGCACCCCTAGCATTCCTTCCACCCTCTAGGGGCACTTAAAGTGTCACCAAGGTGACTTTACATGTATGTAATGCAGATATTCAGCCATTTCCAAAACTGTAAGTGTTTGTTAGAAATGACAAGTATAAATACAGTTTGACACCTCAGCTGTGCGGTCACGTGATCCCCTGTGCTGGCGGGCCTTGATCTATGGCAAGAAGCGGGAGGGGCCAAGATTCCCCTGTGATGTCAGCCGGCTAGCAGAGGGGAATCTCCGTCCCTCCTGCTTCTCTCCATAGATCGAGGCCAGCCAGCACTGGGGATCATGTGACCGATCAGAAACTGTATTTATCCTTGTCATTTCTAACAAACACTTAGTTTCGGTAATGGCTGGATATCTGCATTTCAAAAATTGAAATGTGCTTCATTATGCAGCGGAATTGAGGGTGGTGGGGCGGGGAGGAACGGATGGACAAGGGCAGTGGGTGACGGAGACACGTAAACTGCCCACGATAATCTGGGCTCAGCAGCCATGATTATTGTGGTCAGCAGGGGGACTCAGGAACTGGCAGGATCAACCAGGTTTATTACCAGTTAAGAGAAGAATTGCACAGTGCTGTGCTGTTATTCATGCCTTAAAGCGGGGGTCTCCAATCTGCAGCCTTTTGCTTGCCTTAATCTGGCCCTTGGGGCACTATTCATCCCACTGATATTAAACACTATTATGCCCCATTTTTGGTGTCAGGGCAGAATTCATGCCAATGGCACTATTCCTCCCCTAATATCAAAGATGGGGTGCACTGTTTACTCCCACTGATGCCTGGAAATTTTTCTATTCGGGCTGGCCAAAGTCCGGCCCCCCTAAAGGCTGAAAGACCGTAAACTGGCCCTTTGTTTAGAAAGTTTGGAGACCCCTGCCTTAAAGGAACAGGATCTTATGCCCTGTACACACGATCGGATTTCCGATGAAGTTGACTTCCATCAGTCTTGCATACACACTGTCCGACTAAATTCCGACCGTCCAAAACGCGGTGACGTAAAACACTACGACCAGCCGAGAAAAATGAAGTTCAATGCTTCTGAGCATGCGTCGACTTGATTCCGAGCATTCGTGGATTTTTCTCAGATGGAAACACACACACACACACACACACACACACACACACACAATTTCCCATCGGAAAAATGTAAAACGTGTTCTATTTTTTTTACTCCAATGGAAAAAGTCAGATGGGGCCCACACACGATCGGAAAAGTAGGATTTTTATAACACCTTACCTGTAAAATCCTTTTCTTGGAGTACACCACGGGACACAGAGCTAGTCATTACATAATGGGTTAAGGGTCACCAGCGGTGATTGGACACTGGCACAACCAATGGAAGACAGTTCCCCTCCATATAACCCCTCCCATCAGGGAAGTACCTCAGTTTTGTAGCAAAGCAGTAAGGTTCCCATAAGAAGGGGGGGACCTCTGTGTCCCGTGGTGTACTCCAAGAAAAGGATTTTACAGGTAAGCTGTTATAAAAATCCTACTTTCTTTATCGTACACCACGGGACACAGAGCTAGTCATTACATAATGGGACGTCCCAGAGCAATGCTCATATGAAGGGGGGGAGACACAGATCAAAACAGGCCGCTTGCGGACAAGAAGCCCTATACCGCTGCCTGCAGCACACTTCGCCCGAAGGCGGAATCCTCATGTCCTTTCACATCTATTTGATAGAATTTGGAAAATGTATGGACTGAGGACCAAGTTGCAGCTTTACAGATCTGAGCCATTGAAGCCTGGTGGTGCACTGCCCATGAAGCACTTATCGCCCTGGTAGAGTGCGCCTTAACAGGAAAAGGAGGAGTCCTGTTCTTTAAACCATAAGCTTGAACAATTACTTGTCTAATCCACCTGGAAATGGTGGATTTTGATACCGCTTGGCCCTTCTTGGGACCATCTGGTAAAATAAACAAAACATCTGTTTTACGTATCTGAGCGGTTGCTTGCAGATACACCTTTACCGCTCTCACTAGATCTAGAGAGTGTAATAATTTTTCCCCCACCGTCCGCGGGTTTGGAAAAAAAGAAGGCAGAACAATGTCTTGATTCAAGTGAAAAGCCGACACCACCTTAGGTAGAAAGGCCGGATGGGGTCGTAGTACGATTTTGTCCTTGTGACAAATTAGATAAGGCTCTTTACAAGAAAGAGCTGCTAGCTCTGATACTCTCCTAGCAGAAGCTATAGCAATCAAAAAGGCCAATTTCCTACTTAATATAATTAACGGAATATGGCGAATAGGTTCAAAAGGTTGCTTTTGCAACACTGACAATACCAAATTCAAATCCCATGGACACAAGGGAGACCTAACTGGAGGATTTATCCTCAGTACCCCCTGAATGAATGTCCGAACTAGGGAATGAGATGCCAATGGTCTCTGAAAGAAGACTGATAGAGCCGATATTTGCCCCTTGATGGTGCTAAGGGCTAATTTCATATCCACTCCTAACTGGCAAAAAGCAAGAATCCTGCTTATTTCATATTTCTGCGGATTCCAACTTCTGGATTCACACCAGGAAACGTATGCTTTCCAGACTCTATGATAGATGAGTCTGGAGGCTGGCTTTCTAGCATTAATGAGCGTAGAAAGAGCCGGACCAGAGACCCCTCTCTTTTTCAAAATGTGGGTCTCAGCAGCCAGGCCGTCAAATTTAGCCTTTGTAAGGAAGGGTGGAATACTGGACCCTGTGACAGTAGGTCGTGTCGAAGTGGAAACTTCCAGGGCCTTCCTATCGCCATTTTTACAATCTCGGCGTACCAAGGCCTCCTGGGCCAGTTTGGGGCCACTAGGATTACTGGTATTCCCTCCTCCTTGATCCTGCGAAGCAGTCTTTGTAGAAGAGGGATCGGAGGGAATGCATAGATCAGTGAGAACTGATTCCATGGAGTTATTAGAGCATCTGTCCCGTAGGCTAGAGGATCTCTCGTTCTGGACACAAAGTTGTCCAATTTCTTGTTGAACCTGGAAGCTAGCAGGTCTACATCTGGGTTTCCCCATCTCAGACATATGGCCTGAAAGATCTCGGGGTGAAGAGACCACTCTCCTGGTAGCAGCTGCTGACGACTCAGGTAGTCTGCTTGCCAGTTTTCTATCCCTGGAATGAAGATTGCAGAAAGGCAAGGTACATGCTCTTCTGCCCATGCCAAGATCCGGTTCACCTCTCTTTGGGCTGCCCGACTGTGGGTGCCTCCTTGGTGATTGATGTAAGCTACTGCAGTAACATTGTCTGATTGAACCCGAACTGGGTAGCCCTGTAACCTGTATGTCCAGGTTTTGAGGGCTAGATATACCGCCCGGATCTCTAGCACATTGATGGGCAGGATCCCTTGAGTCTTGGCCCAGGTTCCCTGGGTAGAAGCCTCCTCGAATACTGCACCCCAGCCCGATAGGCTGGCATCCATAGACACCACCTTCCAGGCCACTGGGAGGAAGCACTTTCCCTTCCGTAAATTCTTGGCTTCTAGCCACCAATTGAAGCTGTGGCGTACTTGTGAGGACAGGCGCATGGGTATATCCAGAGCTTGGCTCTTCCTGTTCCAGGAAGCTAAAATATTGCCTTGAAGTAGTCTCGAATGAAACTGGGCGTAAGTGACCGTCTCGAAGGAGGCTACCATCTTTCCCAATAGTCTCATGCAAAGGCGAATAGACGGCCTTTTGTTTGCTTTGACCTTGTGGATCAGGTCTTTCAGAGACTGTATCTTTGGCTCTGGCAGGTATACCCTGTTTTGGGCTGTATCTATGATCATGCCCAGGTACACTATCCTTCTTTGGGCCTGGAGAGAGGATTTTTGTAAATTTATAATCCATCCTAAATGCTCCAGGTATCCTACTGTAGTGTGTACAGCGTGATCCAATCCCTCCTTTGACTGATCTATTACTAGTAGATCGTCTAGATAGGCTGTTACCGCAATGCCCCGTGTTCTTAGGTTTGCTAACAGAGGAGCTAGCACCTTTGTGAATACTCTGGGCGCGGTGGCTACACCAAACGGCAGAGCCACAAATTGAAAGTGGCGATCTTCTACCGCAAACCTTAGGAATCTTTGGTGAGCGGGGAGGATGGGTATGTGTAAATATGCGTCCTTGATATCTATGGACGCCATGAATTCTCCGCCCTTTAAAGTGGCGACCACGGATCGGATCGTTTCCATTCGAAAATGGCGAACGTTCAGGAACCGATTTAGAGATTTTAGATCCAGGATGGGTCTGACATCTCCATTTGGCTTTGGAATCACAAAGAGGTTTGAGTAAAAACCTGAACCTCGCTCTTTTTGGGGTACCTCTGTAACTACCCCTTGAGCCATTAAGTGATTCAAACCTTTGAAGAAGGATTCTCTTTTTTTTGTGGATCCTTGGAGAGTCTTGAACCTCGGAATTGAGAAGATGGGATCTCTCGCAATTCCAGTTTGTACCCTGAGGATATTGTGGATACCACCCAATTGTCCTGGATTTCTGACCGCCAAGTCGCTGAGAACTGACGAAGCCTTCCCCCCACTCGGCCGAGCGGGGGCGCCCCTTCACTGAGAGGTTTTGGGGGCTTGCTTATTAGCTCTTGCCCCCCACGGCTTCTTGTTCTTCTGAGCCTGTTCTTTGGCTTTTGTGGGCGGCTGAAAAGGCCGTCGCCACTGGCTGGAGTCAGATTTCCCGGGAGCTGGGGAGAGAGTGCGTTTAATTCAAGGCCTCTTGTTTTTCTTTCTCTCAGGTAAAAGTGTCGTTTTACCACTTGATATCTTCTGTATATATTTTTCTAAATCTTCCCCAAATAGACGTTCGCCATGGAACGAGAAACTTGCCAACAGCTTTTTTCATGGGGCTTCCGCTGACCAATGCTTAAGCCAAAGTACTCTGCGCATCTGTACCAGCTGGAGTGTAAGGCGTGATGCCTGTATGATAGAATCTCTCATGGCATCCACTGTGAAGCATAAGGCTTTAGGCAAATTCTCCCAATTTCTAGCCTGCTCTGAAGGCAGCTCCTTCAGCCCCTGCTTTACCTGTTGGCTGATGACCTGACACATACCGACTGCTGCTACTGCAGGTTGGATAATTGAGCCGGCCAAAAGGAAGAAGGATTTCAGTAGGGATTCCAACTTCTTCTCAGAAGGATCTTTAAACACTTGTACATTATCCACTGGACATGTCAGGTTTTTATTTACACAAGAAATAGCCGCATCTACCGTAGGCAGGCTCCATTTCTTTAAAAAAATTTCCTCCATAGGATAAAGAATGTTAAACTTTTTTGGAGGTGAGAAACGCTTATCTGGATGTTGCCAGTCTGCGTACAATAGATCCTCTAGTAACGGATGAACCGGGAAGGAGCATGCACCTTGCAGGGATCTTAATGACCCTAGGGAGGAGACAGGTGATTCCGTTACCTCCAAAGAGGGTAACTTAAATGCAGATCGCACGGCTCCTGCATAGCATTGTACCTGTGACTTTAAAATCTGGGATACCGAAAAAGGCTCATCCGATATCCCCGATCCGTCTGACTCCTCATCCTCTGCTGATGTAGCCTCTTCCTCATCCTCCTCCTCCTCAGGTACTTCTGAAGGGAGGTCCAATACTGGAGGAGATCTGCTTCGCTTATTGTCCTTTTTAGAGGATTTAGCGATTAAGGTAGCAATTTTCTCCTCCAGATTATTTAGGGCAGCTGATAAAGTGTTCTCAGTGACATATGCAGGCCCAGGCTTCACTGGGGAAGCCGCCATACCTGACAGAGGTAATGGCTCATCCTGTACAGGTGCCTTTGGCAACACAGGAGAGGAAGGTACCGAGTCAGCACAGCTAGAGCCTCCTGCCTCAGGCAGCAGTGCTCTCCTATCTTTTTTTTCCGCATTACTTCCCCTGGAAGGCTTACTGTTTAGACAAAATACAAGGTACCTAAATGCATATACTACCGTGCTTAGTTTAGCAATTACATTAAGTATGCAACTTTTAACATATAACTATGCATAACATGGATGTCTTCTAGGAAGTACCCAGTCCAACCACATGGAGTCTTACGTCCCTGTATAGCTGCTGTGTTTCTCTGCCAGGAACAAGAGAACTAACAAGCTTGCTTTCTGCTGCAGTGTTTCTCACACTGACAGTCTTTTAAATTTGGCGCCGTTTCCGTGCCTGCGCGCGCCCACGTGCCCGCGCACGCCTTCGGGGCCCCACCTCCGATAAAGCGTGCTCCCGCGCGCGCGGCCTTTGCTATGGCGGTGGCCATAGTGAGAGAGGACTCTCATCAGCCCCTGTTCCCACTTACCTGCATCTGCAGGTGTCTGGTCGGCCACCGAAAGGAGGAGCGGGGTGCCCAAGCAAGCTCAGCAGCGAAGGGACGAGCAGTGTACTTCGCCGAAGCCGACACTGAACAGAGTGAGGTGAGATACATTCAGCTCTTTACTCCCCCCAGTGGCAGAAAAAGAGAAGACATCCACTTTTTTCTTAAAAAGGTCCTAAACCTAGTTTTGGACCCTCTAATCTTACCTTATCCACGCCGCAGGTTTTTTCTGCTGAAAATTTTCAGACAGATATCAAACTTCACCCCTCACGGCGGGCTATGTGTGCCAACCTTCAGGGATATGGGTTCCTATTTAAAGGATACCTCTCCCCTGGGCCTTGTACAAGACTCTTACCAGGACTTTATAGCGAAATAGCGAAAGTGCTGGATCTTAGAGCCCAGTCCTCCGAAGAGAGACATTACAGGCGACGCCTCATGGATGAGGCCCGGATCCCATCCAGATTCAGCTCATTTGTAGGCGTCTTGGATGGATCCGAAAGCATAGCTCTTTTACCCCCAGAGGGTCTCTTTGGTAGAGCTTTCCTTTAGCACCTCCTAACGCGTCCAACACCTTTCGACACTGGCGAAAAAACTGAGGTACTTCCCTGATGGGAGGGGTTATATGGAGGGGAACTGTCTTCCATTGGTTGTGCCAGTGTCCACCGCTGGTGACCCTTAACCCATTATGTAATGACTAGCTCTGTGTCCCGTGGTGTACGATAAAGAAATCCGATCGTGTGTACAAGGCATTATTTATTTTTGGTTTAACAAACACTTTAAGCTGAACTGCTTCCTGCTAGTGTGGACAGTAGGGATACAACACAAGGACATAATCTGATTTTGTTTCCCGGTTGTGCATATTCGCTAAAGTAGCTGTGGTGGGGCATTTAAAAGAAAATGTTAGTTGTCATCTTACTAACCTGTAGTGCGATTTCTGACTTTGAGTGGCACAGCATTGCATGACAAGGGAAAACTCATTCCCTGGAATTCATAAAGACTGACACAGGCAGATTTTTTTTCTAAAGTGGTGGATGGTAAGTGTCCTATTATTAAAAGCCAGAAAATGCAGTATGTGTAGCTGAGGGCTTTTAATTTTTGCAGTGGTGGGTGGGGCAAGGCTAAAGAGAAACAATCTATATGATGCTGGACACCTTACAGCCAGGAATTGAGGGCTTTGAGTTGCTGCAGCTTCTGGTGCAGACTGTAAGCAGCTTACAGTGTGCAGTAAAATCAGAGTAAGCTACTTTTAATACAGGAGAAGACCCATGCTACACTGAAGCCAAGGCTTGGGTTCAGCTTTAATATACATATTTTATATGGGTAATGAGTAGGGATGAGCTCAGGTGTGTTCGGACACATGTGTGAACCTGCCTAAACTATCCACCTGAGAAGCTGTTGAAGCCGTCAGCCAATCGTAGGTGATGGGAGGTATTCCCTGCTCTGCAGTCACACATGCAAGGGGACGTGTGTTCATGTGGCTGTGCACTGGGGAAGGTCTCTGCTGACTATGATAGGCTGTCCACTTTGACAGCTTTCCGGAGGGATAGCTCCGAGTGAGCCTATGTCAGAAGCCAATGTAGAAATCACCTTAACAACAAAAGAAATGTTACATCCATGTCAAATATTTCCTGTTTTTTTTTTTTTTTTTCCAGGTCGTCATCGGTGTATTGGGGAGAATTTTGCTTACGTCCAGATTAAAACGATTTGGTCTACAATGCTCCGGCTGTATGAATATGAACTGGTGGATGGGTATTTCCCTACAATCAACTACACAACAATGATTCATACACCCAACAACCCCATCATCAGATACAAGAGGAGGAAACTGTGAAAACACTGATCTATTCTGCAAGCGGGGATATTGTACATTACAATGTGGGATTAATTTGTTCTTGTACATGATATGTATTTTATAAAATGAATGTGAAATATTAATGTATAAAATTGGTTCCAGATTTGTATGTTTAGAAATACTGTAAATAAGTTGCATTAAATAATGTTTAATTACTATTGTGTTAATGATTTGTGTACCAAACTAAAAAAGCAGATTACTAGGAATGATTTCCCAACCTACTAGGACAGGAAGTAGAGTGTTTGACGATCCCCTGTCATCTGACCATCCATTTCAACAAACTTCCCATAAGATTATATGTGCATTAAACATATTTTACAAATGGTTATTTACCTGTACAGTGAAACCTTTGGATTGTGAGTAACATGGTTAACAAGTGTTTCGCAATACGAGCATTTAAATTTTTTATTTTTTTTGAAATCCTGACTCGTTTTGCGAGTGTTGTCTTGCAAAAGTAGCAGAATTCAAGCCTGTGTGGTGTGTAGTACTGCATTTGGCTAGAGGTGTGGGGGGTGCCAGAGCCGTTCGAAAATACTCCGTTCCTGAGCTCAGCTGAGCTGTCCCCGAGTATTTCAGAGGCTCTCCGGCGCCCCCTCACCTCTGGCCACATGAGGTATTGCATGCCATAGAAGTCAATGTGGAACAAATTATTTTCGTTTCCATTGACGTCTATGGGAAAACTCGCTTTGGATTACGAGCATTCTCCTGGAACGGATTATGCTCGTAAGCCAAGATTCCACTGTAAATGCCTCCCTTGTATAGATACCCAAAAATCCTGAGACTGCTCCTTGGTGCCGCCATGTGATGTCAGCAGCCCCTGCAGATTCGGAGCTCACTCAAGTGACATTCTTTAGTATTCCCATTTACTACATAAAAGGTTACATGAATGTAGGGGGGGTGGAGGAGCTGGGACAGCACCGATCATATTTAGACACTCCAAGAAGAGGAGAGGGCTATTACCTGCAAGAAGGGAAGGGTCTGTGGTAGAGAATGGACTTTTTCTGGAATAGTCAAATTTTTTAAAGTGGTTGTTAACCCACTTCTATTACATTATCCCATCGTCCACCATTATCAGAAGTTCCCCCTGTGCCTTTGTTCTGTAAAAAAAAAAATGGCATGATTTTACCTGTATGAACTCCACTCCGGGCGCTCAGCTTATTCTTCCCCACCTTGTTCTGTCTCGGCTCATAGCTCCAGTGGGCGGGGCAGAGCCCTCCTGCTGACATCAGCTGGGGAGGAGATGGAGAGAGGAGACGCACAGCACCGAGCCGCCTACAATCAGCTGAGCGCCTGGAGCAGAGCTCATACAGGTAGAATCATGCAGTATTTTTACAGAACACAGACAGGGGAACTTCTGATGGTGCAGAGAGGATGGAATGATGTATTAGAAGATATGAGCGCAGGAGGAGTGGAGGGAGGGGGCAGCCACATTGTCTCCTGTGTCCTTCTCTCCCCCTCCTCCTCCTCACTGCTCGTACAGACACAGAAGAGCGGGCTGACGTTATCACGCAAATAGACCATAATGTCAGGGGCTCAGCAGCCATGATTATCGTTGTCTGTTTGCAGAGGGGAGGGTATAGCTAGGCAGGATCAGCCAGGTATTTCAGGTGATACGGGGGGTCCAAATGACACAGCACAAGCACTGTGCTGTATAAAATGCTTTAAAGAAACATGATCTTTATTATTTTCTCCCTTTCAGGACAGCACCTTTGGAGAGAGCGTAGCTCCACCTCTTCACAGGAAACACTGCGTGACAACACCCCTTTCAAAAAGCAGCTGCTTCCACCATGCCTTCAGTTTTAGTGTTTCCTCCGCCATGGTGGAAGCACTGCTGGGGAACCAGAGGGGCTGCGCTCTCTCCAGGAGGAGGTTTTGGCAGTACCTTCATCTGTGTTTTCTTTCCAGACCAACCCAGCTCCTTCCCGCAAGTAAGGGGGGGCACTCCGGTGTCTCTTCCTTAGCCGGCTCACCGGAGTAATTGTCGGCCAGGGGTCATCCGCCCAGGGTGTTCGGGGGGCCGCGGTTGTGCTCACACTGAGCGTCCATGCCAGGTCTCTGCATGGCGGCGCCGAATCCTGGAGGGCAGGTGACGTCACTTCCGGTGGGCGGGGACTTCCGGTGGGGCATAGCAGCGATTGTTTCTAGCTGCTGGAACACAGGAGGAAGAGGCGGGTCATCTGGCCGGGACTTCCTTCCGCTCATAGGAGGAGCTGAACAGAGGAAAGGAAGAGATTTAAAACTCAAAAGGCGGCAGCTGCAGCGGTCCATAATGGAGGAAGCTGAACTGTCAGCAGCGATGGCGGATGCAGGCGGCCAGGCCCATGTAGGAAAGGTACAGTGGTGCCTCTTTCCTTTTTTGCACTGGGCGTTTCTTTTCCGTGTATAGTTAAAACCTGCAGCTGTCTGCTATAGTATTAATGCTCTATTAGCAGTACAGCAAAGAGTGAGACTCCGGGCACATAGGGTGTATGCTAAAGGGTACTGTAGGTTCTCTTATTAGGTGTTTTTATTTTAACCTAAAAAAAGACCTGGGGGTTTTTCCATTTTAGCTGTGGCTTTCTGAAACAACAGTAATCAGAGAGAACTACAGGAAGAAAATGCCCCTCATGCAAAAACCCTTTAAGGGATTCTTGGCCAAAACCACTATGCAGATCCTACATTGTGGATTTAGTGAGGAAGGAATCTACACAGAAGTGTAAAGATCTCTTATCCTCTGTAAGAAAAGAATTAGCAGAGACCCTAGGGACAGTGCAATGCGTTCCCTAGTGAAGAAAAAAGGCCAGATTTCCAGCCAGGAACAGAGTTCTCAATCCAGTCTCCCTCTGCCCACTTCCAGACCAGTGGAGAGTGAGTCTGAGGAAGAAAGGGGAAGCATTCCCCCCTCAACCGTTGATGAGGGGAAAGAGGCGAGAGACTTTAGGTATAAACTTTCGCTAGAGGATGTGGATGAATTGCTCAAAGCGATATATATCACTCTGGAAATTCAAGAGGAAAAATCCCAGTTGTCGGTACATGACAAAATGTATCAGGGGCTGGAGGAAGTTGGTCATAGAGTCTTCCCTGTTCACAAGATCCTTACAGATACCATTATGAAAGAGTGGAGGGAGCCAGAAAAAGGACAGGTTTTTCTCCAAAGCTCTCAAAAGAAGGTTTCCTTTTAAGGAAAAGGAAGAGTCGGTTTGGAATAAAAAAACAAAAATAGATGCCGCCTTCTCCCAAGTATCTAGAAAGACCGATCTAGCTTTCGAGGATATGGGCATCCTTAAGGATGCTATAGACAAAAGGGCAGATGGGCTACTGAAGAAAGCCTGGGACTCAGTATTGTCCAATCTGAAACCCGCAATGGCTGCCACCATTGTTGCCAGAAATATGGAGTGTTGGCTGGAGCAACCTAAAAACCATGTGATAGCAGGCACTTCCAGGAAGGATCTATTGGAGTCCTTTCCCACTTTGCTAAAAGCGGTCAAATATATGGCAGACACTTCAGCAGAATCCATCAGGATGACAGCTAGGTCCTCAGCGCTGGTTAACTCAGCAAGAAGAGCCATCTGGCTAAAAACCTGGTCAGGGGACTCTGCCTTTAAAGTAAAATTGTGCGGAATTACCCTTTCAGGAGACCTGATGTTTGGGCCAGAACTAGAGTCGGTCCTTCACAGGACAGCAGACAAGAAAAAAGTGGTACAGCAAAAGAAAATTGTTCGCCCTTTTCAGTAAGCCAATAAGGAAAGAGAGCAAGCACAGAAGAGGTCCTGGAATCCTCAGAGAGGAAGAGGCATGGGAGGGGTGCTCTTTAGGCCTCCCGAGCAAACTCCTAAAAAACAGTGACCATCTTCCAGTAGGCGGGAGACTACAGGACTTCTTTCCAGCTTGGGAAAAAACAACAAGAAGTCCTTTTGTTCTGAGCCTGATTAGACAGGCAAGAAGGGAGGGGTTTTATTCCCACATTTTTCTGGTCAAAAAACCATCAGTAAAGTTTCGCCTGATCCTCAATCTGAAGATTCTCAACCAGTCCATAAAATACAAAAAATTGAGAATGGACACGATTTTTTTCTGTGAGGAATCTACTCACTCTAGGTTGTCACATGGCATCGATTGACCTGAGAGATACATATCTCCATGTTCCAATAGCATCCCAGTCACAAATGTTTCTGCAGCTAGCAGTCAATCTGGGAGGAGGAACGGTTTGGCACCTGCAGTTCCGGGCCCTGCCCTTCGGGCCTTTCCTCTTCTCCCAGAGTGTTCACAAAAGTGATGGCAGAGGCTTTCTAACCCCTGAGGCTAAAGGGAATCCCAATAGTACCTTATTTGGACGATCTACTGTTGTTCGCAGACTCAATAGATCAGGTGGAGATCAATCTACAAATAACTCAAGCACACCTAAAGGGTCTGGGTTGGCTTCTCAACCTGCAAAAGTCAAATCTTCTACAATCCCAAAGGGTAAGGTTTTTGGGGTACAAGATAGACTCAGTACAACAGAGGATATTTCTTCCCCAAGAGAAGATAGAAAAACGACAGTTAGCTCTGAAAGCTCTTCAATGCAACTCAGAGATCTCTGTGAGACAAGCCATGTCCGCCTTAGGTCTGTTAACAGCAGAAATTCCTTCAGTACAGTGGGCCAGATTTCATGCCCATCCTCTGCAGGCAGACATCCTGAAAAATTGGTCCTATCAGGAACCTCCTAGAGAAAAGGTTCAACATAGGTCCAAAGACAAAAAGATTTCTCTGGTGGTGGAGAAACCAAAAGAAACATCACGAAGGGGCTTCTTTGGAACTTTCCAGTAACCTGCCGATTAACAACGGATGCAAGTGCATGGGGGTGGGGAGCCCACCTGGAAGATCAGGCAACTCAGGGGGTCTGGTCAGAGGCAAGGAGATGCTCGAATTGGAGGGAGTTGAAGGCTATACAGCCAAGTCTTCTCTCCTTTTAATTAGTTCTAAAGAAACAAAATGTACAAATATTATCGGACAACATGACTGCAGTAAAATATTTAACAAAACAAGGGGGTACAAGAAGCAAGACATGGATGGAACTAGCTCATGAAATTCTGACATGGGCAGAAAACAATTTAGCCTCTCTATCTGCAGTCCACCTGAAAGGTACGGAAAACACTCTAGCAGATCTCCTCAGCAGGAAAGAAATAAGGGAAGCAGAGTGGTCTCTGAACCAGGAGGTATTCAAGAAAATCACGGAAAGTGGGGCTTTGCCCAGGTGGACCTCTTTGCAAAACAAGAAAATGCAAAGACACCGGCCTTCTTCTCTCTTCAGAGGCAGGATCAAGCGCCAGGAGTAGATACGCTAGCACACAAATGGGACTTCCCTTTGTCCTACGCATTTCCCCCATTCCAACTGGTACCAAGGGTGTTAGCAAAATTCAGAGTGGAGCCCACAGAACTAATCTTGATAGCTCCCTATTGGCCAAAGAGACCTTGGTTTGCCACCTTGACGAATCTCTCAGCAAAACCAGGCTCCCTGGAGATTACCGATCAGGGCAGACCTGCTGTCTCAGGGTCAGATTCTCCATTCAGACCCAGGCTACCTCAACCTAACAGCCTGGTTTCTGAAGAACAAATCCCAAGGCAGAAAGGATTATCAGAAAAACATATCAATACCCTCCTGGCAAGCCGGAAAAAAGTAACCAGGGCTATATACTTCAAAGTCTGGAAGGTCTATAACATCTGGTGTTCCAGCAAGAACTTTAATTTCCTTAATACCGTTTCAGTTCTAGAATTTCTTCAAGAGGGATTGGAGAAAGGTCTAGCAGCAAGTACCCTCAAGATGCAGGTAGCTGCCTTATTTTTTTTTCCCCGAAAAAACCCTGTCAAGGGAACCTTTGATAATTAGATTTTTCAGGGCTATGGCAAAACTAAAGCCTAGACCTGTTATTAGTTTTCCCAAATGGGATTTGTCTTTAGTTCTTCAGGCTCTCTCTAAATCACTGTTTGAACCTATAGAAGAATCTTTGTTAAAATTTTTAACCCTCAAAACTATTCTGCTGGTAGCAGTAACTTCTGCTCGAAGAATTAGTGAAATACAAGCACTTTCATTTAAAGAACCTTTTTTGAGATGTCTTCCAGATAGGCTAGTCTTAAAGACAGATCCAGCTTTCCTTCCGAAAGTATCATCAACCTTTCACCATACACAGGAGATCATTCTCCCTACCTTTTGCCCCTTACCTTCGGGACCAGTGGAAGAAGCCCTCCACACTTTGGACATCAGGAGCTGTCTTCTAAAGTATCTGGAAGTAACAAAGAATATCAGGAAGTCGTCTTCACTATTCATCCTGATGGAAGGTACCAACAAAGGTAGTAAGGCTTCCAAGAGTACCCTGGGAAGATGGTTAAAGCAACCATTAAAGAGGCCTACATCTCTTTAGGACTGGAACCTCCGGTGGGTATTTTACCTCATTCTACCAGAGCAAGGAAGGTTTTACAGGCAGTGGTCCCACCCTGAAGTAAGTTTCTCGGTTATCCTCTCCAAGGTGCTGTCCTGAAAGGCGAAGGGAGAAAACCTTAGTTAGACTTACCGGTGACGGAATTTCTACGAGCCTTTCAGGACAGCAGCCTACTTCCCTCAGGTAATCAGAAGTAAGTTATAATTTGTGGGACCTGGTAATTGTCTGCTTATATCTTCCAGCATGTCGGAGGATTTCTTAGTAACAACTGAAGGCATGGTCGGAGCAGCTGCTTTTTAAAAGGGGCGTTGTCACGCAGTGTTTCCTGTGAAGAGGTGGAGCTACGCTCTCTCCAAGGTGCTGTCCTGAAAGCCTCGTAGAAATACCGTCACCGGTAAGTCTAACTAAGGTTTTTTTTTTTTTTGTGTTAAATGCTTTAAAGCTGGTGACAGGGTCTCTGTTAGGGCCCATTCAGACTTGTGCCTTTTATTGCATTTTGTGGTGCCGTTGACTTTGGTGCTCCCAAACACTTTACAGTAGCAACAGATGCACATTGTGGTGCACTTCATTCTCAAACGAAGGGTCATGTGCATTTTTGGTCTGTTGCAGTGCATTGGCAGCTTTTTTTTTTTTAAATAATCAATAGGATGCCTTAACACAATGCCCTTAAATAGCGTGATGGAGGCCTAGAATATCCCAGCCTTTTACATTGTTTTACTCATCAATAAGATTGCATATAATAATTATACAAGTGGAACCAGACAAGTCATTATTATTAACAACCCCCTCCTCCTAAACCTGTGACATCTATACTATAACGAAAAAAAAAAAAAAAAAAAATCGGCATTTTAGGATAGTGGATGAAGCCATGTAAATCTGTTCTCTCTGTACCTGGGCTGACTGTTCCTCCAGAACTGGGTGTGTAGTGCAAATACAACCCCATATTTTAGAGCTATTTCACACTGGACGGGCTTGTAGCTCCATTATTAGTGCAGGTTATGGAATCCATGAATTTCATGGTATAGGAGACCAAGGTGCTACTTTTTCCTAGTTAAACTGACTGCAAAATTGATCATCACGTCTTCTTCAGGAGATCTATGAATGCAAGTATGTTTGCAACCAAGGTAACATTTTGTAAAGAAAAAGGCAGGCGGCAATTGTTAATTGGCTATAATTTTTGACTCTGGCTTCATTGCTTTGTATCCAGATGCAAAGTTCAGACTTAAAAAGGAAGTAAACCCTGATGGGTTTTACTTCCGCTTTGTTCCCCTGAGAAGTAATGTTGTGCATAATGGGCTAGCATCGCATACTAGCCCATTATGTGGCACTTACCTGCCCACAATTTCCCCGCATCCATCTTTGCCCCTTTTCCTTCCGGGACTGCGGCTCTGTGACTGGCCAGAGCCACGTGACGTCACTCCTGTGCGTGCGCACGGGAGCCGTTAGTCACGGCACTTGCGAGTGAAACAGCACGGAGGTCAGTTTCCTCACAGCGCATGCGCCGAAGACATTATCCGCGCACGACAAGGTACATATCTCCTACAGGGTGCATGTTTAGGAGATATTTCCACTTCCTATAGGTAAGCCTTATTCTAGGATTACCTATAGGCAAAAGTGACAATTGGGGGTTTGCAACCACTTTAAGGTCTATTTCACACGGGCTTCAGATAGATAGATAGATAGAGATATATATATCTCTATCTATCTATCTATGAGCAGTGTAAACAGCAAGCTTGACAAAGCATTTGCAGAGCTTTCAGCAAGCGTTAATGAAGCTTTTAAAAGAGAAGTATGGGGTTTAGTTTTTTTTTGTAGAATTATACTTACCTAGGTGGATGCAGCATCGGTCCAATGGTCCCCGGCGTCGCTAAAGGCCTGTCCGTACACACGATACAAAAAATTTTGTTTCAGGAATGATCTGCTGATTTTCGGACCGTTGGTATAGTGCTTTGTATAGCCGATTCTGTTATTTCGTCAGACAAAAGCTGGATGTGCAGACTAACATTTTTGTCGTATGCAAACTCAACGTCCAATTTTCATTTAATTAGTACAGTTTTTGTACGAAAAAAAATCGTAAGCGGAAGACTACGCATTCTTAGAAATGAAAAAATACATATAAAACTAGTCACATTACGTCACTTCTGAAGTTGTATTCTGATGTATGAGAATTTTCATATGGTGAGTAACCCACTTTCGACACAAGACTAGCATGCCACAAAAAAAAAAGATGTTCGGTCGTCTGAATATCTGATTGTGTGTACGAGGCTTTAGAGTGAAAACCAACCGAACTCTCAGTTCTCAGAGCTCCCTGAGCAGAGAGCTGCTGACTGTAAGGCCTCATGCCCAAGGACGTTTTTACAGCCGCGTTTTTTACAGCTTAAAAACACCTGTCCATGTTATTGTATATTTTTTTTTTTTCTAAAAAAATAAAATGTCGGAGCTCAAAAACGCAATTGCAGCGTTTTTGCGCGTTTGACGCTTCGCGTTTTTTTATGTCTAACGCCGACGCTGAGGAACGCACTGGTCCTGGTTTTTTTTTTACAGCTTAAAAACGCCTATGCTATTTGCAGCTCAAAAACGTCTAGGTGGGCAAGAAGCTATAGACTAACATGGACAGGCGTTTTTAAGCTGTAAAAACGCCGAAAAACGCGGCTGTAAAAACATCCGTGGGCACGAGTTCTTAGTGTCACCGCTGTCTTCTCTGCCCCCCTGTGCTGGGTTGTGGAGCGGCTTGCTGAGAGGCTGACCTGGGTGTTGCTCGAGGCTTGTGGGCAGATCCAGACTTCATGGGCACGATCTTGCACAAGCCTGGACCAGCTTTCTAATGTCAGCTGACAGCGGGGTTCAGAATGAACTGCACTCCTGTGAGCCACAGGAGAAGTACAGCACCTTTAAAGTACAATTCAGTCCAGCTTGTAAATGTTGAGCACATATCTGCAAATGCTTTGTCAAAGCTTGCTGTTCACACTTCTCTTGTACAAGCTGAAGCCTATGTGAAACAGGCCTATGAATTTACTGACATGGATCCTTGTTCTGAGTTGGAATGACTCTAATTACAAAAGCCAGAGGCTCAGCAGTCAAATAGTATTTTCAGAAGGCCAGCAATAGCAGTATGACAGGGGTACTTTAAATTCATTGGTGGGGAGCTAATAAAGACCGTACAGAAAAATCATCATGCGACTGACGGCAGATGTTGTAACACATAGCAGGATGCTTTGCATCATCCCCCCCCTAGTGGTCAGGAGTGACATTTCTCCAGTATAAAACACGCTCAGATCAGATTTGTGCACCCGCATGCAGAGGATAAAAATACTAAACAAAAATAAATGTTGTTTACAAATGTAAGCAAAAATAGTGCTGATGGCTTTCCAGACATAGGAGGTACAAGATTCAAAATATATGATGGAAAAAAATTAAGCAAATTCTTTTATAATCATCTAAAACAAGACGCAAGTCTTCTGCTGTTGACGAGTTGTGTTTGTGGATTTAGTCTTCCATACAATCAGAGGTTGTCTCCCGAATATAATCATAGGTCTTCATCGGTGAAATTGTTAAAATGATGAAATTTATTTCAGTACTTTGACAAAATACCCATAAAATTCAAAACTTCTACCATTACAAAAATAGTTCTCTACATATGATATGTCCAGTCTGCGATACCGCAGCAAACGGTAGGACGAGACAGTCGCTTCAGCCTCTGGCCTCCCAGTCCACGATACATACAATTGCCTTTCACCCTCTTGATAAATACGTATAAGTTAATCAATTAAATTAGAAATCCACATAATGTACATGTCATTGACAGCTGATTTAAAAAAAAAAAAAAAAGCTGATATACAGAAAATCTAGACCGCTTAATGTGGCTTCTTCATGTCAGATTGTTGTCGGGGCGGATGTTGGTGCCACAATAAACACAATACAGGGTAACGGAAGCAGCACAATATTACAGAAGGCAAGTCAGTTATTGCGAGCGTATTATCTTCTTATGCTGTAGTGTGTTGTGTTTGCACTTGACCCTGAAAGGAAGGGAAAAAAATTGGTTAAAAACAAAAGACGTACATCAATTTCAACCAAAGGACAAACATTAAAGAGGTTCTTCACTCTAAGAGAAAAAATAAAAAACAGCTACAAATCCTGTAGTTGCCAACTTTTAATAAAAAGGACACGTACCTGTCCAGGGATCCAGCGCCATCCTCACCCAGGCTAGTCCATCACTAGACTTAGGGTTCACGGCACCGGCATCTTAACTAAAGGCACCCGGATGCCCACCGCGATGCGCTTTGTAAATGGCCCGCAGTCTAATGGGACCTGTGAAGTGTCACAGAGGACTGTGGGGAGGGATGGGGACTGGAGAACTTCTGCTTCTGCTCAGATCACTTAGGCAATCCGAGCAGAGGTGGGAGAGGGTGCCAGTCAAAACTAGGTACCCGCTTCCCTCCCCCCCTAAAGTGACATGCCAAATGTGGCAGAGAAGGGAGGACTGAAAGCGGAACTTTAAAGCGGAGTTCCACCCAAAAGTGGAACTTCCGCTTTAAGCACTCCTTGCCCCCTGACATGCCACATTTGGCATGTCATTTTTTTTGGGGGGGGGGGGGAGTGTTTGCCTTACTTTTAGTGGGACTTCCTGCTTCCTTTTTTGGGCCACCTAGGCAAATCCTCCTCTCGTCCTAGGTGGCCTCTCCCTGCCAGCGATCTTCTGGGACACAACTCAGATCCCAGAAGATCGGCTGGCCAATAGTAGAACGTAGCGCGGCTCGCGCATGCGCAGTGCACGCCCGGCCGTGAAGTCATAAGCTGTCAGTTACGATGACGGCGCAGAGGAGGGGGAGAGGAGCGAGCCTCCGGGCGGCTGCATCGCTGGACCGTAAGACAGGTAAGTGTCGGTTTATTAAAAGTCAGCAGCTATGCTTTTTGTATATGCTGACTTTTAATAAACTAAAACGCGGATGGAACTCCACTTTAAGGAGAGCAAGAAAAAAAAAAAAAAACGTCCGATTTGCTTTAGCAGGATAAACTGTTCCTTTCTAATTCACAACCCCCCCTGGATCCCTGAACTCTTTTTATGTGAAAATTAAATCTCTTTTCCTCCAGGTACAAAGATGCACTCCTTGTCTTTTGCAATTACCTTAAAACGTGTCTAAACACAAAAAACAAATATACAAGATATTGCAGCTTACCAGTCCTTAGCTGTGGTGGCTGCATTCGTTTTCTGTTTATCACCTTGTAATAAAAAGCAGGGCTCTCGGATTCCTACTGTATTAAATCATATTGTAAATGTACTGTCTGCCACTATGTTGTAAAGCGCTGCGTAAAATGTTGGCGCTATATAGATCTTGTATAATAATAACAACGACAAATTCTGAAATGTGCGTCAAGAGGAATTCGGTGTAATTTCCAGGCTAACTCTGCAATGTCCAGGCCAGTGGGGTCTGGATGCGGTACGGTCCAAAAACTAAGCTGAGGATGACCATGCAGGATAGCTGTCGATCCTGCAGCAATGTAGAGAAGCGTCCTGATTGAAAAAAAAGAATTGAAGACAAAAAATTTGCTAGAAAAACACAGATTAGTCTTTATATCAGCAGAGCTGAAGAAAAAAAGACATCCACCCTCTTAGGACACTTGCAAATACTGAGGCACTCTGGTAGTGGGAGGTGTTCTATTTTGGGTTGGCCTACGCTTCGTGTAAGGCTGGATTCACACCTATGCTTTTTTAGCGATTTTTGCAGATTTGCTCTACAGAACGTGTTCCATAGGAAACCATATTAAATGGGCTGTAGTACAAATCTGCAAAAATGCAAAAAGCACTAAAAATGCATACGTGCAAATCCAGCCTTAGTGTGTGATCCTTACGTGGGCAGCAGCACAACCCCAAGGGTTAAGACTCCCCGTGTACCTCAACGGACAGGAAATAAAATAAAATAAATGCAACCATCACATCTAAGGACTTGTGAACTGTAATTAAATAGAATTTTGTTCTTTGGTTTAGAAATCCTTTAAGGATGGGGAACTTATCCAGCTTTGGGTGTGGAGAATATGAGCCAATCCAGAAAATCCACAGCCAAAGCAGGAACTATCCCTTTTAAAGACTCATTCCTTTTGTATAAAGTCTGTGATTTTCTATTACCTGACTGCACACTGCCCAGTCTTTTCTGCAAGGCCTCGAGCCGAGTTATATAATCTGTCAGTGCTCTGTCTGGATCGTAGTGCTGGAGATGAAAGCAGGGACTTACATCAGATGCAGAGGTGTACCTGGAAGGGTGGAAAATAAAGTGTCAGTATTCGAAGCACAGTCACAGAATCCGAAAACAGCAGTTCTGCATAGCCCTCTAAGACGCTCAAGGACCGCCCCACGTACATATACTGAGTCAGGGTGGCCCCTAAGCGCAATATCACGTACCCGTACGCGATTCTTTTCTTCAGCTCCGCTCCTGCTATAATTGGACACAGCAGGAGCCAATCAGTGGGTCTGCCGGAAACCTGACGATCTTTCTGAGAGAGGCAGAAAGGCGGGTCTGCCTATGTAAACAAGGCAGATCGCCGTTCTGCTAGTAAGGAAGACAGAGATCTTGTGTTTCTGTTGAGCAGAAACACGGATCTCTGTCTTCCTACAGTTAAACTATCCCCCACACAGTTAAGCCCCGTACACACGGTCGGACTTTTGGCCAACAAACTTCATTTTGAGCAAGTTGGACCAACAATCCGACCGTGTGTACGCTCCATCGGACAAACTTTTTTTGCTTTTTTCTTGTTTTCATCGGACAAAAGTTGGGTCTGCAAACGGACAAACTTTTGCCCAACAAAAGTCCGATGGAGCAAAGTCCGACCGTGTGTACAGAAAACCATCGGACTTTTGTCCGATGGACAAAACAACTAATGTTAAAATCAACCAACAATAGCAGAAGTTGACCTAAGGGTGGCGGTAAAGAGCAGAAAAGAGCAGAAAAACCATGTGACGTTGCAAAACGTTTTGGGAAAGTTTGCAGAAAAGTCAGAGCGTGTGTATGCTATGGGTGTTCCCGACCAACTCCGTTCGGACAAAAAAACACAGAAAAGTCCAATGGAAGTCCGACCGTGTGTACAGGGCTTAAGAAAGCGCTCAGAGGGAACACATTTAACCCTTTGATATTAATATTTGACGCTGTACCCAAATAATTATTTTTGTCCTTTTTCCCCCACAAATAGCGCTTTCTTTTGGTGGTATTTGATGACCTCTGCAGCTATAAACAAAAAAAGACCGTCAATTTGGCAAAAATATAAATATATTTTTTACTTTTTGCTATAAAACAAATCCAATAAAACATTTAAAAAAAAAAATCAAATTTCTTCATCAATTTCGGCCAATATGTATTCTGCTACAACGTTTTGGTAAAAGCGTATATTGACTGGTTTGCGCACAAGTTGTAGCATCTACAAACTTTGGGATAGATTTATGAACTTTTTATTTTTTTTACTAGTAATGGCGGCGATCGGCCTTTTTTTTTTTGCGGGACTATGACATTGCGGTGGACAAATCTGACACTAAGTGACACTTTTTGGGAACCAGTGACACCAATACAGTGATAAGTGGTAAAAAAATATGCACTGTCACTGTACTAATGGGTAAAGTAGTTATTCCTGCGCTACAGTGGAAACTATGTGTGCAGAGGGTAAAGGTGCAGGATGGTGTTATGCTCCAATCAAAATGAATGACTAAACATAACTGATATACAGCAATGATGGATGAATAAAACAGTGAACTGAATAAGAGTGCAAATAATAACAAATAGGTGACTGTATAATGTGAGTAAAATCACATCGTATGAATGGTGGATGGATAATTTACCTAAATGGGATTATTCATCCTTCATTGTTGTATATCAGTTATGTTCAGTCATTCATTTTGATTGGAGCAGAACACCATCCTGCGATTTCCTCTGCAACCGCATATATTATTATCTTCACGTTGTGATTTAATTTATGCACCTGAGTCACCTTATCTGCACTGTACTAATGACACTAGCAGGAAAGGGGTTAACATCAGGGGTGATGAAAGGGTTAACTGTATACCCAAGTTGTGCTTACCAACTGTGGGGGAGGCCGTTTTGACTAAGGGAAGGTAAAGATCTGTGTTCCTGCTTAGCATAAACACAGGATCAGTACATTCCCCTCCCACAGAACAGCGGCCTGCGTTGTTTACATAGGCTACCACTCTGCCTGTGTCCCGAACGATTGGCGGGTCCCAGCGGACATGAAGTCCACTGGACCTTCCTATTTGGCTCCCGCTGCATTCAGCCCCGAAAGTTACGTGACTTGGCACAGAGCGGCCACCTTGCCAGAGTATATGTGCGTGAGGCGGTCCGCAAGAGGTTCATTTGCAGGGATTTCCTCGTACTTCCTATTTTGGCTGTGGGACAGGAAGTAAAGGAAAATCTCCTCAATGGGGCACAGCTGGCAAAAACAAACAAAAAAAAAACCCAACAGGTGTTATAACCCTCCCTTACTATATCCAAAACGTAAAAAAAAGTTTTGCCCATATTTTACTTTAATTACTCTATAGTGCCTCCAGCTAAAGGTCAGTAAGGGCTTTGTTTTCACTCCTTGTTAGATTCTTGAATGTCCATAACCTGGCCCATAAGCCAGAGTGGGAAAAAGATTAATCTGCAAAAAAAGTGTTGTAAAAACTATTGTAGTATGCATAATTTACCTAAATGGGATTGTTTTTTTTTTTTCAAAACCTAACCCTCAGCTACAGTATTCTGTGTGCTGTAAAATGTTTACATGTGGCTGCCTTAATAAGGACTGGCTATAAGCTGCATGTTCTGCATTGACAAGAGAAAACTGTAGCTGCTCAGTAGTGATTTGTGTAGAAAAGAATCCACAAGTGGTTGGAAATTTCCCCGATCACAGGTATAAACTTATAGTATTGAACCAGCTTGGGACACACTAATAAGAGACTAAAGCACAATCTATAGATCACCTGTGCTGGGAATTCACAGTGGACTGCGGAGAATTGAAGCCGGACTGGGAGCGACAAGTTGAGATTCTCTCTAGGCTTCTGGCGGGGTGACAGGCTGAGTCCGTACTCACCTCGTTACCTAAAAAACAAGTCCTTGTTATTACTCATTCACAATGCTGCAAGCACGCATTCTTATGTGTTTTAGAAGCTCCATTTACATATCAGCATTTGAAAATGAATGTGTTTTTATTCATGTTTGCTGAATTTAAAGTCTATTTGTGTGTTGCATTTAAAGTTCGAACCTTGTCTCAGCTGTAGGCACTTTCCACAGAAAAGCAGCAGCAAAAGGAATGCAGAAGGAGGGGGGTGTGTAAAGAGGGGGGTGAGGGGGGTGTGTAAGGCTCCGCATTTCTCTTGCCGCTGCCTGTCAGTGGAAAGTGTTCACAGCTCAGACAAGCTGCACTTATGAATCAGCCAATCGCCTTCTAAGCTGTTGTCAGGCCAGCCACACCAGGATAGGTTGGAACTCAAATTGGGTTAGAATGAACTGTGCAACATGGGGCAAAGTACTAAATGTATTTTGTACCATAGGGGGAAAGAACTGTAACAAAAAATTATAATAGATCTTCTTTAAACCTTTCAGGAAATAAGCTACAACCTAATATTTAGGGGTTTTTTTTGCCAGCGTTTTTGCAGTGTTTAGGAGCAATTACAAGTGTTTAGGAGCAGTAGCATTTTTGTTAAGGAGCGGGCGTCCTTCACAACCAGTGAATAGCTGGTTGTTAAGGAGCTGGCCAGGAAGCCGGCTGCCACATCCTTAACAATGGATGATACATCAGCTGTCAGCAGTCTATACAGACAGCTGAATGTCAATGAAACAATTGCCAGCAATAAAAAAAAAACAAAAAAAAAACAGCATGGTGTCCCCCCCCAATCCATACCAGGCCCTTTCGGGTCTGGTACGGATAATTAAGGGGAACACTGTGCCAAAAAAAAAAAAACTGCATAGGATCCCCACCCCCCCAATCCATATTAGACATGGCATGGATTTTGAGGGGAACCTCACACCAAAATGTAAAAAAAAAAAATGGTGTGGGGTCCCCTCGAAAATCCAGTCCAGACAGGGAAGGGGGGACGGAACAAGCGAGTCATACCAGGCCACATGCCCTCAACATGGGGCGGTGCTTAGCAGCGGTTAACCAGTGTTAATTTTGGCAGCAAATTTCGATTTAGTTTTAGTCTAATGCCGCGTACACACGATCATTTTTCCCGTCGGGAAAAATTAAATTTTTTCCGTCGGGAAAAATTAAATTTTTTCCGTCGGGAAAAATGACATTTTTTTTTTTCGCCGAGAAAAACGATCGTCTGTGGGCTTTATGCCGTTTTTCTCGTTGAGAAAAACGGCAGGAAAAACGACGAGAAAAATTAGAACATGTTCTAAATTTTCTCATCGTTTTTTCCATCATTTTTTTCCGCTGCAGTTTTCCCATAGGGAGACACTGCCGCGGAGCCCACAGACGGTCGTTTTTCTCGTCAAAGAAAAAAATGACGGGAAAAACGGTCGTGTGTGGGGGAACATGCCGTTCCCTCGTTTTTCATTTTTTTTCATGCCGTGATTCACGGCGGTGTTTTCACCGCCGTGAATCACGATCGTGTGTACGCGGCATTAGTCTTGGGACTAAAATGGCATTTTAGTTTTAGTCCCATTTTAGTCTTCTGCAATTGTTTTAGTCGTATTTAGTCGACTAAATCTCCAGTGCATTTTAGTCGACTAAAAGTCATTTTAGTCGTCTAAAATCTAATGAGTGTAATTAAATTGTAATGCATTAGTTAACATTTCTCTACTATTTCCAAACTCATTATATACTGCTGGAATGAAAAATCTAATATCTTATTATTTATCTTATTGTATTGAGGTATGAACATTATAGACCAGTGTTCATTTTGAAGTCAAATTTCAATTTAGTTTTAGTCTTAGGACTAAAATGCCATTTTAGTTTTAGTCGTATTTTAGTCATCTCAATTGTTTTAGTCATATTTTAGTCGACTAAAATAGTATTAATTTAGTCGACTAAAATGTTTTAGTCATTTTAGTCGACTAAATTAACACTGCGGTTAACAGGAGAGTTCA
Organism: Rana muscosa; assembly: GCA_029206835.1. NCBI lineage: Eukaryota > Metazoa > Chordata > Amphibia > Anura > Ranidae > Rana > Rana muscosa. Next base: position 280,091,734 of record CM055122.1, on the reverse strand, counting down.
GTGTTTTTTTTCTGCTGGAAAAATGCTCCAAAAAACATTTTTTTTCTGCTCCTAGATGCTGAAAGTAAAAATCAAAAAGCCAATAGCATGCACACATTGGATAAGACTATTAAGCTTCTATGAGCAGAAAAAAAAAATGCTATAAAACAGCTTCTAGGAGCTTAAAAATAAAAATCAAGATCGCTTGTGTTGATGCCGTGATCTGTCAGTTTTTGTTTTGTTTTTTCCATGCAACCTGCTAGTTAAACGTAAAAAAAAGAAGAAGGGAGGTGTGTACCTCACCTGATATCTGTTAGGGTATGTGTTTTTATTTTATTTTTTTAAATTTTTAGAGAGAAGTACAAATACAGCATCAGCTGTCTATACAAACAGGGACCTGCTGTTTTTGCAGCCAGACACTGAAGAATTATTGTTCTCCAGTCAACCTTGCAGCAATAGATACAAGTTAGACACAGTTAATCTAAGCACCCACGGCACTCTTGGCACATGCCCTACATCTCCCTCTCTATAGAGCTCAGCATTGTTTTAGCAGGCTCGCCTCACCCGCACCTTGCCCACAGCTGTTTCGGTCTGTCCCACTCGTGGTGGAAATTGTGGCTCGATGCCACCGCCGTACCAGAAATTTCATCCTGCAAAAAACAATGTGGTTAAACCCTCAACTGGCTACATCACAATTACATTAACATTATATAGTGGCCTAACATCGTCTTATGGTCCGAAATGCTTCTAAGTTAGCAAAAGTGCTGACATTGCAACTCAATCCCTGCTATCTATGCGACACCTACATTAGGCCTATATAGGTCTATATCTATCCAAGATAAAATTAAGTTCTGCCCCTCCAAGAGCCTTTGCCTCACCCTTGTCATTCAACAATGAAAAGCAAAACTTCAATGAGCAGTAGAGGCTCTGGCATTTGACAGTTGAATGACAGGAGTGGGTTTAATAGCAGGGATGGGGGACAGCAGAATTCAAAGCCCCCTTGGAACAAAGGGGACTCCCCACAGGAAAGCAGGGATTTATCTGAAGAACACAGGTACCTGTAGGCCCCAGGTGGTGCTGCACTTTAGCACTGTTGATACCTTAGAACCATTTTACGCAAGCTCAGGTTCAATTTAGAAGAGAATTACAGTGAAAAAATAAATAGATTCAGATGTTATTTTGGCTTTAGATGGGAGTGGAGAAGGGTTAGAACCTCTAAAATGTTTGCTGCTGCCTGCCCCCCTTAGGTTATAGAGATGACTGGGGGGTTGGTGTCTGCAAGGGAGAACACAGGCAGGGGCTGATGACTTGGCTTGGAAATATCAGTGCAGCAGGGGCACTGTGTTGTCATCTCAAACATGAGATTTCTGGCAGATCAACAGGTATTATTCTGTACATGCAATTTTCTTTTAAAATGGTAAAACATGGGAAAATGTGCATGTATTGCATTTTTATTATTTTTCCCTGACGTACACTTTAAAACAATAATATAATAAATGAAAAGGGCTTAAAGCCTAACTTCAGGTTTAATGAACTGTAAATCGTTATTTTGAAGGAAGTTGGTCCAAACAAATTCCTTCACTAATCGATGCAGTGGCTGTGTGGCCTATAAAACCTGTATGTAGCATCAGCTATAAAGAGTATACAGCTCGTGTTCAAGCAGGAAAGTTCCTGTCCACTCTTGGAATAAAATCGATTGGGAGTGAGCCCTGCTCAACCCTTCACAAGAGGGTTTATATTTTATGAACGAATACAATGCTTCCTCTCATTGGCGGAGCACGTGATGTCATCTTGCCCCGAACGACGTCATTCTATGATGAAAAGTGTAGGGGGGTGCGACGTGCTGACGTGGCCATGATCCTCGAATCCCGGAAGGATGGGTTGCTGCTAATTTGGCTGGCTGGCTTATGTTGTTTTAAGACGCATATACATTTCTTTTGATGCAAGTGCAATATTTTGAATATTTTAAATAAAGCTTTAAGGATTTTATGCTATGGTAGAACCTTTTGTATTTTGGGGATTTCATACGATAACGTCTCCTGAATGGGTGGCCCAAATGCCCTATAAGAGGTTCCTTGGATGATGTAAACACCCTGGCTGGTTTGAAGTGTCACCTGATAGGAGGTCTGTGCAAGTTGGCAATTGAACACTTTTCCTATGGTGGTGTCGTCAGCTGAAGGATCACATACAATATGGTGGTGGATGGTGCGGATACTGTTAAAGAAGTTTTGCATCACGTCTGGGATTTATTAGATCACCGGTGTTTGGATCACTCAGCTTCTATCCCATTTACAGCGCAACTCTACATATGAATTTATTATTTGGAACTGTGCTTTATCTCACAGAAGAGTTGCTGCTTTGATGTTTTGTATACAAGTAAGGTCTTTAGCGCAGTTTTTATCTTGTTTGGATATACGTAATGTCATCCGCCTGCCCCTCCACTTCAGCCAATGAGACAAAGCCTTGTATTCATTCAGAAACGACAAGGCTTCCTGTGAATGGCTGATCAGCGCTTAGTCTGACTATTTTGTTTTTGGAGTGGGATGGGAAGTCCTCATCATGCAGCTGGAGCACAGAGCTGACAGTTAATACTACAAACAGGTTATAGAGCGCACACAGCTGCTGCATGTGTTATTGAAGAGAGTAGTTTGTTTGGACCAGCTTGGTCCAAGCGAACTATGTAAAGTTCAATAAAATCTGGAGGTTTTACATTTTTCCTGGAGAACCTTTTTAAAGTGAAACGATTACTTCTCCATGAATGGTGAAATAACCGATTCACTAAAAGCTCTGCATACAAAAATAACTTCCCCATGACAGGCATTTCAGACACGGAGGTCTTCTGCTGTTTCAATGATCTGTACCTGAAAATGGCGATGGTTACCCTGGCAGCAGAGCGGAAACGAGTGAAGGCTCTAGAATGATTGGTGATCACTTCTAAGTCAGTGTAGGTTGGGTGTCCGCCCATTCTGGCAATCAGAGCTAGCGTCGCCTCCTCGCACTCCTGGAACCCTCCAAGTAAAAGCAGAAGGTACTTCTTCTGGTAGACCAGGGCTTTCCGAAAGCTCTCAGATCGCAGGTATTTTCCATAAACCCTCTGGGAGAAAACAGAAAAATACTTTTAATGAGAATCATTCCAGTTATTACTAATAGTATCTAGAGACACTAGATGGTGGAGAGCAATGCATAAAGAGGGAGGGAGGAGTACTCTGCAGACCTCCCAGCACCAGACTAGCTTGTGTAAAACAATATCAGTCAGCCATGAAAAATCCAACTAAGCTTCACATATAAAATTGTGTTGTAATCCAACAGATCAAGTAAAGGAAACTTTGCCCATGCCAGTCAAAGTAACAGGTTCACTTGAAAGGGTTTGGTAACCCACATGATTTACTTTATATAATCTGCTCTGTCTTCTAAGGATATGTCCCCCTGTGTGTGCTGTATATATAAAAAAAAAGCCGTATATACCTTATCTGTGAGCGCTGATCAGCGGTCACGTGATGCGCCACATCTCTCCTCTCCCCGTCTCACAGATGCAGCGGGAGGGGCCAAGATTCCCCCGCTGACGTCAGTCTGGAGGGGAGGAGGCGAGAGCCAGAGAAATGTGGCGCTGATCAACGCTCACAGATAAGGTATATACGGCTTTTTTTTTTTTATACAGCACACACACACACACACACAGGGGGACATATCCCTATAAGACAGATTCGATTATATACAGGAAATCATGTTATTACAGCAGCAGCGGGGGTGTACCCTGACACAGGAGTTGACAGGCAAGGAAAGAAGGGGGGAGGAAGACACAAGAGCAGAGAGGAGAGACAGCAGGACTGCGGCTGTTGAAGCATGCAAACTGACCAGTGTCAGGGCTCAGCAGCTATGATTACTGTGGCCAGTTTACATAAAGGTGGGGAGAAACTGGCAAGATCAGCCAGGTTTTTTAGGTGTTACAGGGGTCCAAATGACACAGGACAAGCACTGTGTCATATAACATGCTTTAAAGGAACAGGATCCATTTTATTATTGGGTTAATATATGCTATATGCCCCACCCCTGCACTGGAGCACAGACTCACATTTCAATTACTCCTTCACCAATCTGTTTGGCAAAGGGAGGCAAGAGAATCCGCCATGTGTAAAATAATGAGTTGCTCAAGTTGTAGCTTACACAGGGCTATGGATTCCTACCATGTGACAGTGCTGATGCTGGGTGAATGGCCCAACACTGTCAAATGGAGCGAGTCACATGCTCCCCTATATCTTCAAGTATTGTAAATTTATTTTTGCTCCTGATAGCTAAACATAGCAATGGGAGACGGAAGGAAAAGGGGTATATATGTTGCAAAGGGAAGGGAGTGAAAGGATTAAGGGAAGGAAGCTAATGGCGTTACACACTGCAGTCTGATTGTACAATCTTCTTTAGGTCTACGACAAACTACGTAACACAAGCGCTTACCTGATTGGACACAAACTGAATTATTGTTTAGGTGAGGCTTCGATTACTTAGTTTTGCTAGGTCTAAAGGAGATTGTACAGAGCTTGCAACCTATGTGGACAGCTTTAGGGCCAGTGCACACACTATTTAATGCAGAATTCACACAGAGCACACTCCCACATCCAGATACACAGACTTGTTCAAGAATAGTTGCTCACTTTCAGTGTCGCGTTCTCAGTCCCCCGACCAAAATCCCTCTGCATGATTTCATTCCTCAACTCTGATTTTACTTTGGACAGTTCCGCCTCTGTCTGCTTCAGAGACTTGTGCAGGCTGAGCTTCTCTCTGCTCCAAGCTTCTCTCTCTGTTACTAAAAGTGTATCTGTGTTCAGGGAGTTATCCACCGGAGACTGAAGAAGGCAAAATAAGACAGTGTAATCAGAATGACAACAGGCAAAAAGATCACCTTCTGTATACCTTTAAGTGTCACAGATAACTGTTCTGGTAAGTACATGCAACCACATAAAATCTCCCTTTAGCCCTCGTTCACACAGAACACAGCTTTGAAATCGTGCACGTTCATCTGAACGTGCACGATTTCAAAGCCGCATTTCAGTCCCACTCCGGGGGGCAGTTAAAAAAACATCTGTGCGGCTTCATGCACAAATGTCTATTGAAATCACCCCCGAAGTCGCCAAAAGTAGCGCAGGAACTACTTTTGAAAATCTGTGCGGCGCTGCAAAGTCGGCGTTGCACTAATTGGGACACTCCTATTGCTGGCGATGGCCTCCGATTTGAAATGCGATTTGATCTGTCAAATCTGCTACATATTTTTGTTAAACAAAAATCCCAATAAGCGTAAATTGATTGATTTGTTGAAAAGTTATAGTGTCGACAAACTATGGGATATATACTGGAATTTTTATTTATGATTTTTTTTAAATTTCGTTTTATTTTTTTGTTTTTTAAGTAATGGCAGTGATCAGCGACTTATAATTGGTCTGTGATAGTATAGTGGGCAATCTGCCACTAACTGACACTTTGTTGGAACCAGTGACACTAATACAGTGATAAGTGCTAAAAAACATTCACTGTCACTGTACTAATGACATTGGCTGGGAAGGGGTTAAACATCTAGGGCGATCAAAGGGTTAAATGTGTTCTTAACCAGTGTTTGTGTGTACTATGTGATGTGCTTTTACTAAGGGATGTGCTGGTTTTTATACCCAGCACATGTCCGCTGACAGGACAGAGCTTTGCATTGTTTACATAGAGCTCTGTCCTGCCTTCCTCCTCGCTGATCAGTGGGTGCCAGCAGTCATCCATTGACCAGCACCCGCTAATTGGCTTGTGCTATGACTAATCATCATCATGCGATTCAGGTGGGAAAAGAAAAAAAAAAAGGGTCCTGCACCCTTTTGGTGCAGATGTGATTTGAGCCATACAAAATGTATGGCACAAATCGCACCGCACAGGCAATGCGGTGCGATTCCTGTGCAAAACCCTTGGACGGTTTCCTGCAACGCAGAAGTGTGAATCCAGGCTAAGGTGTAAATCCAGCCATAAATGTTTTGAAAAGCCAGAGATATAAAATCAAGGAAAAGAGTTTAACTTTGAATGGTTCCTTTCCTGTCATCTACTCACATGGTCTCTGGATGGCCCTCTTGCTCTGTAGTGAGATACTTCTCCCTCCAGCCTTAACAGAGAATTCTGCAGATCCTTTTTTTCTTCCGTTAACCTACTGACATACCCTGTCAGCTCAGCATTCTGGGTAAGAAGCTTCTCTGTCAGAGTGTTGGCGGATATTCCTGATGGTAACACCAGCTTCTGAAGGGAGATGGGGGACACATAAAATTGAAGTTATACATGTTCCCGAAATTTGTGGCCACTAATTTTTTTTATATAAACCAAAACTTGACCGATTACATTCTCCACTGTCCAATCATAATCTAAAGATGAAAAGCTTTGCAATACTTACCCACCTGGAACTACAGGCTAGCACTGGCTGTAGCATAGCCTTAGAAGATGATTATTTTCTTTGGGTTCATTGAAAAAAAAAAACCCCGTCCCTCTGGTTGTGTGTGGCCTGTTGTCATTGTTGAAGTTTTGTTGTCCTTGTACTGCCAGCTAGCAAGTCTTTTTAGCAGTGGTGGCGAGATAAATCCACTCCTTGTGCATTTCATTTGCACACAGCCTTCACTTATAATCTAAGAATCATGCAGTTTCCTTTAATCCACATTAGAAAAAAAAAAGTCAACTACCCATGCGAATATATTACTTAATACTTGCTCAAATATTGCCTCCCAGTTTGCAGAAGCTTGTGAACATGTGCTGGCCTGCAAAGGAGAAAGTTACAATTTGCGGTACAGTGAAAAGATCCCATTCACCCACACTACAACTCCCAGCAGACCTTGTATCCCCTGCTGGAAAAGGGAGTGATGAAAGAGTAGGGATTAGCTTTCATGCTTGCCACTGGAACATTTTCAGATCTTCATTACAGTTCTGTCTAGGAGGTATGCACTGGGACAGGTCCACCCAAGATAAAACATGTGGATGCACTTTTCTTTCAGGTGGGAGAGGATACATCAGCCACACATATAACTCTGCTGTCCTGCATGTCTATCAGGGAAACATTAAAAGAGAAGTATGGGATTTATCCATTTTTTTAAATCATACTTACCTAGGTGGATGCAGTATTTGTCCCCCGCCAGCTCTAAGGCTGCGAACTGAGCGATCAATCACCGTCGATTGCTCGGTTCTCAGTGGTCCCTGAGCAGAGAGCTGCTGTCATTCACTGGCTCTGTGCACTGCCCCCCGCACTCACTTAAGTCGGGTGCTGGTGCTCTGTCAAAAGAGCAAATTCTTCAAAATCTCCAATTACGTCACTTTCAGTGACTTTCCAGCAGCAGTAATTGCAAGTTTCTACGACTTATCGATTTTCACAGAACACCGGCAGCGTATACACTACAGTACACAATATAATGAGTGGACATTGTTAGCCCGTCCGCTAGTAACCAACAACATGGCCGCCTCCAAAGCGGCAACAATTTGTTCTCTCCTTGAGTGGTGTTCTCTCAAAACAGCCAACTGGTCACATACTGTAGTGTATACGCTGCAGGTGTTCTGTGAAAACAGCCAAGTCGTAGAAATCTGCACTTACTGCTGCTTGAGTCACCGGAAGTGACGTAATTGGAGATTTTGATGAGTTGGCTCTTTTGACAGAACACCGGTCCAGGCATGTGGGCAGATCACGACCATATGGTCACGATCTTTCCCGAGCCTGGATTGGGTCTGTGACATCAGCTGCTAAAAACAGGTCACTGGTGTGCAGAACTGTGATCCACAGGAGAAGTACGGCCAAATGAGCTTTGGCTGTACTTCTCCTTCAAGAGATCTTCAAGAAATAGATTAAGGTACTCACACCTATAAGCAGTGGCGGCCCGTGGTAATTATTTTTTTTGGGGGGTGGCAAACAATAACACATCCCCCCAATTGTTCAGGTGGGTCTGGTGCACTCACCCCATCTATGGTGGGCAGCGCGCTTCTCCCAGGCTTCACCGGAAGCCTCCCTTGCTCGGTGGCGGCTTTCCCTTCCCCTGCTCTCCAAGGGCATCGCGGTGGCTTCCATTTCCTCCCTCCTCCTCGGCCGCCAATTGGGACCATTCCCTTTTTGGCCAATTGCAAAACTGGTCTCAGACCTGCTTCCGATTGGCTAGATTGAGGATCAGTGTTTCAATAGCGAATATTAATTTTCTGTTGGAACACCTGGGTGGGCTCCTAGTGCAAAGCTCTGCACCACGAGCCCATCCTATTTTGAAACCCATTAGAGCCTCTGGCTCTAATCAGGTGCTTCAAAAAACACCCCCGCTGTTGTAATTCATCTGTGCCCGTCGCCCTGAAGGGGCCGGATGCATGAATAGGGGGTTACGGTGTCCTGTCATAAGAGCGGCCGTGGATAGAGCATGGGGGTGGTGGCCGTAGATAGAGGGGCCACTGCCTATAAGAACACTTCTGGTATGACTAATGCGTATATAGAAAAACAAGAATAGCTACAGATCTACTTTAGAGCCTCTGTAGACAGACATACGTTTAATTCAGAACTATATTTCTCTTCATATAAAAGTCAATGGGAATGCAAAAGCAGCTTGTAGGAGTTCAGCTGCAGGCCCAATGCACTTGGATGGAACGTAGAAGTCTCTCAAAGATATTTAAATGCAAGCCAAACGCACTCTGCCATTGCCCAGTAACATAGGCCTTACAGTGAACTCATGCTTTGTCCATGCAATGTAAAGCAACACGTTTCATTAACTGCTTGCCACGCCAACTGCTAATATTTATCTTCCATTCATTCGCCTGCAGCATCGTTCAAACCTGACAGTGAGGAGAGGAAGACCTGTGTAAGTTTTATGCTGCTCTAGTTAGAGATTCCCCAGGGCTGAGGATTCCTCCTCTTTGCTCCCAACACAGATAAGCAAACTTTTTGCTTAGCATGGAAAAAGCACCCATTCGCTTTAAGTTCCAACATAAACAGTAAATGGCTGAAAATGGCGGATATAAAAGCTTGGTTAGAAAATACATATCACCAAGTAAAAGCTGAATCAAGCAACTTGGATATAAAATGTAAGAAAGCGGAAACTAACTTCATAAGAATGTAGAAGCATCATCTCACCTGTCCTTGTAGTGATAAAACGGCCACATGCTCCAGCTGAGACAGAATTCCCTGAATGCTGTTTTGCGACCAGGCCAAGTCCTCATCATCAGCTCTCTCAAAGAGCACCCTGTAACATACATACACCACAAAGGGTGTCATTAGTTCCACTGCAAGCCAGTGATCACCCCAACAAGACCCTGTCACCGACATAAAAAAAAATGCAAATAAAAAGCAAAGAAATCAAGTATTTTACATGCTTACTTGCAATTTTCCTTTCCATAGGCAACTTTTTTTCATTTGTGACTTTGAACTTGGTAGGGATTTTGTCCACTACAGGAAGAGTCAATTCCCCAAGAAGCCTTTTTATAACTAGTACCTCTAGAATAAGGCTTACCTATAGGTACTGTAAATATCACCTAAATGTAGCCTACAGTTTGCCGTTCTGGCTCTCTGCCTAATGATCAACAGGTGCCGGCAAACATCAAGTCCACAATACCCACAGATTAGCTCTCACTGTGTAAAATCACAATGGGAGCGGGTCGCTGGCGGCTCGCATGCGTGCCCCAGACCTGGAAGTGCAGGATCACGTACTAGGTAGATGATTCTGTGCAGCAGAGCCACCTTACCGCCGTATATGAAAGTTATACAGTCGGCAAGCGGTTAATAAATGTATAAATTGCTAAAAAATGTCCTCACCTCTGGCTGGATTTGGCTGCCAGCTGTCTCAATTTAGCTGCCACTTGCTGCAACCTTCGCTTGATGTAGTCTATGCTGAAAGAAGCCCCTTCCATTCCAGGGTCTCCACTGACAACACTCAGAGGATCAGGGCACAGGAGATTCGGGGGGCTTCCTGTTTGAGGTTGTACCATACTCCTCCCCAGGGCCGGAGAACTTCTCACTGCAACCTAGAAGGAAAATAAGATCTTATAATGTGTTTCAATTGAGTGGTAAATACCATGTAGAGAGAGAGAGAGAACCGTAAACCAAGACGCACATCTGCCAGAATCTACCACTTGTAGAAGACACCATTGTCCAAAACATATCTGGGGGAGTGGGAAGTGAAGCCAGCAACACAAGTGTCTACAAGTAGGGATGAGCTCAGGCGTGTTCGCATTGAACACATGCAGAGCCCGCCAAGGAAGTCGGCACCGTCGGAACTGCGCTGCGCTAATCACAGGCAGGGAGACATTGTCCCGATGCTCCGCTGCAGAGATCGGGAAATGTCTCCCTGCCTGTGATTAGCGCAGCACGGTTCCGACGGTGCCGACTTCCTTGGGGGGCTCTGCATGTGTTCAATGCAAACACGCCTGAGATCATCCCTATCTACAAGCAGATCATCTCCAAACCTTCCTTATATAATTAGAAACTCTCCACTAACTTTAATATCCAGTTCACAACAGGCCACTGTAAAAAAGCATGTGTTACCGCAACGCATGCTAATGAACCGTTTGGGAGTTGGTGCACTGTGGCGTTTTAATTTGGAATGGCACTCCAACGCACCTCTACAAAACAATTACAATTTGTGCTGCAAAAAACGCAGCCAGCACTACATTTTCATGTATTGAGGTGCCTAATGCAAAGCTCCTCGATGCACAAAAGCGCTTATGACGTAGTGCACAGCATTGTGTGGACCAGCCCTATTGCAATGAAGTCATGAAGACTTCAATGACTGCATGCTTGTCCCTGGTCAGAGACTCATTAGGTAATGAAGCCAGGACAGGGATGATGAAGGAGTCTGCGCCTTTAAAGCATTATTAAACCCAAGAGCAAACATTATATTGAAGCTTACCAATTCTTAGATGTGATGGCTGCATTTGTTTCCTTTTTAGGCTTTCTTTCCTCTATTTTCATCTGGTGAGCCAACCACCAAGTCGGCTGTTTTTCACAAGCTCAAGCTCTCCAGCAGAATGTATCAGTTTACATCAGAGGTCTCAAACTGGTGGCCCTCCAGCTGTTGCGAAACTACAAGTCCCATCATCCATCTGCCTGTGAGAGTCATGCTTGTAACTGTCAGCCTTGCAATGCCTCATGGGACTTGTAGTTTCGCAACAGCTGGAGGGCCGTCAGTTTGAGAACACTGGTTTACATGGATGAGACAAACCACCTAACACTAGCTGGTGATTAAAATGGTCAGCTTTTATTTATTCATGTAAAACCTTTATCCCAGAAGGAAAAACACTGTTTGTTGTAACCGATTATAAAGTGTGAGCTGGAGTTTGACTTCAATTTGTAAGCGTCTCTAAATCTGTTATTACATTTAGCACTATACACCCCCCCCCCCTCACTCCAGTGACCATGTTGATGTGCTGCCTGTGGTCATTCCTTCAGAGATATGTCTCACTAATACAGGAGGTGTGTTACTGGCCAGATCACCAGGTGAAAACAGAGGGGAAAAAAGCCAAAAGAAAAGAAAACCGATACAGCCACCACATCTAATGATGGTTAAGCTGCAATATATTACATTCTTAATTTTGGGTTTAATACCGCTTTAAAAAACAAATCCGTAATCCCTAAATCCCAAATACCTCACTCAATACAGTGCTGTGCTTGTCTGTAGCGACTCTCTCCTCTCTCCCTGCACGACAGAGGCAGCAGTGGGAGGGAACAATTTGCTTCTGCGGCTATCAAATTCTGTGAGGAGGGAGTAGAGGACAAGGCCAAGTTGCGTTGCGTGCGTCTACAGACACACACATCCCCGGCTTGGGAGCGAGGTGGCACCTGGTGGTTTCCTATGGTGGTACACAAAGAAGAGGAGCCCAGAGCTCCTGCTGGGAACCCCAGAAGAGGAGGATCAGAGCCGCTCTGTGCAAAATGCGAGTGGAAAATTTAAGGGCTGTGTGTGTGTGTGTGACACCAATCAACAAGACACCAATCAACAAGCCTCCCCAGGTTTACCGCCTGGTGGTAAGTGCGAACGTCTGGCAAAGCCAGCCCGCCATGGTGTTTAGGTAGGACTAGTAGTTTGTGCGAAAGTCGCGGCCTCTTCTTAGCCCATATGAATTCGATGAATGCGGATTGAACCTGTCTAAAATAGAATGCCGGGATATGGATAGGCAGGGCTTGCATAAGATAGAGAAATTTCGGGAGGATCGTCATTTTTAGGATGTTGCATCGACCTATCCAGGAGTGCAGACCCGTGTGCCACTGGTCAAGCAGCGATCTAACTGTCTTCAGTAGGGGCGGGAAATTGAGGTCGTATAGCCGTGAGAAAGTATGTGGAATGCATGTGCCTAAGTATTTCAGGGCGGTTGTCGTCCACTTCAATTTGAAGCTGGATTGTAGATGTGCGAGTTGCGATTGCGGCAGTCCTACACCCATCGCCTCCGATTTTGCGAAATTGATTTTTAAGTTGGAGTGCACCCCGTACGACGCAAATTCCCGTAATAAATTGGGGAGGGAGACCGAGGGAGTAGTGAGTGTGAACATAAGGTCATCCGCGTAAGCCGACACCTTGTATTGGGTGTGGTTCACCGTCACCCCAGAGATGTCAGGGTTCAGTCGGACGTGACAAAGGAACGGTTCCAGCGAGAGGGCAAAGAGGAGAGGGGACAGTGGGCACCCCTGTCGCGTCCCATTGGTGATTGGGAAAGAGTCTGAAGTCATCCCATTAGCCCTTACTCTAGCTGACGGACCCGCATACGTCGCCAAAATCCATCTCAATATGTTCCCACCCAAACCTATGTGGCGAACATAAAGGCCCAACTGACTCGGTCAAACGCTTTTTCAGCGTCCGTGCCTACAAAGACACTGGGGGCGTTCGTGTGGGTGGCCAAATAGAGCAAGTTTAGGACTTTGGTGGTATTGTCCCTTGCTTCTCTCATTGGGACGAAGCCCACTTGATCTAAGTGTATCAGGCGAGGCAGGTGGGATTGTAGTCTACTGGCTATAATTTTGGTGAACAATTTAAGATCCGTGTTAAGCAGGGATATAGGTCGGTAGCTCCCGCAGCAGGTCGGGTCTTTTCCCACCTTGGGAATGACCGCAATCTGGGCTTGTAATGTTGTGGCATGTAATGTGTCCCCCCTGGTGAGACCGTTAAGCAGCCTAACTAAATGATCGCCCAGTGATGGAAGTAACGTCTTGTAATATTGGAGTGCGAGTCCGTCCGGTCCGGGGGCTTTTCCTCGTTTTGTACTGCCTATCGCAAGTTGCAACTCCGGCAGCGTGATGGGTTCCTCCAGAAGATCCCGTGTCTCAGTAGGTAGGGTGAGCATACAAGAGGAGGCTATGTAATCTGTCGTACGGTCAGGAGGCGGAGGTGTCGTGGATAGGTTGTACTATGACTCATAAAAGGCTTTGAATTCCTGTGTTATTTGCTGGGGCATCGCTATTTTTTGACCCGCCGGAGAATGTACGTACGGTATAGAAGACGCCAGTTTCTGGGAACGTAAGGATTGCGCCAGTAATCTACCGCACTTATTGCCTGACTCATATACCTTCTTGCGAGAGACTTGGAGCGATGATTTCGCTTTAAAAGTAAAAAGGTTAGTGACTTGCATGCGTAGTGTGTCAAGTTAATTTCTAACCAGGTCAGACGGTGGTTGTTTGTGTCTAGATTCCAGGGTCTGTAGTTTGTCAAGGAGCAGGGTCAGTTGGGCTGTCCTTTGTCTTTTAAGTCGCGCAACGTGCTTTATGAGTACACCCCTTTATGAGTATGCTTCCCATACTAGGCCCGTATCACTGTCAATGTCATTGTTGGTATGGAAGTAGTTGGATATTTCCCTCTTCACGTCGGCTAGTACCTCAGGGTTCTGTAGAAGGCTCTCATTAAGCCTCCATGGCTTCCTTTGACCTCTATAGAAGTCGGTCAGGGCGTATCGCAGTGTAACTGGGGCATGGTCTGACCAGGTGATAGACCCCAGTGAGGTACCTTTAACCGCCTGGAGTTGGTTGTGGGGGGGAGTAAAAAGTAATCAATGCGCGAGTATGTGTTATGAGGGCGAGAGTAGAAGGTGTAGTCTCGCTCACCCGGGTGAAAAAGGCGCCATACATCAATGAGCTGTGAGGCATGGAGAGCCAAGTGGATGGCCTTGCGCGTGCCTCGAGTGGCAGAGGAGCGTCCTGTGGAGGTATCCTCCGCCGGAAGCAGGGGGATATTGAGGTCACCGCCAACGATTAGCTGGCCCTCGGAAAACTTGCGGAGGAGAGTTAGATGTTTTTTAAGAAACGTATCCTGTTGGCTGTTCGGTGCGTAAAGGCTCACAATTGTCACCTTCATGCCCCCGATGAGACCCTTGAGGAAAAGAAATCTGCCCATCGGGTCAGTGAGGACTGCGATTAGGGACCACGGTAATTTTGCCGAGATCAAGATAGAGACCCCTCTAGATTTGGCTTCCAAGTGGGTCGAATGATACACCGTCGGGAAGAACCTATTTTTGAGAATCGGAAATGTGCTCTCCCGGAAGTGTGTCTCTTGTAAGAGGACGATATCAGCGTCAAGGCGTCTCATATCGTTAAGCAGCATCCGCCGCTTTTCAGGGACATTCAGTCCCTTAGTGTTTATCTAGATGTTTATCTCGTCCATATTCGCGGGGGGTGGGGGGGGGGTAGGAGAGCTAGAGGGAGGAGAAAGGGGAGACAGAGGAACAAGATTAGTGAGAAAAGAGTGAATAGAGAGATGAGAAAGACCCCTGGAAATGACCAGTCCCGCAGGTATAGAGAACGCGTCCGCTGGAGGAATGTGCCTGCAGCGGACGTTAAACCAGCTAAGCTGGTAATCTAAAGTATCTGCAAAACTATTGCAATTACGCTCCCCAGTAACGCCTGGGTAATGTGCGCTGTCCTAATTGGGCGTGTGTTCAGCAAGGGACCATGGGAGTCTCCCAGTCCCTTCCCGACCCCAGCGGCCTATACTGGGTGAGTGGATGTGGGCCATAAAGAAATGGTTGGTGGTGCATGGTAAAAGATGTGAGTAAGGAGTAAGGACACTGAGCTAATCCGGGTATGAAGGTCAGGTCAAATACATCTCTATAGAACAACAACAGCAGAACAAAACAATCAAAGTGCACAAGCTGACTAACATGCAAGATCCCTCCCCGCCGCCCCCCAAGTAACCAATCCGAGTCCCACCCCCATCTGTCACCAACAGGGCACACCGGAAAAAAAGGGGGGGGGATGCCCGACAGTAATAGCGCCAATGGCACGTCTCCCCTGTACATCTCCAGTCCCCACCTCCCCCCAGAAGCCGAGGCCAGCTGCCCATGAGGCGCCCATCCCCCCAACCCCAGACCGACATCAGACCCCCATCCCCGGTGCAGCAGCCTCGGAGTAGCAGTTCTTGAAACCCCACAAGTCCCCTGATATGCCATATCCAGGTAGTGACCCACCCCAAGGAATTCAGAAAGCCCACCCTCCAGCATAAAAACTCACGTGACCCCCAAGATATGGTAAGTTTAGACATTTCCTGGTATCTCAGAGCAGCTGTGGAGCATTCTGTCCCATGAGCCCCTCAGAATGAGGCGCTGGCGGATCTGAAAATGTAAAAGAGGGGGTACACAGAAACAGTACAGTGGGCTTCAGTGCACGGGAAGGGGGTGCTCTACATCCCTGAGCGGCAAAGTTTCCTAGCACATCTGCTACAAAGTTCACAGGGCCCGCCAGGGCAATGGGTCAGGTCTGTAGGCAGAGTCTCAGTAGCACGGGGGGGGGGGGGTCTCCATACTACAGCAATGCAGTACTGTGCCTGTGGGCAAGTGGGAAGGGGGGGGGCGCCAGTCAAGTCCCCTCTTGGCATAAGTCTCACAGGAGCAGGTCAAGGCAAAAACAACAACAAAGGCCGGACTCCATCTCACGGGGAACCGGACAGATCTACGAGGCGACCTCAGTCCAGGACGAAATGGGGGAGGCAGGGTAAAACACACATGGTGGTGTGGGGCACAGGATGGGCAGGAGGACGTGTGAGGCAGGCCAGCCCGGCACCCCAGGGGGGGGCGGGAGGCCCCGGCCATGGCGCATTGTTCGCAGGAGGGGGGGGGCGGGGGAGTGGGTCCAACATGGGGGCCACAGCAGCAGCAGGATAAA
Organism: Rana muscosa; assembly: GCA_029206835.1. Classification (NCBI taxonomy): domain Eukaryota; kingdom Metazoa; phylum Chordata; class Amphibia; order Anura; family Ranidae; genus Rana; species Rana muscosa. The sequence continues at coordinate 280,075,653 of CM055122.1, read as the reverse complement.
CACAGTCAGCTCATGTAAAGTTCAGAGAGAAGTCTGCCCTTAAGGCATTAAGACTCACGTGACCCGGAGGTGGATGAAGCGCAGGGGCGACCACGAGGCCTCTGGAAGCGGGCCGGCGGGTTGATCCCGCCGGCAGCTGGGCCCGAGCGGCCTGTCGGTTTCGGGATTCTCATCAGCCAGTCAGGTACACGCACCGGCTCCGTTCCCAGGAAGGTGAAGAGTTCCGGTAGGTCTGCAGGGGTCCTCAATGTGAAGGATGAGTATGCCTTGCGGAAGATGACCGCTAGGGGATAACCCCAGCGATAAGTGCAGCCTTGTCTCCTAGCAGATTCCAGGACCGGTTTGAGCATTGCTCGGCGTTGCAGTGTGGCCCTAGAGAGGTCAGGGAGGACTTGTATACTTGCTCCATCGAAGTCAACGTCCCCTAGGTCCCAGGCCTTTCGCAGTATGACCTCCTTTTGTGCATAGCGATGCAGGCGGCACAGGACATCACGAGGTCTGGAGGGGTCAGCGGGTTTGGGGCCCAGGGTGCAATGTACCCGGTCTATTTCTAACGTGGGCGGTGTAGACTCCAGGATTTTGTGAAAGATGGCCGTGACCGTCTCTGCCAGGTCCTCAGGGCCTGTAGCCTCAGGGATTCCCCGCAGCCGCAAGCTCTTGCGGCAGCTGCGGTCTTCCGTTTCCTCGAGGTGGAGCTGCATCTCCTGGGCCTTCGCTGTATGTAAGGTGTGTGCTCGTTACAGGGCCTGCACTCGGGACTCCTGCGCTGCCATCACAGTCTCCCCGGAGGTCACCCGGTCGGCGACATTGTGCAGCTCCGTCCGCACCTCCTGGATGTCCCTGTTATGCGCCTCCTCCATGCGCAGTAGCAGGGATTCTATGGCCGCCTGCGTGGGGAGGGCCTGCAGCATGGCACGGAGGTCAGAGTCTAGCTGGCTCGGGGCAGGGTCGGTCATACCTGAGCGGAGGGCAGCCGGCGTCCCCGTGAGGGGGTCCGGGTCTGGAGAGCAGGGTGCTGTGGTCGGCTGTAGCATGGCAGGGGACGGCTCCGTGCGGGTCCCATGTGGCGCGGCTACAGTGGCGCCCGGCGAGAGTCTCAGCGGATCCCCGAAGTAGCGGTGGATGCTGGTTTGGGAGGTCTGGTGTCGGGTCCCCATGGTCGCCGATCGTGTCCTATAGCGATCAGGGGTGCTCATGCCGTACCCACATGAGGTAGAGGTCGTCTGGTGGCCGCAGAACTCAGGCTAGGCCGGGAGCTCCTCCAGTGCACGTCCTCACTCGGCCATTGCTAAGCCACGCCCCCCTATTAGCTCATTATGCCTTTCTCTTACAGATGGTTTAAAAAAAAATAAAAAAATTTATAGGGGTTTACAACCACTTTAAAGCTGAAAGTCCGCACTTCAAAATTTGGATTGTTTCGTTTTAAATTTATTCTGGTGGCATACAGAGCCAAAAGTATGAATATTGTGCCTGTGTCCAAATATATATGGACCGAATCGTATACATACAGTGCCTTGAAAAAGTATTCATACCCCTTGAAATTCCCCACATTTTGTCATGTTACAACCAAAAACATAAATGTATTTTATTGGGGTTTTATGTGATAGACCAACACAAAGTGGCACATAATTGTGAAGTGGAAGAAAAATGATAAATGGTTTTCAATTTTTTTTTTACAAATAAATATGTGAAAAGTGTGGCGTGCATTTGTATAGCGCCCCCGAGTCAGTACTTTATAGAATCACCTTTCTCTGCAATTACAGCTGCAAGTCCTTTGGGGATGTCTCTACCAGCTTTGTACAGCTAGAGAGTGACATTTCTTTCTCCCATTCTTCTTTGCAAAATGGCTCAAGCTCTGTCAGATTGGATGGAGAGCGTCTGAATAGCAATTTTCAAGTCTTGCCACAGATTCTCAATTGGATTTAGGTATGGACATTGACTGGGCCATTCTAACACATGAATATGCCTTGATCTAAACCATTCCATTGTAGCTCTGGCTGTATGTTTAGGGTCGTTGTCCTACTGGAAGGTGAACCTCCGCCCCAGTCTCAAGTCTTTTCAGACTCTAAATGTTTTTTTTGTAAGACTGCCCTCTACAGTGGAACCTTGGATTACGAGCATAATCCGTTCCAGGAGAATGCTCGTAATCCAAACCACTCGCATATCAAAAGGTTGTTTCCCCATAGACGTCAATGGAAACAAAAATAATTTGTTCTGCATTGACTTCTATGGCATGCAATACCGCATGTGACCAGAGGTGGGGGGTGCCGGAAAGCCTCGGAAATACTCGGAAAGGCGCGGGGACAGCTCGGCTGAACTCGGGAAACCTCAGAAAGGCTTGGGAACCAAGTATTTCTGAGTTTTTCCGAGCATTTCCAAACGGCTTCGCTCGGCTACGGCGCCCCCCCACCTCAGGCCAAACGCGGTACTGCACAAAGCTGTGGCTTGAATCCTGCTCGTTTTGCGTGACAACACTTTAAAACCGTGCTCGTTTTGCGGAACGCTCGTTAATCGCGTTACTCGCAATCCAAGGTTTCACTGTATTTGGCTCCATCCATCTTCTATCAAATCTGACCAGCTTCCCCGTCCCTGCTGAAGAAAACCATCCCCACAACATGATGCTGCCACCACCATGTTTCACGGTGGGGATGGGGTGTTCAGGGTGATGTGTAGTGTTAGTTTTCCGCCACACATATCGTTTTGCTTTTAGGCCAAAAAGTACAATTTTGGTCTGAAAGAAAAACTTTATCTTCCAATACAATTTTCAATAAATTGCAATAAAAATGCAACGTGATTTGCTTTATACAATCCCGATGCAACCAGGAGGCGGCGGCAGGCCTCAATTTCTAGTTCACTTGGAATCACTGTATATAATCTGTGTGGGCAAAACCACACAAAAAGTAAAAAGGATAAAATTGCCAGACATAAATTCTCAATAAGCGATAAACTTACTAAATTGCCACTGGCTGGGCATTTTGTGGAAATGGGACAGAGAGGGGGTGATTTACGAAAGGCAAATCCACTTTGCACTACAAGTGCAAAGTGCACTTGAAATTGCACTTGGAAGTACAGTCGCTGTAAATCTGAGGGGTAGATCTGAAATTCGGGGAAGCTCTGCTGGTTTTATTATCCAATCAAGTGCAAGCTAAAATGCTGTTTTTTATTTTCCTTGCATGTCCCCCTCAGATCTACAGCGACTGCACTTGTAGTTTGCACTTGTAGTGCAAAGTGGATTTGCCTTTAGTAAATAACCCCCATTGTATCACACGTTAGATATATGGTAATTGATTAAGTTCCCCCAAATAGAAGAGGTGGAAATCGAGAATTTATTTTACAAAAATTGGAGGTACAGTTGGATAAATCATTTGGATACATTGCAACCTAGGAGCCTGAACTCTGATTTTGACTTGCCCGTATATACTCGAGTATAAGCCGACCCGAAAATAACCCGAGGCACCCAATTTTACAACAAAAAACTGGGAAAACGTATTGACTCGAGTATAAGCCTAGGGTGTCCATCTGCATGCCTCACTGTGTCCATGACTAGACTGACGTTTAACATAGGAGTCTATGGAAGGGGTGCCCGGCTTTGAAAAATCGGTGCTCCCCGGCCGTAGGTCCCCTGGACAACAAACTTTGCACACTTGTAGAGGAAAAGTGGGGCTACATGTGTGTCAAGTTTAGGGTCCAGGGGACCTACGGCCGGCCGGTAGCGGGTCCCCAAAGTCCGGGAGATCAGGAGCAAAAAGGTGACTCGAGTATAAGACGAGGGGGGCATTTTCAGCAAAAAAAAAATGTGCTGAAAAACTCGGCTTATACTCGAGTATATACAGTACATTTATTTTTATGAATTCTTATAATACTGGCCTTAGGAAGAAATACATTGGGAGGACTTTTTGTGAAGATCCATATCTTTAGAAATTAACTATTTTGTAAATAATAGGATATATGCGCCAATGTTTTTTAACATCTGTGCATATATACCCTGTTTGGAATATATATATTTTAACAGGTAGCATTTTATTTTTGCTGTTGACTAATTATATGTATGTCTATGTTTTGATAATAGGTCACTGGAACACTATCTGTGGGATATTAGAGAGTGAATACACCTCGTTTAGCCATCTCTCTAGGATTTAGGTTGGAGTAATTTGCATCTTTTGTTGTCTAATTGTTTAAATTATACCTAATTGATTCCTCGTGTGAAATGTACCAATATAAAAGGATGTAAGAATAATGTCATTTTTGTAGTCAGTTTCTACCTGAAGAAGGGCGCAAGCTTTGTAGCCGAAACCGTTGTGGAACGACATGTAACCTGTTTATTTTTCAATACATTTTTAAGTGCAGCAATCCTTGGCGCTATATATATATACACCCCGTATTTATCGGTGTATAACACACACCCCAATTTAGGCCCCTTTCACACTTATACGACTTATCCCACGATTTGTGATGGCAAAGTAGCATGACAAGTAATTTCCCATGATTTCCAATGACAACCATTCATATTAGTACGACTTCAAAGTAGTTCCTGGTCCGGTTTTGATGCCACTTACACAGGCATTCCCTGAAATCACGGTAAAATCGCGCGACTTTGAAGTCGCAGTAGTGTGAAAGGGGCCTTAAGAGGGAAGTTTCAGGAATTTTTTTTTTTTTTTTCTTTTAAATAAACCACTTAGAAGCAAATTAAGGGTCAGTGCCCATGAATGCCCATCTGCAGCCTGATCAATGTCCTTAATGCAGCCCATTATTGCAGCCTGATTAATGCAGTTTTTGTTTATCTTATCTGCAGCCTCACCATCGGTCATGAAAGCAGCCTGAACTTCAGGAAATCACCATGCCGCCATCTCCTGTTTACTCGGCTCTCACACACACAGTCCCGCCTCCGCCATCAGCATTGGACCAGCTTCTGTGATAGACAGAACACTGGTCCAATGCTGGCGGCGGATGCGGGACTGTGCGTGTGTGACGCGAGAGCCGAGTTAGAGCCGACCGAGAGCTGAGTTAGAGCCTAGTAAACAGGAGATAGCAGCTCGTGAATTCCGGCGGCGCACGTCCCCCTCCTTCCCCTCCGAGGTACGCTGTCGGCGTATAACATGCACCTGTGATTTTCCCCTGATTTTCGGTATATCTAATTTTTCATTTAAAAAATCCCTTTAATCAAAGTTCCCATGATGGGAAAAACTTACAGGACTTTGAGCAGGTTCCTTTGTCTCACATGCGCGGTCCTTCTCATCCTGTGCATTGTTCTGTAACCTCTGGATTGTCTCCCTCAGTTGTCTCTCCTCTGCCTGGTGTCTCCTGAGCTCAGTCGCCCTGTCCTGGACCTGTTGCTGGAGTCCTTCCAATGCATCGGTCAGTTTCTCCACTTGTTTTACAGCCAGCCTGGAGGCCTCCTGCTCAGCTTCCAGCTCCTTCTTTAGACTGTGCCTCTCCTCTTCAAGGTTCTGCCTCAGTTGTACACACTCCAGCTTATAACCCTCAACTTCATTCACCAGTTCAACTATACGACCATGTTTATTGTCCAGCTGACACCGGAGTTCCTTCAGCACGTTATCGGCTGGTTTTTGGCCTCCTGACTGTCCATCTGTCTCAGTATTTTGTACATGAGCCTGTAGGTCTTGTCTGCACTCCAAAGTACTACTTAGCTCCGCTGACCGCGCCTTCTCAGCATCCAGGAAAACCTGCAGTTCTAACACTCGGCTCCTTTCCTGAGACATGACTGCATCGTGCGCTCGTTCTGTGGACTCCATCTGTTCCTGGAGATCTTTCACCAATTTTCTTTCATCTTCCAGTTGCTTGGAGATCTCCAGATTCTTCAATTTCTGCTCATCTAGAAGTATTTGAAAGTCCTAATAAGAAAAAAATAAAAATAAATGGATGTAATAAAAAGCTGGCCATACACATATAGATTTTTTTTTTGTTCAGTCTGTGGGCTTAAAGTGTTACTAAACCCACAACAGTAAAATCAGTCTGTATATGCAGTAAAGCATGCTTGTTATACTCACTGTGGAACCTAAGGGGTTAATCCTCTGCATTGTGTGAAAAAGGCTGTTTCATCCTGTCTTCTCTGATCCTCCCCTTCTTCTACTGAACCCAATCTATTTGCTGATAGAACAGAGCCTTGAGGGCAAGTTGCACATGCTCAGTTTTGTGTGTATAGCCAAAGAGCTTTTTTTTTTTCTCGGGTGAGTGCATGTGATCAGCACAGGGCCAATAAGCACTGTCCAGACAGAGGGTCAGGGGTCCTGCTGCCTCACAGGACAATCAGGGGAGAATGAAAACTCATCCTACAAGCTTTAAACAGACACTGATAGAAGTCACAAGACTGCTATATACTGCTAATGAGAAAAAGTATTTAGCAGTTTATATTTACTAAAATAAATTGCATTTCCATGTTCTGTGTACTGTGGGAGATCAGATATAGTGAATGCAAGCTCCTGGGTTTAGTAACACAATGTCAGTGTGTTTTTTATTTTATTTTTTATTATTTTTACAAATTAACCTTTTCAACATTTATTTTTTACGATTCTTTTTTTAAAATATTTTTTATTAGCCCTGTTGGGGGGCTTTGGCGAGATATCAGGGGTCTTAACAGACCCCTGACATCTCCCATTTGAGACAGGGAAAGGGACTGAGGACAGAGATTCCCCAATCCCTTTCTCAGCAGCCTCAGCTGCATGGAAGATGAATGGACAGGAGACAGACTCCTCTCCATTCATAAACTGAAGCATTGTAAACACAGTTTACGATGCTCAGTGATAGTTATGAATGGACAGAGTCAGTGATCACTGACTCTGTGCATTTGGAAAAGGAAGGAGCCGGTAAATGACAGATTTACTGGATCCTTCCTCTGCTCTCAATCCTGACAGATCAAGGACAAAGGGGGCGGAGGAGCACAGAGGGGGACCGAAGACATCGGAGGGGGGACCGAGGACAACAGAGGGGGGACCGAGGACAACAGAGGGGGGACCGAGGACAACAGAGGGGGGACCGAGGACAACGGAGGGGGGACCGAGGAGGGGGACCAGAGGAGCATAAAGGTGACAGTTGTGGATGATCGGTGCGGCACTGGGGAGGAGTTACAATCACTGATCTCCCTGTATAGATATTAATAAAGCAGCTGAAAGCCGTGGGAGGGAGAGGAGGAGAAACGGCTGTCTGGAGCCGAAGAAAACAATCAGGTACAGTACCGGATTGTGACGGTGTTCCTTGAGGCATTCATCGCTCCTTTCGTAACATCATTCCTTGGAGGTCAAGCCCAGGAGATTTCGTTCATGCGTGACTGGCACACCGTCACTGGCATGTGTGTCCTCTTCTCATGGTAAGAGTACCCATTTCCTACCTCTTTCCTAGTTGTTGGATTTTACACAAGTACAAGCTCCAAAAGGTGATGCAGTGCATATAGTATGCTCACTACAGCTGCCTAGCAGAGATATCCACTCTTCGCTGCTTCACCCAAGGGAACTCATTACCTGACCACACTAAGAACTCAAATCAATATGTGCAATACATGTTATCGGTGGTAGTTATTTTCACCATATGTTTTGATCACTTGTTCACCAAGCTCACATATTTATGGTTTATACATTTTTCATGATTATTACACATGTGAGCAGCACCTCACTGGTGTCTTCTTACTGTGTCACTTCACAGTTTTTGCTGGACACTTTTGTGTATACACCTCATTCCCTATATTCTAATATTAGGAATGTTTTATGGCATTTCTTGGTTTTTCATTTTTGGTGCAATATTGTGAAATGGTTGATGCTGGCTGCTTCACTGTTTTATTAGTAGTGCGACTTTTTTCCTTATCCGAGTACAAGTACAAGTACTCGGGCAAATGCTCGGTATCGGCACTAGGGTGACCACGTGTCCTGGATTGCCCGGGACAGTCCCGCATTTTGCAGGTCTATCCCGGGCACATTCATTCCAGGACAATACCGTGTCCCAGAATGTAACTGACACAGCCACCCCCCAGGCCAATCTGATGCCCCCAAAAAAGGCAGACACATCACCGCTTTACTCACTGTCAGTACTTGTCCTGACCGGGAATGCCTGGAGGAGCACAATCCCGCCCCCTGCTTGTGATTGGAGAAATCATAAATCCCGCCTCTTGTGTCCAATCACTGTGCTGTGATTTATTACAGCACAAACTGATTTTTGGGAAGGGAGGGTGTCCCTAAATGGTAGTTTTGAAATGTCGGCACCGATACTAGTATCGTTATCCGGACAAGCCTAATGATAAGGCTAGGCCATGTAATACGCCATGTCTCACCTCCACATCCTCTTTTTCCTGCAGCTCTTTCAGTTTCCCCTTAGTCTGCTCCTTTTCCAAGACAAATTGTAACTCTCTGCACTTTTTCTGCTCATTTGCAAGTGCTTCATTCAGGCTATCCAGTTCCTCTCTCTTTTTCTTTAGTTCCATCCTGTTTGAAAAAAAGCACACAGTATTCATTGCCATGATCTAGCAATGTCAGAGTTCTATTCAGAGAACATCACTAAAATTATTCTGCCTTTACCAATTAAACTTAAATGGTGATTATCTCATGAACAAACCATCTGTTAAAGAATATGTAAACCCAACATTTCATATTCCTGATATGTGGCTGCTGTAGCATGTACTTGTATGAGAAAGTCTCCTGTTCTCTTTGAATTTCTTAATTCGTGTCAAACCCCTGGTGTTCCTGCCAGTCCCTCCGCTTTCATATTAAAAACTGACCACAATAAGCATGAGAGCACACCGTGGTCAGTTCTCTAGCTGTGCTGGGAACTCAGTCTGCTCTCCTCCAAGGATCAGACTTGTGCCGACACCCCCCCCACTCCCCACCACACAGCCATTCACTGGGAAGATTAGTGTGCTGCTTTTTCTCTTCCCGCAGCTAACAGAGGGAATGTTAACCTCTAAAAAAAAATAAAAAAAAAGAAGAAGGGGGAAAACAAGGTATTTATAAAGTTTTTATATGTATAAATGTTTTGCCTTTCATTTCTATTCTAGTGTCGGTTCACACCAGTGCGACTTTGAAGCGGACATCCCTGCATGACCTCATCTTGGCTTGCATATGACTTCTTTAACAGAAGTCAATGCAAGTCGTGTTAATATCGCCCCAAAGCAGTGCAGGAACCTTTTTCAGAGCGACTTGAGTTCCAGATTAGAACAGTTCCATTGCCGTTAATGGGGCACGACTTGTCATGCAACTTTGCTGCATGAAAAGTCACAGCAGTGTGAACTGGGGCTTAGCCCTCGTTCACATTGACTGCAGCTTTGAAATTGAGCGACTTGATCTGAAATGGCACAATTTAAAAGACTCATGTCAGTGCGACTTGGAAGACATTTGTGCGGCTTCATGCACAGATGTCTATGCAAGTCGCACCTGAAATTGCCAAAAGTAGTGCAGGAACTAGTTTTTCAAATCGATGCAGCAATGCAAAGTTGGCGTTGCACCGATTTGAACAGTGCGATAGGGTGCAACTTGTTATTTGACCTGTCAAATAGCATGACAAGTCCTTCCAATGTGAACAAGGGCTAAAGCCGAATGGGTTGTTTTACAAGGTGAGGGTTTACATATACTTTATAAGGATACAATTTTATCTCTAAATATAAAGCATATCTGAAGAGGGGTACACACTATAAGAAAATTGGGCGAACGATTGTCCGATTTTCCTAGTTTCGAAGAAGGCGATACGACAATGGCTTTTTTTTTTGTTTTTGATCATGTGTACTCTTTCTTTTCTGATTTTTCTTGTACGAAAAATTGTACAGAATCGGTACACATTAAAAACGAAAACGGTTTGTTCTGTTCCCGTACAAATATTTTTTTGGAGTTTGTCCCTTTGGAAATTGTTGTTCGGAGTCGGCTGTCGAAAGCCATAAAATGGTACGATTGTTGCTTGGACGAAAACGTTCGCCCGATTTTCTTATAGTGTGTATGAGCCTTAAGCCTCAGAACAAAAAATAGGATTTTTATAACAGCTTACCTGTAAAATCCTTTTCTTGGAGTACATCACGGGACACAGAGCGGCATAGTCATTACTATGTGGGTTATATAGTTTACCTTCAGGTGCTGGCACTGGCAACTTCCAAACCGGAAGTACCCTCCCCTATATAAGCCCCTCCCATCCGGGAGCACCTCAGTTTTGTAGCAAAGCAATAAGTGTCCCGAAAAGAGGGGTGGGAGCTCTGTGTCCCGTGATGTACTCCAAGAAAAGGATTTTACAGGTAAGCTGTTATAAAAATCCTATTTTCTTTCTCGTACATCACGGGACACAGAGCGGCATAGTTATTACTATGTGGGACGTCCCAAAGCAATGCCCAATGAGGGGGGGGATACACCATACATAAGTCGAGCGCTATCAGACATGAGGATCTTTTGCGGCCTGCAACACACTGCGCCCAAAGGCGACATCCTCCTGACTTCTAACGTCCACCTGGTAGAACCTAGTAAACGTGTGTACTGAAGACCATGTTGCGGCCTTACAGATTTGAGCCAGGGAGGCCTGGTGATGCACTGCCCATGAAGTTCCAACTGTTCTGGTGGAGTGCGCCCTAACTTTGAACGGAGGCGGTCTCCTTCTCAAGCCATAGGCTTGCATAATGACCTGTCGAATCCACTTGGCTAAAGTAGATTTTGATGCTGCCTGACCCTTTCTGGGGCCTTCCGGCAGAATAAACAAAGTATCCGTTCTGCGAATCTGAGCAGTGGCTTTTAGATAAGCTTTAACTGCTCTTACTACATCCAAAGAATGTAATAACTTTTCCTCTACCGAACTAGGTTTGGGGAAAAAGGAAGGAAGAACCACATCTTGGTTCAAATGAAACCTCGATACCACCTTAGGAAGAAAGGCTGGATGAGGACGTAACACTACTCTGTCCTTATGGATAACCAGATATGGCTCTTTACAGGACATAGCGGCTAATTCCGACACTCTTTTAGCCGAACAAATGGCTACTAGAAAAATCAATTTCCTGGTGAGAAGAACCAAGGAAATGTGCTGTAATGGTTCAAATGGTTGCTTCTGTAGAACCGACAGAACCAGGTTTAAGTCCCATGGACATATGGGAATATTAACCGGAGGGCTAATACGCATCACTCCTTGTATAAAGGCTTTGACTAGTGAATGCGAAGCCAAGGGCCTTTGAAAAAATATTGACAAGGCCGAAATCTGACCCTTGATAGTACTCAAGGCAAGCTTCCTATCTACAGCCCACTGTAGGAAGTCCAGAATCCTACCTATTACGTACTTACGTGGATGCCATTTCTTGGCCTCACACCAGGCGATGTACGCCTTCCAGATTCTATAATAGATCTGCCTGGATACCGGCTTCCTGGCATTGATCATGGTAGCTACCACAGGATTAGAGAGACCTCTCTTTTTTAGAATGTGGGCTTCAATAGCCAGGCCGTCAAAACTAGGGCTGGTAAGGAAGGGTGGTATATCGGTCCTTGCGAAAGCAGGTCCGGACGATGTGGGAGGGTCCAAGGACTCCCCACAGACATTTTTACAATCTCCGCGTACCATGCTCTTCGGGGCCACGCTGGAGCCACCAGAATCACTGGTTTCTTTTCTACCCTGATTCTGCGGAGTAATCGAGGTAACAATTGTGGCGGTGGAAATGCATATATCAGCTTGAACTGATCCCAAGGGAACACACTAGGGCATCCGAGCCGCAAGCTAGGGGATCCCTTGTCCGAGAGACAAACCTGTCCACCTTTGCGTTGAATCTGGATGCTAGCAGATCTACATCCGGTGTTCCCCACCGCTGACATATTGTCCGGAAAACCTCGGGGTGAAGGGACCATTCCCCTGGGCATAATTGTTGGCGACTTAGAAAGTCCGCCTTCCAATTCTCCACTCCTGGAATGAATACTGCGGATATGGCTGGGACATATCTTTCTGCCCATTTCAGGATGCAATTCACTTCCCTCTGGGCTGCACGACTCCTGGTGCCACCCTGATGATTGATATATGCCACTGCCGTGGCATTGTCTGATTGAATTCTGACAGGGGCCCCTTGGAGTTTGGATGTCCATGCTACTAGGGCATACCGGGCTGCTCGTATCTCTAAGAGATTGATGGGCAGGGCCTTTTCTGCATCCGACCACCTGCCCTGGAGAGACCATTGCTCCAGTACTGCTCCCCAGCCTATAAGGCTGGCATCTGTAGTGACCACCTTCCAAGAAATCGGACTGAACCAACGGAGGCTCTTGCGCACGGAAGGGGACAGGGACATTGGTAAGTCTAGGGCCTGAACTTTTTTGTTCCAGGCTGACAGTATGGCCCTTTGCAAATTCCTTGAATGGAATTGACCGTAGGGTACTGCTTCGAATGATGCCACCATTTTTCCCAGCAGCCTCATGCACAGGCGTATGGATGGCTGTCTTTTTGTACCCACTAGGTGGATCAAATCTCTCAAAGACGACACCTTTTCTTGAGGCAAGAAAATTTTTCTCTGGTCTGAATCCAGCCTTAGCCCCAAGTATTCCAGACTTTTAACTGGTTTTAGGGCTGACTTGTCTCGGTTGATAATCCAATCGTGAGATTCCAGATACTCGATTGTCTCGTGAACAACCACTTCTAGTTTTTCCACTGAGTGGTCTATCAGCAACAAGTCGTCTAGATATGCCATTATCGTTACACCTCGTGTTCTTAGATTGGCCAATAATGGGGCCAGAATTTTTGTGAACACTCGTGGTGCTGTGGCCAGACCGAAGGGTAAGGCTCTGAACTGAAAATGGCGCCCTTCTACTGCAAAGCGTAGAAATTTTTGGTGGACTGGAAAGATGGGAATGTGCAAATAAGCATCTTTGATGTCGATCGAGGCTAACCATTCCTCCCCTTGTAGGGCAGTGGCCACCGATCGGATCGACTCCATCCGGAAAGTCCTGATATGTAGGAATTTGTTTAGCCCTTTTAGATTTAATATGGGCCTCACGTCCCCGTTTGGCTTCGGGACTGTAAAGAGGTTTGAGTAAAACCCGAACCCCCATTCTTCCAGGGGAACCTCCATAATTACTCTTTGGAGCAATAGTTGTTCTAGTGCCAACAGGACGGATCCTCTCTTCCGGGGATCCCTTGGCACGTTTGACCTTCTAAAATGGGAAGGAGGGGAGTCTTAACTCCAATTTGTATCCCAGACTTACTGCGGAGAGCACCCATCTGTCTCTGATCGTGTCCCGCCAGGTCTCTGCGAACAACTGAAGTCTTCCCCCCACCCGATTGAGTGGGGGCAACCCTTCATGCATTTGATTTTGGGGGAGGTTTTGTACCTTTCCTGACCCAGGGTTTCTTGTTACCCTGCGATTGTCCCTGATTTTTACCCACGGGATTTGACCGAGGAGGCCGTCGGAACTGTTTCACAGCCGATGTCCTAGGGACTGGAGAAGCAGGCCTCTTAAAAGAGGGACCTCTAACTCTGTTTTTAACCGGCAAGAGTGTACTTTTACCGCTGGAAATTTTCTGGATATATTTGTCCAGGTCTTCCCCGAATAAGCGTTCACCATGAAATGGGAAGCTGACCAGCAATTTTTTACAGGGAGCTTCAGCAGACCAGTTTTTGAGCCATAGAAGCCTGCGCATATGCACTACAGACAGCGTAAGGCGGGAGGCCTGATGGATTGAATCCTTTATAGCGTCAACCGCAAAGCATAAGGCTCTAGGTAGATCAGCTAGGGCAAGAGCCTGCTGATCTGGCAAGTCCCTTAAGACCTGTTTCAACTGATCCTTCACTGCTTGGCAGACCCCAATAGCTGCCACTGCTGGTTGTGTCACCAAGCCTGCTGTAGAGAAAGCAGATTTTAATAAGGACTCCAATTTTTTATCTATTGGGTCCTTGAACATTTGGACATTATCTACTGGACATGTCAGTGATTTATTCACACAAGAGATGGCTGCGTCCACTGTAGGGACTCTCCATTTTTTGATGAACTTATCCTCCATGGGATAGACCACCGGAAATCTCTTGGGGGGAGTAAATATTTTATCAGGATGTTCCCAATCCTGGTAAATGAGCCCTTCCAGTAAAGGATGGATTGGAAAGGAACAAACAGTCTGGGGAGCTTTTAGCGACCCCAACGAGGAGACAGAAGTGGATGATGGCTCCGCAAGGGGCATTTTAAATGCTGATCGGACCATGTTAGTCAGGGACTGAACCCATAATCTTTCAGCATGTGATCCTGAGAATGGCTCTTCCACTGTTGATTCCTCTACAACAGAATCAACCTCATCCTGATCCCCTTCAGGTAGGTCGATCCCTGTCTGAGACTGTTGCTCTGCTAACAGGTACTCTGAGGGAGGAGACGGAGATCGGGCGCGCTTTCCCTCTGACAGGGAAGCCGCGATCAACGTTGTCAATCTCTCTTCCAGTCCTCCCAGAGCTGAGGAAAAAACCTCCTCTGTTATATACACAGGAGCAGGTGAACTGAGGACAGCCACAGTACCAGGTACTCCTGAGGGTTCTCTACGGGCACCAACCTCTGATTTTTCAGGGGAGATTGGTGCAGCCGAAGCATGCCCAAGATCCTCAGAGCCCGATGGAGACCCCCTATGCTTCCTGGGATTCTTAGTCCCGGAGACTTTAGACAGCATATTCCTAAGCCCAAAGCTGAGGTATTCCAGCCGCAATACACCACTTACTGACAATAGTCTAGCACAATTGCTGCTATATAAACAGTTGGTGTCTACTAATGTGCCTTTCTATGGGGATGCCTGCATCAACCGCCTGCTGTATGCCTTTCTAACATGTTGCCAGCTCTGTTTCTGCCTTCCATAACCAGCTGACAACACCTAATTGTGCTTTTTATCATGCTGGGACGCCCGCACATGCGCAGAAGCGCTGCGGCGCGCACAGAGCGTCATCCACCAAGCTCCGTCCCTTTTTCCAGCTCACCTCTATAAATAGAGGCGCGTGCTCGCCTTCGGCGCTCTTTTTTGAAAGGAACTAGGGACAGAAGCCAGGGCCCTGTTTGCCACAGGGCCAGGGGATGGACGAGCATTGCAACGTGGCAGAGGAAACAGTTTCCCATCCAGAGAACTCACCATCTGCCTGGATTTTGACTTGGAAAGAAAAAATCCACATGACAAGAAAACAACATTCCACAGCGGCCTCTAGTGGTTTAACACAGGTACCGCGGTTTAACCATTTATTTTTTTATTTTTTCTTGACCACTCTTAAAATTATTACATTTTTTAGTAGTTACAGGCATGCACAGATATTTAGCGGGAATACCGTTAGGTAACAGGCAGAAAGACATATTAGGCTTGGGGGTCCCCTCAATAGAACCAAGTTCCTGAGGGGCCCCCACTTACCTTTTCCCCGCCGCAGGACTATGTTTGGTCCACAGAAGCCCAAACTTCACCTCTCACGGCAGGCATTGTAATTAAACCTTCAGGGACCGGGTTCCCAAGGATTCCACTCCCCTGGACCTGTATAGCACCCTGCACAGAAAACATCTTGGTCGTGGGTATGACCAGAGCTCTGGATCCCAGGGTCCAGCCCTCCTAAGAGAAGCATTACAGGCAAAACCTTGCTCTTCTTTGCAAGGCCCGGGTACCGACCGTTTAGCTATGAAGCTTTTTTGGTCGGATCCGGAATAGCTTACTGAGGCCCAAAAGAACCTGTACGCAAGCTCAGTGAAAAACACATGTTACTTCTTGGCCGACACCTTAGACACTGGCAAAAAACTGAGGTGCTCCCGGATGGGAGGGGCTTATATAGGGGAGGGTACTTCCGGTTTGGAAGTTGCCAGTGCCAGCACCTGAAGGTAAACTATATAACCCACATAGTAATGACTATGCCGCTCTGTGTCCCGTGATCTACGAGAAAGAAATGCAATCTATTGCAGCTTACCGGTGGCTACATTAATCTGCTTTTTCAGGCTTTTCTTTCACATGGCGATCCTGCCAGTAACACACTTTTCTTTATGATGGAGCAGCATTGTTACCTTGGGCTGCTCTCCTGATTTGGACTGCAAACACCTCTCCCTCTATCTGGATAACATCCAGAGGAGGTGCTCACAGAATAGAACTGGCAAGAGCTGATAATTGTGCTTGAGATCTCAGTTTAATGCACAGAAAGTTACAAGCATATTGGATTTCTGACAGGATCAGCCTATCACTCCCACACCTAACAACTGTATTTTCAATTTCTCTTTTTGATTATTCCCCCCACCACTGTTACCTTTTGTTCCACTTGACCCTTTCTTTTGGATTGTAAGCTCTAATGAGCAGGGCCCTCTGATTCCTCCTGTATTGAATTGTATTGTATTGTATTGTATTGTAACTGTACTGTCTTGTCTGCCCCATGTTGTTAAGCAAACTGTTGGTGCTATATAAATCCTGCATAATAATAATAAAAATTAAGTGTGACGGGAGGGCCCGTGGAACCCAGAATCCCTTGGAAAGTATGCGATATCCTTGTTTCAGCTCCCCATGCACCTCTTATGTCTAAGTCACCCTGTGTCTATTAGGGGCACAGGGTGAGCAAGAAAATAATGGAAATTAGGAATGTGGCTTGGGTTGCTTAAAATGGAACCCTGTATATGCCATATTAGAAAGACTGACTGATTCATACTGTTAGGGGGTGCTGATGTCAACTCCAGCCACCTGTTTGTCTGTTGTCTGTTATAATGTAAATTAATCTAGTGTGGCTTCTCTTTCAGCCATTGTTGTCTGGGCTAATTAACCCTGCAATTGTATGAAGGAGTTCTGTGTTGATATGTATTGATAATGTATCATCTACTGTGTAAAGCTCGGTGACAAGTCTGACCTGTAGTGAAATCCTGATTTATCATAACAATGACCAGGCTGCTTAAAAGGGATTAGTTAATGAGCTCATGTTAATTAGGTTTCTGGTTACAGGTGTATTTCCAGAGTAATATGAGCAGGAGATATGCAGCTCCTCTTTTGACCGTGTATAAAACTTGTATTGCTTTCAATAAAAGGTTGATCCCTGCTTGACCCTCAAGACAGAGCTTCGTCTCGTATTTGGGGGAGAATTATTCGTATGGGTTTCTTGTTCGGCTGGTTGGAGTGTTCGGTAGCTGCCTTTGTGTTTGGGAATGGAATGTCCTAAACGACTTTAACCCCTTTCATACTCGGGGTGTTGTTACAATAAGCAACAAGTATTTTCTGTACTTGCATAAAAAGGAAAACAAATGCAGCCACTACACCTAAAACCTGGTAAGTTGCAATATATATTTTTGCTTTTGGAAGAGCATATTTACAGGATATCCTCTTCCCCCAGAGCCCCCTGAAATCCAGAGAGACTTCAGAAACACACAGACATTAACTGATCCCAGAGTTGGGTCATATGACTGCTGACATCAGTGCAGTTTGCTGAACTAGTCTATAACCTGCTATAAACAATTGGAATGTGGAGCATGCTGTGTGTTTGGTAGGTTGGGTACTCCAGAATGATCAGCAACAAAATGTTAAAGTCATAGGCGTGCGCAGCCTGTTGCATTAGGGTGTGCACCCCAAAGCTCAAACACACATGTGAGTGCAGTGTTCAGATGTACGCTTCATATAGAGTGCCGCTTTCTGGTGTATGCTGCATATAAAGTACAGAGTTTAGATGTGTGCTGCGAGAGTGCAGAGAGCAGGTGTGCGCTGTGCATAGAGAGCAAAGTTCCTATAGAGTGCAGAGTTCAGGTGTGCGCTGCCTATAGAATGCAGAGTTCAGGTAAGAGGGGAAGGAGGGGGGAGACAGATGGGGGGAAAAGGGGAAGATAGGGGAGAAAAGGGGAGAGACAGATGGGGAGAAGGAGGGGGAGACAGATGTGGGAGAAGGGGAGGAGAGGGGAACAGATGGGGGATTAGTGGGGGAGACAGATGTGGAGAAGGGGGGGACAGATAGGGGAGGAGGGGGAGACAGATGGGGGATTAGTGGGGAGACAGATGTGGAGAAGGGGGGACAGATAGGGGGAGGGGGGGACAGATAGGGGAGGAGACAGACGTGGAGAGGGGGAGACAGATGGGGAGAAGGGGAGGAGGGGGGAATCAGATGGGGAGAAGGGGAGACAGATTTGGAGAAGGGGAGGAGGGGGAGAAGGGGAGACAGATTTGGAGAAGGGGAGGAGGGGGAGAAGGGGAGGAGGGGGAGAAGGGGAGGAGGGGGAGACAGATGGGGGATTAGTGGGGAAGACAGATGTGGAGAAGGGGGGACAGATAGGGGGGACAGATAGGGGAGGAGAAGGGGAACAGGTGGGGGAGACAGATGTGGAGATGGGGGAGACAGATGGGGGAGACAGATGGGGGAGACAGATGGGGGAGGTGGGGGAGACAGATGTGGAGAAGGGGAGGAAGGGGGGACAGATAGGGGAGGAGGGGTAGACAGATGGGGGATTAGTGGGGGAGACAGATGTGGAGAAGGGGGGGACAGATGGGGGAGAAGGGGGAAGACAGATGGGGGATTAGTGGGGGAGACAGATGTGGAGAAGGGGGGACAGATAGGGGAGGAGAGGGGGAACAGGTGGGGGAGGAGAGGGGGAACAGGTAGGGTAGACAGATGTGGAGAGGGGGAGACAGATGGGAAGAAGGGGAGGAGGAAGGAGACAGATGGGGAGAAGGGGAGACAGATTTGGAGAAGGGGGGGACAGATAGGGGAGGAGGGGGAGACAGATGGGGGATTAGTGAGGGATACAGATGTGGTGAAGGGGGGCAGATAGGGGGAGGGGGGAAAGATAGGGGAGGAGAGGGGGAACAGGTGGGGGAGACAGATGTGGAGAAGGGGGAGACAGATGGCGGAGAAGGAGAGGAGGGGGAGACAGATAGGGGAGACAGATGTGGAGAAGGGGGAGACAGATGGGGAGAAGGGGGGGAAGGGGGGACAGAAAGGGGAGGAGGGGGAGACAGATGTGGAGAAGGGGGGGCAGATAGGGGAGGAAGGGGGAGAAGGGGAGGAGGGGGAGACAGATGGGGGATTAGTGGTGGAGACAGATGTGGAGAAGGGGGGACAGATAGGGGAGGAGGGAGGAGATAGGTGGGGGAGACAGATGTGGAGAAGGGTGTAGACAGATGGGGGAGAAGGAGAGGAGGGGGACAGATAGGGGAGGAACAGATGTGGAGAAGGGGAGACAGATGGGGGAGAAGGGGGGAGACAGATGAGGGAGAAGGGGGAGACAGATGGGGGAGAAGGGGGGAGACAGATGGGGGAGACAGGGGAGACAGATGGGGGACAAGGGGAGGAGAGGGGGAACAGATGAGGGATTCGTGGGGGAGACAGATGTGGAGAAAGGGGGGACATAAAGGGGAGGAGGGGGGAGACAGATGGGGGATTAGTGGGGTAGACAGATGTGGAGAAGGGGAGAGACAGATTGGGGGAGACAGATGGGGGAGAAGGGGGGAGACAGATGGGGGAGAAGGGGGGAGACAGATGGGGGAGAAGGGGGGAGACAGATGGGGGAGAAAGATGGGGGAGAAGGGGGAGACAGATGGGGAAGAAGGGGGGGAGACAGATGGGGAAGAAGGGGGGAGACAGATGGGGAAGAAGGGGGAGACAGATGGGGAAGAAGGGGGAGACAGATGGGGAAGAAGGGGAGGAGAGGGGGAACAGATGGGGGATTCGTGGGGGAGACAGATGTGGAGAAAGGGGGGACATAAAGGGGAGGAGGGCGGAGACAGATGAGGGATTAGTGGGGGAGACAGATGTGGAGAAGAGCGAGACAGATGGGGGAGAGGGGGGAGACAGATGGGGGAGAAGGGGGGAGACAGATGGGGGAGAAGGGGGGAGACAGATGGGGGAGAAGGGGGGAGACAGATGGGGGAGAGGGGGGAGACAGATGGGGGAGAAGGGTGGAGACAGATGGGGGAGAAGGGTGGAGACAGATGGGGGAGAAGGGTGGAGACAGATGGGGGAGAAGGGGGGAGACAGATGGGGGAGAAGGGGGGAGACAGATGGGGGAGAAGGGGGGAGACAGATGGGGGAGAAGGGGGAGACAGATGGTGGAGAAGGGGGAGACAGATGGGGGAGAGGGAGGGAGAAAGATGGGGGAGAGGGAGGGAGAAAGATGGGGGAGAGGGAGGGAGAAAGATGGGGGAGAAGGGGGAGACAGATGGGGGAGAAGGGGGAGACAGATGGGGGAGAAGGGGGGGGGGACAGATGGGGAAGAAGGGGGAGACAGATGGGGGAGAAGGGGGAGACAGATGGGGGAGAAGGGGGAGACAGATGGGGAGAAGGGGAGGAGAGGGGGAACAGATGGGGGATTTGTGGGGGAGACAGATGTGGAGAAAGGGGGGACATAAAGGGGAGGAGGGCGAAGACAGATGGGGGATTAGTGGGGGAGACAGATGGGGGAGAAGGGGGAGACAGATGGGGGAGAAGGGGGAGACAGATGGGGGAGAAGGGGGGAGACAGATGGGGGAGAAGGGGGGAGACAGATGGGGGAGAGGGGGAGACAGATGGGGGAGAAGGGGGAGACAGATGGGGGAGAAGGGGGGAGACAGATGGGGGAAAAGGGGGGGAGAAAGGGGGAGAAAGATGGGGGAGAAGGGGGGAGACAGATGGGGGAGAAGGGGGGAGACAGATGGGGGAGAAGGGGGGAGACAGATGGGGGAGAAGGGGGGAGAAGGGGGAGACAGATGGGGGAGAAGGGGGGAGACAGATGGGGGCAAAGGGGGGAGACAGATGGGGGCAAAGGGGGGAGACAGATGGGGGCGAAGGGGGGAGACAGATGGGGGCGAAGGGGGGAGACAGGGGGAGACAGATGTAGGAGAAGGGGAGGAGAGGGGGAACAGATGGGGGATTAATGGGGGAGACAGATGTGGAGAAGGGGGGAGACAGATGGGGGTGAAGGGGGGAGAAAGATGGGGGAGAAGGGGGAGACAGATGGGGGAGAAGGGGGAGACAGATGGGGGAGAAGGGGGAGACAGATGGGGAGAAGGGGGAGACAGATGGGGAGAATGGGGGAGAAGGGGGGGAGACAGATGGGGGAGAAGGGGGGAGACAGATGGGGAGAAGGGGGGGAGACAGATGGGGAGAAGGGGGAGACAGATGGGGAGAAGGGGGAGACAGATGGGGAGAAGGGGGAGACAGATGGGGAGAAGGGGAGGAGAGGGGGAACAGATGGGGGATTAGTGGGGGAGACAGATGTGGAGAAGGGGGAGACAGATGTGGAGAAGGGGGGAGACAGATGGGGGAGAGGGGGGGAGACAGATGGGGAGAAGGGGGAGACAGATGGGGAGAAGGGGGGAGACAGATGGGGAGAAGGGGGGAGACAGATGGGGAGAAGGGGGAGACAGATGGGGAGAAGGGGGGAGACAGATGGGGAGAAGGGGGGAGACAGATGGGGAGAAGGGGGCGATGTGGAGAGTTCAGCAAAATACTCACTCATCATAGGCTGGTCTCTGCAGGCTCAGGCATCATTTATGGCATGCAGCCACGATCTAGCTGAAGCTGTTGTAGTTCCAATCTCCCGCCCACACGGCCCTTTCTCAGGCTCACAGCACTGGCTGCACACATGGGATTGCGATGTGGGGGAGGCAGACAAAGAGATAGGAGCAGGAGGAGGCGGAGCAGACTGAATCCTCTCTTCTCTTCCGTTCATGGAGTGGAGAGGTGGCGGAAGGGGAGTGTTCTGGCTGAAAACTGATATTGACGATGTGCAACCCTGCCTGGGCACAGCATCCACAAGAGAGGGGATATGCCTGGGGGGTGCAACTGAAATCTGAGCGTGCCTAGCCCACCCCAGCACCCCCTAGATCTGGCCATGTTCCATAGGAGAGTTCAGGCTGCAGGGAGGACACAGACTTCACTAGCGTGGCTGTGCACAACCCCAGTCCAATCCTCTGCTATCACTGGCATGGCACAGGGAACGTGGAGGGTTCAGTGCAGGCAGACGCCGGGAGAGGAGCGCTTCTGTGTTTACAGATGACAGGAGAATGCAGCAAGCGCAGGGCAGTACCCGAGTTAGTTCCGGCTGAAAAAAAAAGCCCGATGTCACTACACAGAGCGATATGCGTGCGTGGTGATTAGGGTGTGCCTGGACACACCCGGCACACCCCGTGGGCACGCCTATGGTTAAAGTGGAACTTCAGTCATTTTTTCACCTTTCCATCTATTACATCTTCTGCCCTTGTTGTTTTAACTTTGGATAGTAAAACATTTTTTTTCTGCCAGTAAATACCTTTTACAGCCCACTTCCCGTTTCTTGTCTGGTAAAAAGCCTAGGCTTATGACATCATGCACAGCTCTCTCTCTCTCACTCTTGTGAAAGTTTGCTAGGAAAAGAGGGGGGATTAGTCATAAGAGGGCCATTGAGAGCTGCAGAGCTTGGGGTGTGCCTCTGTGTGACTGTGTAAATCCAGCAAGTGAACAGGCAGCAGCTTCAGCTGCCCACAGTTAAAATGGATGCAGCAAGACTCAGTGGAGGGAAATTTCTACAGCATATTTGGCAAACACAGAATCACACAGTATATATAAAATAATATGCAAAGTGGTTGGAGGGAAGCTTCAGAATGGCAAAGATGTTTTTATTACTCTTTAACCAGATATCAAAGTATAGACCAAAACTAGTTTATGGACTCTCCCTAACCCATGGAACAAATAAATTATTCACAAAATATAGGCAAAGTGAGACAACAGATGGACTAAAGAATGTGGGCAATTCAGTATCTCTACCTCTCAAAGTAAACATTTGTTGTTCTAAATTTTAATGCCACCAAAAAGGTATAAACCCAAGAGAGGTTGTCAATTTTTATTTCCCAGTCCCAAATACTATAATTCAATTGCAAAAGCATGCTATAGATAGGTGGGAAAGATTTGAAGACTGGGCATTGTTTGCTAAATTTATATTTGTAATATTAAAATCTCTCAGTAAAAAAAATTAATTGAGAAGACAATAAGAGTGTCACTTGAGGGACAGAAGATTACCTGAGAGCCTCCAGCTCCTTAAAGTGCTTGTGCTGCAGCTTAAGATTTGATTCAAGTTCCATCTTAGTTAGTGCAAGTTCATTCTTTATTTCGGCTGCTAAAAGTCTCTCGGACCCCAGCTGCTCCTGCAACTCTCCAGCTTTGACCTCCATGCTCATGAGCTGCATGTGGAGTTCCTGGGAATGTGAGGCCTGCTCCTGCTGAATGTAAAGTGCTCCTGCTGGAAAAAAAAAAACAATCATTATCAAAGAATGGCCATTATGCCATTAACAGAGAGAGAGAGAGAAAAAAAAGTTTGTGCTAAAGGTTATATTTTTTTACAGAACAAAGATATGCTCCCATGAGAGGTCCAACTTCTTATAAGCAGGACATAGGCTCACAGGCCACTTTATTAGGTACACCTTGCTAGTACCGGGTTGGACCCCCCCTTTTGCCTTCAGAACTGCCTTCATTCTTCGTGGCATAGATTTAACAAGGTGTTGGAAACATTACTCAGAGATTTTGGTCCCTATTGACATGACAGCATCACGCAGTTGCTGCAGATTCGTCGGCTGCACATCCATGATGTGAATCTCCCGTTCCACCACATGCCAAAGGTGCTCTATTGGATTGAGATCTGGTGAGTGTGGAGGCCATTGGAGGACAGGGACCTCATTGTCAAGCGGTGAGATGATTTGAGCTTTGTGACATGGTGCATTATCCTGCTGGAAGGAGCCATCAGAAGATGGGTACACTGTAGTCATAAAGGGATAGACATGGTCAGCAACAATACTCAGGAAGGCTGCAGTGGCGTTTGACCAGTTAAAGAGCGCCCACCGCATATATACTGCAGCCGGGCGGCTCTTTTGCTCAAAACACTTTGTTTTCTGCAATAGATACTGTAGGCGTGCGCACGCTTCACAGAGGAGGAGCCGTTGCGCGTGTCCGGCAGACCCAATGTCCGCCGGCCACCAGCGATCGCTCCACAGAGAGGCAGAATGGGGATCTGCCTATGTAAACAAGGCGGATCCCCGTTCTGATAGGGAAGAACATGGAGATATGCTGTCCCTAGTGATTAGAAACAGCGATCTCTGTATTGTTCCTGTCAGCATTTCCCCCACACAGTAAGAAAGCGCAAACCAGGGAACATATTTAACCCTTTGATCACCCCTGGTATTAACCCCTTCCCTGCCAGTGTCAAGTATACAGTAATCAGTGCACTAATGACTGTATTGGTGATACTTGTCCCCAAAAAAGTGTTAAAAGTGTCCGATTTGTCAGCCGCAATGTCACAGTCCCGCTAAAAACTGCTGATTTCCGCCATTACTAGTAAAAACTATAATTTTTTTTTTAAAGTTCATAAATCTATCCCATAGTTTGTAGACGCTATAACTTTTCCGCCAACCAATCAATATACGCTTATTACGATTTTTTTTTAACCAAAAAATATGTACAAGAATATATATCAGCTTAAATTGATGAAGAAATATGTTTTTTTTGGGGATATGAATTATAGCAGAAAGAAAAAAAATGTTGTTTTTTTTTTTTTTTTAAATTGCTCATAGCGCAAAAAAAGAAAAAACGCAGAGGTGATCAAATACCACCAAAAGAAAGCTCTATTTGTGGGAAAAAAAGGACATCAATTTTATTTGGGCACAGCGTCACACTACCGCGCAATTGTCAGTTAAAGTAGCGCAGTGCCGTATCACAAAAAATGGCCTGGTCAATAAGGGGGAAAATCCTGCCGGGCTGAATGCTCAATTGGTACTAAGGGGCCCAAAATGTGCCAAGAAAATATCCCCCACACCATTACATGACAAATTCTGACCCTACCATCTGAATGTCGCAGCTGAAATCAAGACTCATCAGACCAGGCAACGTTTTTCTGATCTTCTATTGTCCAATCTTGGTGATCCTGTCTGAATTGTAGCCTCAGTTTCCCGTTCTTAACTGACAAGAGTGGCACCCAAGGAGGTCTTCTGCTGCTGTAGTCCATCTGCTTCAAGGTTCGATGTGTTGTGCGTTCAGAGACGGTATTCTGCATACCTTCGTTGTAACGAATGGTTATTTGAGTTACTGTTGCCTTTCTATCATCTTGAACCAGTCTGCCCATTCTCCTTTGATGTCTGACAAGGCATTTTCCTCCACACAACTGCCACCAACTGGATATTTTCTCTTTTTCGGACCATTCTTTGTAAACTCTAGAGATGGTTGTGCGTAAAAATCCCAGTAGATCAGCAGTTTTTTAGAATACTCCGACCAGCCTGTCTGGCACCAACAACCATGCCACATTCAAAGTCACTTAAATCCCCTTTTTTCTCCATTGTGATGCTCAGTTTGAACTTCAGAAAGTTGTCTTCACCATGTCCAGATGCATTGAGTTGCTGCCATGTGATTGGCTGATTAGCAATTTGTGTTACTAAGCAATTGAACAGGTGTACCTAATAAAGTGTCCAGTAAGTGTATATACCCCATGAGAGAACCAAACTCTTTCAGGCAGGACATACTCCATTGGTCATGCTATACCTGAATAAGAAAAATGTTATACTTAAAATCTTAAGCAGGAAAAATGTATACTGTATACGGAGACTCCATGCAGTGAAGCCCCGAAAATGTATGCTTAAAAAAAAAAAGCTTAAAGTGGTTGTATACCCAAATTTTGTACAAGCACCTACAGGTAAGCCTACATTAAGGCTTACCTGTAGGTGCTTGTAATATCTCCGAGACCTACACAGTCTCGGAGATATTTGCAAAAAAGACTGTACCGCTATCTACGGCGCATGCGTGCCGTAGATAATGGCACAGGCGCACTGAGCGCGGCGGCTATTGAATGGGAGCCTGCCGGACACTGCCAGAAATTCGCGCATGCGCGGGGATCGTGCCGTTCCCCGCGCATGTGCGGGAGTGACGTCATCGCCGCTCCGGCCAATCACAGCGCCGGAGCGGCGATACCCGGAAGTCACTCCGGGTATCACGGATTCGACGGAGGACGCGTCCGAGGACCGCTGCGGGGGCTTCGATCTAAAGTAAGTGATTGATAATGAGCTAGTATGCTAGTCATACTAGCTCATTATACCTTTGCCTTGCAGGTTGACCAAAAAAAAAAAGTTTTGCGGTATACAACCGCTTTAATATGAAGTTGTTTAAAGGTGGCGCTTTGGTTTACCAAAGGCCACTTGATGTCTAAAACTCATTGGAGTGTTTACTTAAAGAGTTCGCTACCGAGCAATTGTCAAATGACGTCGGCAGGAGCCTTGTCTCCCTCCGGGTGGAAGTCATATGACGTCCTGGGCTTCCCGGCCGCGGTAACGGCAGGAGTGTGGATCTGTGTGTGTAAACTGTCAGAGGAGAGGAGACCGATGTGTGTTCCCAGTACAGAGGAACACAGATCGGTCTTCTCCCCTTGTGAGTCCCCTCCCCCTACAGTTAGAATCACTCACTAGGGAACATATTTAACCCCTTCAGCGCCCCCTAGTGTTAACCCCTTCCCTGCCAGTCACATTTACACAGTAATCAGTGCAGTTTTATAGCACTAATTGCTGTATAAATGTGAATGGTCCCAAAAATGTGGCAAAAGTGTCCAATATGTCCATCGCAATGTCACGGTCACAATAAAAATCGCAGATCGCCGCCATTACTAGCGCAGATCGCCGCCATTACTAGTAAAAAGAAAAAAAAATGCAATAAAACTATCCCCTATTTTGTAGACGTTATAACTTTTGCGTAAACCAATCAATATACGCTTATTGCGATTTTTTTTACCAAAAATATGTAGAAGAATACATATCGGACTCAACTGAGGAAAAAAAAAAAAAAAAATGATAATTTATTAAATCAAATAAGTAAAAAATAGTGTTTTTTTTCAAAATTGTCGCTCTTCTTTTGTTTACAGCACAAAAAATAAAAACTGCAGAGATGATCAAATACCACCAAATGAAAGCTCTATTTGTGGGAAAAAAACCAAAGATTTCATTTGGGTACAGTGTTGCACGACCACGCAATTGTCATTCAAAGTGCAACAGCGCTGAAAACTAAAAATTGGTCTGGGCAGGAAGGGGGTGAAAATGCCCGGTATGGAAGTGGTTAAACAAGAAATGACATTTCCCCCAAAATTTCTTTCTTTCAGAGAACATTATTTTTATACATCTCAGCACCAATACTTTGTACTCAAGTCACTTGTAGCACTTTCAAAGATGACCTGAGGCTGAAAAATACCATACATGGGTCTGTAATTTGGGTCAGCTAAGGCAGTGTGATAAAACACACACATCTGCACATTACAAATGGCACCGTTCAAGTCTTTTTGAAGAAGCTTATTTTCATATTTCACAGTGAAACACAAAGTATATACCTTCTCTGTTTGGATGAAACAGTGATTGGATGCCGGGATCATTGTGCAGACTTGACAGCTGGGCCCGGAGATCCTGAATCTCAAGTAACAAACTGCGCCGGTCTGCGTTTTGTATACAGTCCATGGCATTGATCTGCTCCATCCCCTGATAAAAAATGCAGAGAGCTAAGTAACCAGGCACAATTATGATTGCCTTTAAAAAGTAAACGAAAGCTGTGAAAGTATCAAATAATCAGAAAGGAGAGTCATTCCCCATAGCAGCATAAAGCAAAGAGTTGCAGTCTCGTAATATTTGATTTAGAAGTACACATTATTTGATTTAAAAGCCCAACTCCCCATTTTTGTACTCACCATAATTTTCATTTTCTTGGAGTCCATTGAGGGACACATAAAATCTTAAACCTTCAGGTTATACCCCTGCCTACAGGAGGATTGGACACTTGCAAACAGAGAGCATGATTATAACCATATTAGACCTGTGTCCCTCAATGGGACTCCAAAAAGAGGATTTTACGGTTAGTACAAAAATCAATTATTATTTTTTTTATCTTGTCCTTTGTGGGATCTTAAACACTTAAAAGTCTTAAACACAGCAAACAATCCCCAACAGGCCCGAGAAAAAGTCAACAGAGAGCTGGGGACTGCTTGCAGCTCAAAGAGCCACCTGAGGGACCCACAGGTGGCATCAGTAAAGGATGAACCACTCACTTCATAGAACTTTGAGAATGTGTGAACAAAATACTAGGTGGCAGCCTTGAAAATCTGTGAAACCGTTGCTTTGTGCTGAAAATCCCAAAAAGCACTTACAGATCCAAGAGAATCCCAATTCTTGAGACAGTACATCTGAAAGATGGTCTGTCTGAGCCAATTTGAGATAGTGGAGCAGAAGCAGTGGTGTCCATCCAAGATAACAAAAATCAGTAATTAGTCATTCTGAAAGAAGCAGTGGCTGGGAGATAAAACTTGCACAAGTCCAAACCACATCTAGACAATGGAGAAAAATTTCCTTTTGATGAAATTAAGCCAAAGGAACAGAGAGAGGGACAGGAGAACAATGTCCTGCATGAAGTGAAAAGCAGAAACTACCTTGGCTAAGAAGGAAGTCCTGGGTCTCAAAACCACCTTGTCCCTTTGCAAGACCAAAAAAAAGCGTTCTTGCAAGATAAAGTCCACCAGTTCAAACACTAGCCTAGCAGAGGCAATGGCTAGAAGGAAAACCACCTTGTGGGTGACAGTAGGGAGAGGAATGTCTCCAAATCGGTTTAAGGCGCCAATTTCTAAGGCACAGAGAGAACTAGAATCAGGATGTACATAGTGGGCAAGGCAAGAACTTGAAGTTCTGCGCTTAATAGGATCTGATCTACCACTTTTGCTGCATCAAGGCTCCTGCTTTCTCTAGTATGGTTGATGACAATGTCCAGCTGAATCTGGATTGGATGCCCTTTCAGCAGGATTGTCAAATGCTGCAAAGACAGACGAATTGCCCACAGTTCCCTGCACAGACATGGTCCCCAGTCTGACAAGCTGGCATCTGCCACGAGGATTTCCTAAAAAAAGGGGAAGGATTTCCCAAATTCCAGAATAGGATTTCTAAGGCACCAGGCTAAGAAACAATTCAATAATGTCAAGCGAAACAGTCTGTCCAGAATCTTGACTGACTTGTCCAACAATTAGAAAATGTTAGGTTGTTGAGGTTGGGCGTGAAAAAAATAAATAGCATGCCACCATCAGGCCCAACCAGAGATCGGGGAACCTGGCGCTCCTTCTGTGGATGAAACACTATGGCCAGAGCTGTGTCCAGAACTAGACCCAGATATCAATAAGTTATTTCCAGTCCTGATTTTTGAAGGATTCAGAATTAATTTGAACCAATGCAATCTCTGGGCAGTCAAAACCATGTTGCCTGACATGGCCCACTCCAACTGTTTCCTCAACAAGGGATTGCCCAAGTATCCTAAAATGAGGATTACATAGGAGCACACTAAGGTTCATACTGTGGCCAGTGCCTTGGTGAACAGCTGAGATGCAAGACTACAAACTGGTAGTGTAGAGGCCCAACAGTAAAGTGTAGGAAATGCTAATGTTTGGGAACAGAAAACAGCTTGGAATAAAATCCTTGAAACTATTCTGCTACAAAAATTGGGGCAATGACCTGAGAGAGTGCCTGATTCAAATCTGCCAATCTCTATGGTGACACAGAAATGTTTGAGTTGAGAATCAGAGAAAGGGGGCAGAGAGAAAAAACTCCAGTTTGTGGCATTGATGATACAAATTTTCTGCACCTCAAGCAACTGAGACACAAGCCGAGTGTCTGCAATGGTAAACAAACGTTCCCCCCACATTAAAAAGCAGGGGCACCTTCATACTGAGGAAGTTTTTTTGGAGGATTTAGCAGACCTCAGAGCTTGAGGGTGGCTTGGGGGTGGGGGTCTTGAGGTGAAGAGCCTGAGGGTGGATAGGCAAAAGGATCAGAGATCAAAGTTTCACATGATGTTGGGCTTTAATTAAACATAATCGGTGAACACATCATAAAACATAACTTCCCTGGTGTTTCTTCCAAATAAGTCTAGGTGGGCGTTTTCTATATGGGTCTGAATCTGATCATAAGCAAATAAATCATCCTGACCAAGCCCCCTGCAGCATTAAGAGAAGATACTTATTCATGGAGTCATATGGCAAGGCTGTACCCCAGCAGTAGGAATATGAAAACAGAAATATGTGAGGCGCTATTCCCGATACATTCAGAGGGTTAGGGGTCACCTGAAGTTTTACAGTTGCTGGCCTGACCTCACATATTCTCTCCCATCTCTGAGTTTAAGGGTAGGCAGCAAAAATGTACAGGTGATCTCTGACACACAAGCTTAAGTTAGATAAAGAGAATATAACTTATTCTAAATAAGGGTGAAAATAAATAAATAAATCGGCCTACATAATTATAACAACAACTAAGGTTGAGTATTTACATTTCTACATAAGCACAATTGTTACTGGTTCTCTTTAAAGGGACACTATCTTAAAATGTTATTACTTAAAATGATACTATAGTCTCGTTTTTTTAAGTTAAAAATAACAAACAACTTACCTGCATTGTGCAGTGGATTTGCACAGAGCAGCCCAGATCCTCCTCGTCTCAGATCCCTCTTCGGTGCTCTGGCCCCTCCCTCCTGTTGACTGTCCCCACAGCAGGCAGCTTGCTATGGGGGCACCCGAGCCCATTCAGACACAGAGACGTGGCCTGGCCCCACCCCTTTCTTTCCTCATTGGCTAACTGACTTCGATTGACAGTAGCGGGAGCCAATGGTGCCGTGCTGCTGTCTCAGTCAATAAGGAGGGGAGTCCCGGGTAGCCGAGACACTCCTACAAGATCCCTGGATCTAGATGGACCTCAGGTAAGTATTAGGAGGCTGAGATGGGCTGCTGCACGTAGGTGGCTTTTTATCTTAATGCATAGAATGCATTAAGACAAAAAACGTTCTGCCTTTACAATAATTTTAAATACAAATAAAATCTCTCTTTAATACCAATATATTAATTGCTTAAGCTTCAGTAGGGATTCCTGTTGTTCTACCTTCTTCAGCTATACAGTGAACGTCCTTGGTCTGCAGCAGTTTGTGTTAAAATGTATACAGTACTCTAAGGTAGTTCAGATAGGTCTGATGCTACAGACTGGCATTGATTTTAACTGACCTCTCCAATCCAGTATCGCTGACAAGGGGAGAAAGAAAAAAAGCTTTTGTCTAAGCATTTTCTTCAACTCACTATAAGCCTATTTTGTCAATGATATCCTTTGCTGTCCTGCTCGCCACCTGTTCTGTAGTCTGGTCTGTAGGTGGAGAGAAGCACCCTTGCTCTCTGTATTGAATCAGTATTCTATCTACAAATGTCTGACATGCCCCCTGCTGACTCAGAGCTAGAGCTCTCCGATCAGTAGGGAACATAAGCTATACTGATTGAAGCGCTATTGGTTTGACCTGGCAGGGGGTGTGAAGGCACAATGCAGAAAGTCCACTGCTTGCACACAGATAGCAAGGATCTTTCTCAACAGCATACTGGCAGGAAACAGGGAATGGGCTTTTTTTCTAAACGCTAATTAGACCCCTTTCACACTGGGTCGGTTTGCAGGTGCTATAACGCTAAAGAAAGCGCCTGCAAACCGACTCGAAACAGCCACTGCTGTCTCTGCAGTGGGAAAGCCCGAGGGCTTTCCCACTGGAGCGGTGCGCTAGCAGGACGGTAAAAAAAACTCCTGCTAGCAGCATCGTGGAGCGGTGTGTATACCGCTTTTCCACCGCTCCTTCCCATTGAAATCAATGGGAACCCGCGGCTATACCGCCGGCAAAGCGCCTCTGCAGAGGAGCTTTTTAACCCTTTCTCGGTTTTACCCCCGCTAGCGGCAGAATAGCGCCGCAAATCCGACGGTAAAGCGCCGCTAAAAATAGCGTCGCTTTACCGCCGACGCACCTCCCGCCCCAGTGTGAAAGGGGCCTAAGACTTTGCAAGCCTTTTGATTTGATGCACCTGGAATATTTTTAGCTGATTCAAGCTGAAAGATCTGTGAGCTTTAATGGATTAATACACATCTCTAAAAACAGATTTATTTTTTATTTAAAATTATAAATATTAAAGATTTTGCATTTTTGCTGTATTCTTGTATGTCACCTGCTCCTGAAGCCTGTGCTGCATTTGGTTAAGTAGTGCATTTGCATCACATTTGCCCAGTGAAGCCATCTGAGAGTGGAAAGCAGACATGAGGACATCTTGCTCTCTCTGGAAGACTTCCTGAATCGCTCGCAGCATCTCCCCTCTCCAGTCTGGCCTGAGGTCATGGAAGCCTGGCCTTGTATGAGCCTAAGATATAAAGCATTATTAATAAAAGCTGATACTTTATTAGTTTGAGAACAAAAACGTGAAATAAGACACAGCCTGCCAGGCTCCCACATACTGCACACCAACCTCTGAGTCCTTGTGAATCTGCATCTTAGCGATTAGATCTTTCAGAGATGCAATGGTTTCAAGCATAGATTTCCTCTCCTCGTGCCAGGGCTGAGTCCTCACAGTGAAAGTCGGCTCCTTTTCAGGGCTGGTGGCCTCGGTCAATGACAGCACCTGCATGCCCTCCTGATGGACGGCTCGTAATAAGTCCTGCAACAAGAGAGGACTGTTTAACTATCAGGAGCATGCTAGAAACATTAATTATTCAGTAACAAGTACATACAATAATGCATGCCTCTTAATTGGGAGTACCTTGATCTTGCTGGGAATTAACTCTGTATGGATATCATCCTCATCACCCCTCAGTCCTTCTGGTATCTGGTCAAAGCTCTGTGCATCATACGTCCCCTGGCTCCAGTCACATTCTGTGCCAACATCTAACAAATAAAAAAAAAATATTTGGGGAACTGAAGTACTGTATAAGAAGGGAAGGATCAGCTCCTGTGTATGAGAGATCTGAAGAGAGCACAAAAAAAGGGATTTTTATAACAGCTTACCTGTAAAATCCTTTTCTTGGAGTACATCACGGGACACAGAGCGACTTAGTCATTACTAATGGGTTATATAGTTTACCTTCAGGTGTTGGCACTGGCCAATTCCAAACCGGAAGTACCCTCCCCTATATAAGCCCCTCCCACCCGGGAGCACCTCAGTTTTGTAGCCAAGCAATAAGTGTCCCAAAAAGAGGGGTGGGAGCTCTGTGTCCCGTGATGTACTCCAAGAAAAGGATTTTACAGGTAAGCTGTTATAAAAATCCCTTTTTCTTTTTCGTACATCACGGGACACAGAGCGACTTAGTCATTACTAATGGGACGTCCCAAAGCAATGCCAAATGAGGGGGGGGTACATAAGCTGGGCGCCATCAGGCATGAGGATCTTTTGCGGCCTGCAACACACTGCGCCCAAAGGCGACATCCTCCTGACTTCTAACGTCTACCTGATAGAATCTAGTAAACGTGTGTACCGAAGACCATGTTGCGGCCTTACATACTTGAGCCAGGGAGGCCTGGTGATGCACTGCCCATGAAGTTCCAACCGCTCTTGTGGAGTGCGCCCTAACTTTGAACGGAGGCGGTCTCTTTCTCAAGCCATAGGCTTGTATTATGACCTGTCAAATCCACTTGGCTAAAGTAGATTTTGATGCTGCCTGACCCCTTCTGGGGCCTTCCGGCAGAACAAACAAAGAATCCGTTCTGCGAATCTGAGCAGTGGCTTTAGATAAGCTTTAACTGCTCTTACGACATCCAAAGAATGTAATAACTTTTCCTCTACTGAGCTAGGTTTGGGGAAAAAAGAAGGAAGAACCACATCTTGGTTCAAATGAAACCTCGATACCACCTTAGGAAGAAAGGCTGGATGAGGACGCAATACTACTCTGTCCTTATGGACAACCAGATATGGCTCCTTACAGGACATAGCTGCTAATTCCGACACTCTTTTAGCCGAACAAATGGCTACTAAGAAAACCAATTTCCTGGTGAGAAGAACCAAGGAAATGTGTTGTAATGGTTCAAACGGTTGTTTCTGTAGAACCGACAGAACCAGGTTTAAGTCCCAAGGACATATGGGAATACTAACCGGAGGGCTAATACGCATCACTCCTTGTATAAAGGCTTTGACTAGTGAATGCGAAGCCAAGGGCCTTTGAAAAAATATTGACAAGGCCGAAATCTGACCCTTGATAGTACTCAAGGCCAGCTTCCTATCTACAGCCCACTGTAGGAAGTCCAGAATCCTCCCTATCATGTACTTACGTGGATGCCATTTCTTGGTCTCACACCACGTAATGTACGCTTTCCAGATCCTATAATAGATCTGCCTGGATACCGGTTTCCTGGCATTGATCATGGTAGATACCACAGAATTAGAGAGCCCTCTCTTTTTCAGAATGTGGGCTTCAATAGCCAGGCCGCCAAACCTAGGGCTGGTAAGGAAGGGTGGTATATCGGTCCTTGCGACAGCAGGTCCGGACGAAGTGGGAGGGTCCAAGGACTCCTCACTGACATTTTTACAATCTCCGCGTACCATGCCCTTCGGGGCCACGCTGGAGCCACCAGAATCACTGGTTTCTTTTCTACCCTGATTCTGCGGAGTAATCGCGGTAACAATTGTGGCGGTGGGAATGCATATATCAGCTTGAACCGATCCCAAGGGAACACTAGGGCATCCGAGCCGCAAGCTAGGGGATCCCTTGTGCGAGACACAAACCTGTCCACTTTTGCGTTGAATCTGGATGCTAGCAGATCTACATCCGGTGTTCCCCACCGCTGGCATATTGCCTGGAAAACCTCGGGGTGAAGAGACCATTCCCCCGGGCATAATTGTTGGCGACTTAGAAAGTCCGCTCTCCAATTTTCCACTCCTGGGATGAAAACCGCGGATATGGCTGGGACATATCTTTCTGCCCACTCCAGGATGCAATTTGCTTCCTTCTGGGCTGCACGACTTTTGGTGCCACCCTGATGATTGATATATGCCACTGCCGTGGCATTGTCTGATTGAATTCTGACAGGGGACCCCTGGAGTTTGGATGTCCATGCTACTAGGGCATACCGGGCTGCTCGTATCTCTAAGAGATTGATGGGCAGGGCCTTTTCTGCTTCTGACCACCTGCCCTGGAGAGACCATTGCTCCAGCACTGCCCCCCAGCCGATGAGGCTGGCATCTGTAGTGACCACCTTCCAAGAAACCGGACTGAAGGGTTTCCCTCTTTCCAGATTCTGGGGCACCAACCACCAATGGAGGCTCTTGCGAACGGAAGGGGACAGGGACATTGGTAAGTCTAAAGCCTGAACTTTTTTGTTCCAGGCTGACAGTATGGCCCTTTGCAAATTCCTTGAATGGAATTGACCGTAGGGTACCGCTTCGAATGAAGCCACCATCTTTCCCAGCAGCCTCATGCAGAGACGTATGGATGGTTTTCTTTTTGTACCCACTAAGTGGGTCAAATTTCTTAAAGACGACACCTTCTCTGGAGGTAAGAAAATCTTTCTCTGAATTGAATCCAGCCTTAGCCCTAAGTATTCCAGACTTTTGACTGGTCTTAGAGCTGACTTGTCCCGGTTGATAATCCAACCGTGATATTCCAGATACTCGATTGTCTTGTGAATAGCTACTTCCAGCTTTTCCACTGAGTGGTCTATTAGTAGCAGGTCGTCTAGATATGCCATTATCGTTACACCCTGTGTTCTTAGATTGGCCAATAATGGGGCCAGAATTTTTGTGAACACTCGTGGTGCTGTGGCCAGACCGAAAGGTAAGGCTCTGAACTGAAAATGGCGCCCTTCTACTGCAAAGCGTAGAAATTTCTGATGGGCCGGAAGGATGGGAATATGCAGATAAGCATCCCTTATGTCGATCGAGGCTAGCCATTCCTGCCCTTGTAGGGCGGTGGCCACTGATCGGATCGACTCCATCCGAAAGGTCCTGATATTTAGGAACTTGTTTAGCCCTTTTAGATTTAATATGGGCCTCACGTCCCCATTTGGTTTGGGGACTGTGAAAAGGTTCGAGTAAAACCCGAATCCGCTTTCTTCCAGGGGAACCTTCATGATTACCCCTTGGAGCAATAGTTGTTCTAGTGCCAGAAGGAGGGATCCTCTCTTTTGGGGATCTCTTGGCACGTTTGACCTCATAAATTGGGCAGGAGGAGTGCCTTTTAACTCCAGCTTGTATCCCAGACTTACTGCGGAGAGCACCCATCTGTCTCTGATGGTGTCCCGCCAGGTCTCTGTGAACAACTGAAGTCTTCCCCCCACCCGATTGAGCGGGGGCAATACTTCATGCCTTAGGGGGAGGTTTTGTACCTCTCTTGATCCAGGGCTTCTTGTTACCCTGTGATTGTCCCTGATTTCTGCCCCCTGAATTTGACCGCGGAGGCCGTCGGAACTGCTTCACAGCCGATGTGCCCGGGACTGGAGAGGTAGGCCTCTTAAAAGAAGGACTTCTACCCTTGTTCTTAACCGGTAAGAGTGAACTTTTACCGGCAGAAATTTTCTGGATATATTTGTCCAGATCTTCTCCAAATAAGCGTTCTCCATGAAATGGGAAGCTAACCAGCAGTTTTTTACAGGGAGCTTCAGCAGACCAGTTTTTGAGCCACAGAAGCCTACGCATATGTACTATAGACAGCGTAAAGCGGGAGGCCTGTTGGATTGTATCCTTTATGGCGTCCACCGCAAAACACAAGGCTCTAGGCAGGTCAGCTAGGGCATGAGCCTGCTGATCTGGTAAGTCCCTTAAGACTTGTTTCAACTGATCTTTCACTGCTTGGCAGACTCCAATCGCTGCTACCGCAGGTTGTGTCACCATACTTGCTGTAAAGAAAGCAGATTTTAGTAAAGACTCCAATTTTTTATCTATTGGGTCTTTGAACATTGGAACATTATCTACTGGACATGTCAGTGATTTGTTAACAGAAGAGATGGCTGCGTCCACTATAGGGACCCTCCATTTTCTTATGAACTTATCCTCCATGGGATAGATCACCGGAAATCTCTTGGGGGGAGCAAATATTTTATCAGGATGCTCCCAATCCTGGTAAATAAGCCCTTCTAATAAAGGGTGGATTGGGAAGGAACAGACCGCCTGGGGAGCTTTTAGCGACCCCAGCGAGGAAACCGTAGTGGATGGTGGTTCCGCCAGAGGCATTTTAAATGCTGATCGGACCATGTTAGTCAGAGACTGAACCCATAATCTTTCAGCCTGAGAAGCTGAGAAAGGTTCTTCCACTGTTGATTCCTCCATAACTGAATCAACCTCATCCTGATCCCCTTCAGGTAGGTCGATCTCTGTGTGGGGCTGTTCCTCCACTAACAGGCACTCTGAAGGAGGAGACGGAGATCGGACGCGCTTTTCCTGTGACAGGGAAGCAGCGATCAATGCTGTTAATCTCTCTTCCAATCCTCCCAGAGTTGAGGATAAAACCTCCTCTGTTATATATACAGGAGCAGGTGGACTGGGGACAGCCGCAGCACCAGGCATTCCTGCGGGGTTTCTACGGCTACTGACCTCTGCATTCTCAGGGGAGATTGGTGCAGTGCAAGCATGCCCAATATCCTCAGAGCCCGATGGAGACCCCTTTGGCTTCCTGGAAGATCTATTTCCGGAGCGTCTGGACGACATATCCTTTAAGCACAAAGCTGAGGTATTCCCGTCGTCATACACCAATTTTTGCTGGTAATAGTCTAACACAGGTGCTGCTATATACCAGCTGGTGTCCACTAAAGTGCCTTTCTATGGGGATGCCTGCATCAACCGCCTCTGTGTGCCACTGTTTGTTGCTAGCTCTGTTTGCATGCAGCTGACACTTGTACTGTGTCTTTTAACCATGCTGGGACGCCCGCACATGCGCAGAAGCGCCGCGGCGCGCATCGAGCGTCATCCACCCGCCCCGCCCCTTTTTTTCATAGGAGGCGCGTGCACGCGCCCGCGCGCGCGCCCGTGCGCCAATGGCGCCCTTTTCGAAACCAACAGAGGACTAGGAGCCAGGGCCCTTTTTGCCGGAGGGCCTGTGCGGTGGATGAACTCAGCAACAGGGCAGAGGAAGTGGATTCCCTCAGAGAAACTTACCAGCTGCCTGGATCTTTTGAGTTGAGAAAACCAAAGATCCACATTTACAAGAAAAAATGGACTACAGCGGCCTCTAGTGGTTTAACACAGGTACCGCGGTCCCTGTTTTTTTTTTTTTTTCTTGACTACTATTAAAATTTTACATTTTCAGTAGTTATAGGCAAACACAGATATTTAGCGGGAATACCGTTAGGTAACAGACAGAAAGACAAATTAGGCTTGGGGGTCCCCCAATAGAACCAAGTTCCTGAGGGCCCCCACTTACCTGATCCCCGCCGCAGGACTTTGTTTGGTCCACAAAAGTCCAAACTTCACCTATCACGGCAGGCATTGTAATTAAACCTTCAGGGACCGGGTTCCCAAGGATTCCACTCCCCTGGACCTGTATAGCACCCTGCACAGACAGCGTCTTGGTCGTGGGTATGACCAGAGCTCTGGATCCCAGGGTCCAGCCCTCCTAAGAG
Source organism: Rana muscosa (assembly GCA_029206835.1). Classification (NCBI taxonomy): domain Eukaryota; kingdom Metazoa; phylum Chordata; class Amphibia; order Anura; family Ranidae; genus Rana; species Rana muscosa. Next base: position 280,037,429 of record CM055122.1, on the reverse strand, counting down.
AAGCATTACAGGCAAAACCTTGCTCTTCTGCTGCAAGGCCCGGGTACCGACCGTTTAGCTATGAAGCTTTTTTGGTGGGATCCGGAACAGCTTACTAAGGCCCAAAAGAACCTGTACGCAAGCCCAGTGAAAACACATGTTACTCTTTGGCCAACACCTTAGACACTGGCAAAAAACTGAGGTGCTCCCGGGTGGGAGGGGCTTATATAGGGGAGGGTACTTCCGGTTTGGAATTGGCCAGTGCCAACACCTGAAGGTAAACTATATAACCCATTAGTAATGACTAAGTCGCTCTGTGTCCCGTGATGTACGAAAAAGAAAAGTAGGCAGCCAAATTATTAAAAGCTTAAAACCCAAGAATCCAGCGCTTTCCAAACTGTGCTGGGTTACTACAGGTTAAAAGGAGAAGTCCAGCCTGAGCTTTTTAGTCTGGGCTTCTCCTCTGGGTCACAGGAGTGCAATTCGTTTTGCACTCCTGTGACCCGTTTTCAGCGGAGAGCGGTCTGAAGTCCGCTCTCCGCTGACGTCACTGCCATCAGTCGGGACAGCGCGTCATCACGACTTCCAAGTCGGGATCCGCCAGCTGCCCTGATTGATGGCAGTCTGAGCGCCTCAGCAAGACACTGAGACAGCCTCTCCCCGCCCCTCCACTGCTCGGCGCTCCAATGAGCACTAAGAAGTAGAGCAGAAGCCATGCTGACTGACAGTCAGCATGGCTCTGCTCGGGGAGGAGTGAGAACCGAGCCATCAGCGGTGTTCGGTGGCTCGGTTCTCAGTGCACAGACGCCGGGGGACAGCTGCAGCATCAGCCTGATGCTCCATCCACCGAGGTAAGTATAAATAGCAAAAAACAAACAAAAACATACTTCTCTTTTAAGTCCAACGAGCTGTATGCCACCATGGACTTATATTTTTAATTAACAATTGACAGTTTTACTGGGCGCCGGGAGTGCAGCGATCACTATACTCCCAGTGCTCTGATAGGAGCGATGCTGCTTTCTCACACAGTAGATGCTCTACCTGGCTCTTACCTCTGCTGTCAATTCACAGAAGGCTTTGTATTTTTTTTTAATGGACTGACATAATACAAAAGCTCTTCTTGATTGAGCGAGAGGAAGGTAGCAGAGCGGCTGCACATGATTCTGCAGCTGCAGAAGCTGAAACCAGAAAATTTTGCATTGGAAGTATATTGATAGCTGTAGTCCGGGCTCTCGGTAAGAATGTAAATTGTAAATTAAAGAGATAAATCCATGAGGTGGCATGCACCTTGTTGGACTTAACCCATAGTAAGGCAGCACATTTAAGAAAGTGGCTGAATTTCTGGAGTACAGCTTTAATTAAGGTTAGAAGTTTAGAAAAGAAGGCACCCCTGTACTACTACTGGTCCATAACTATAATGGGCAGTCTCAATGACTAACAAAGAGACAGGAATCCATTCAAAAGAACTGATTGAGACTTGCATACTAGAGTGCAACTGGTTTTGAGGTTCTTGAGGAACTCTGCATGATATGTGACTGCTCTGGCAAGTACCTGTGGGTGTCTGCTTTTTACATCTGGTGAACACAGATTCACATAATGTATACATGAATCCAAAACTTTTGCTTTTCATTTTAGATAAAGAATGGTACAATTGTCATTAAGCCTTTTCGCAATCGGGATCCCATTCAAAGGATTTCCCTTTTCTTCTTGTCCTGTAGACCAGTGGTTATCAACCCTGTCCTCAAGTACCCCCAACAGGTCATGTTTGCAGGTTTTCCTTTATCTTACACAGGTGCTTTAAATCAGAGTCATTGGCTTGGTATTTTGGACAGCTATTTTATGTAAGAGAAATTCCCAAAACATGGCCTGTTGGGGGTACTTGAGGACAGGGTTGAGAACCACTGCTGAAGACTCACCCAGAAACATGTGAGCTGTGCCTGCTTGCACTACAATGGTAACAAAAAAATGTTGCAGGGTATGTGGCTATCAGCATTACAACTGCAGATTCACAAACTTGTAGCTGTGTCAATCAGCATCTGGCAACATCTAACCCTGCTCACATTTTACTACATTGACAGCACCGCCTCTGTTGCTGAAGTCTGTCCACTGTGAGCTGCAGTGTCTGGGAGGGGAAACGTGAGACACAAATGAATGAAGATTTGGCTCAGTCAGGGAAAATCAAGGACATTTTTTTGTTTACCTCATGAGGCTTGTGCATCATATTGTAACTGGATTAGGTACCTCACTTGTTAAAAATAAATGCCATAAAGGAGCCTTTGGCTGTACTTTAAAGCAAGAAAGTGGCATTGAAGGGGTATGTATCTAGATCAGGAGAGTGTAGGTCTTCTATTTTATATTACAGTACAGAATAAAGGAAAAACCCACCAACCATTAAATCCTCACTAATTTCATGTCCACTCCAATATGACTAAGGGGGTTAGCAGGGCCAGGGTTAGAGGTCTGATTCCAATCATGGACACAAGCACAATGAATTTAAAGGTTCTGTGTTTGCCTTACTGCAGACATTAGTGTGTATGGGTATTGTAGGAGCATAAAGGCCCGTCCACACGATTGGATTTTCTGACGGGAATTGTGTGATGACAGGCTGTTGTCGGAAAACCTGACCGTTTGTACGCTCCATCAGACAATTGTTGTAAAATTTTCCGCCAACAAATGTGGGATAGCATGCTTTAAAATTTTCCGCCAACAAATGTGTGTTGTCGGATTATCCGATCGCGTGTACACAAGTCCTTCAGACAAAACTCCAAAGTACAAACACGCATGCTCAGAAGCAATACTAACCATAACACAACATTAGCAGAAGTTGCCCAAAGGGTGGCGCTAAAGAGCTGAAAAAACACGTCGTTTCGTGTGTGTTGGCCGACAATTCTTTGCCGTTTGTATGCAAGACAAGTTTATGGCCAACGCCCTTCGGACAAAAGTCCTACGCTTTGTCCGTGGAAAATCCAATCACATGTACAAGGCTTAAGACTTTAAGCTCAGTGCCTACATAAACTGTAAGATACCATGGTTCTTGGGTTGCAAGCAAATGGCCATACAGAACACCATCAAGCACAAAGGTCTCGTTATCTTTAAAAAAAAAAAAAAAAAGTGGTCTTACCGCTAGAGGTTGCATCTGTTAAGTGATATGATGTAGACAGCACGGAATCGGGCACTCCTCCTCCTCCCTGAATTCCAAAAACATAAATGGCTTATTTTACAAGATGTGTGTATAGTTCTATGCTGAACTGAAGCAGTTGGTTAATCTTCAACTTTACGCTACACTAATATGAAGGCTAAATTTGAAAGGCTTGAACTTCTCAAGGGTAGATATTTAATGGATTCTACCAGTATCAGAAGCTAGAAGCTTCATAATGAGCTTTTCTTCCCAGTAAATGATGCAGTTTAGTTGCAGGGAATTTACAGTCTTCATTTAACATGCACCTAAATATTGCATAAAAAGTGCTGGCAACATTCTGATTTCTGTGACCTGTCTGAAATATTATGTATGCGAGTTCTGGGATCCCTGTAACAGTGATATGGGGAAGACATATAAGCAAATGTAAATAAATGGGGCAGATTTTATCTAGTATGACAAGGTATTGGCTACACAAAGACAGACATTTGATAACAGTCTACTGGTCTGCTCTGACTGGAAAGGTTTAAAGTTTGTCAAGCCAAAACCCTTTTTTTTATTACACAGAATAGGAAAGAAAACTCCTTATCAGGTTTTTACTGCTAATAGGCTTCATGTATTTGTGATGTTTTTACAACCTCTCCTGAACGATTTAACTTGACAGTATCCGACGTTTAAAATGTCCGTTTTGCTGTGTTTACATGCCGTGTTTAGCAGCGTTTTGGCGCGTTTGTGTTTAGAAGCGTTTTTGAAAAAATTTTTTTTCAAAATAGCCAAAAAATAAAAATGTCTGTATACGAAACGCGGCGTTTGGCGCTTGAAATGCCTGTAAACTCAGCTTCTGAACACATTTTTTTGCGTTCCAAAAAATGCCTCTAAACTCAACTGCCTAGAAACGTCTCTAAACGACCCTGTGTCCATGGACAGATAAGATAACAGAGGAGAGTTCAAAGGCAGTTGAAAAAAAAACTCCCAACAGCTCCTAAACGTCCGTTTACCAGCAGCAGTGTACATGAGGCCTTAGGCCCCATGTACACGAGACGCAGGTGCAAACTCTGCTGAACACACGTTTTTAAACGCTGAAACCGGCGTTTAAAAACGCGTGTTTTGCCACGTTTGCGGCCGCGTTTAGCAGTGTTTTACCGCGTTTGCGTTTATAAGCGTTTCATCATAGACCCTCCCTAAGCTCAAAAAACAGTAAATTTTAACCATTTCAGTCAGTTTGTGAGACCAGAGTGAGTAGCAGCAGCTGAGAGAGCAGCAGTGTACTTGTATTTAGCGTATCACTTGCCACATCTTCTGCCACAAGTTGTGGATTGTCCACTTGCCACGTCAGCTGCCACAAGTTGTGGATTGTCCACTGGCCACGTTACCTGCCACAAGTTGTGGATTGTCCACTTGCCACGTCACCTGGCCATGTTACCTGCCACGTCACCTGGCCACGTCACCTGGCCACGTTACCTGCCACGTCACCTGCCACGTCACCTGCCACAAGTTGTGAATTGTCCACTTGCCACGTCACCTGGCCACGTCACCTGGCCACAAGTTGTGGATTGTCCACTTGCCACGTCACCTGGCCACGTCACCAGCCACAAGTTGTGAATTGTCCACTTGCCACGTCACCTGCCACAAGTTGTGAATTGTCCACTTGCCACGTCACCTGCCACAAGTTGTGGATTGTCCACTTGCCACGTCACCTGCCACGTCACCTGGCCACGTCAACTGCCACAAGTTGTGGATTGTCCACTTGCCATGACACCTGCCACATCACCTGGCCACGTCACCTGCCACAAGTTGTGGATTGTCCACTGGCCACATCAACTGGCCACATCACCTGCCACAAGTTGTGGATTGTCCACTTGCCACATCACCTGCCACAAGTTGTGGATTTCCACTGGCCACGTCACCTGGACACGTCACCTGCCACAAGTTGTGGATTGTCCACTGGCCACGTCACCTGACACAAGTTGTTGATTGTCCACTTGCCACGTTATCTGCCACAAGCTGTGGATTGTCCACTTGCCACGTCACCTGCCACAAGTTGTGGATTGTCCACAATGCAATGCAAGCAATTACAGTTTTCTTTTATATTTTTTAATAGTTTTTCATCATTTGCCATCATTTTTGAGATTTCTAATGTTAAAAAATAGGTCACCTTTAAAAACGCTTATAAACGCAAACGCGGCAAAACGCAGGTACCGCGTTTAGCCGCGTTTATTGGCGTTTAGCGTCTGAAACGTGGAAAACTTTTGCGTCTGAACCCATTTTTTTGCTTCTGGAAAAACGAGGTTAAACGCAACTGCTTGTAAACGCCAAAAAACGAGAGTGTGTGCATGGACACATAGGATAACATTGAATGGGTTCAGGGGCAGTTGAAAAAAGCGTCCAACTGCCTCTGAACGCGCGTTCAACAGCAAATAACAGCGTCTCGTGTGCATGGGGCCTAAGAGGTTAAAGCGGCATTCCACCCGTGTTTTAGTTTATTTAAAGTCAGCAGCTACAAAAAGCATGCTGACTTCTAATAAACCGACACTTACCGGTCTAGCGATGCAGCTGCCCGGAGGCTCGCTCCTCTCCTTGGCACCATCATAACTGTGGGCACCCGGTCGTGACAGCTTACGGCACTTCTAGTGGGACAGGAAGTCCCACTAAAAAGATGTTACCCACTCCCCCCCAAAAAAATGACATGCCAAATGTGGCATGTCAGGGGGCGAGGAGTGCTTAAAGCGGAAGTTCCACCTTTGGGTGGAACTCCGCTTTAAATTAGGAAGATTTCTCCTCACTTCCTGTCCTGCTAACAACATTTTTACAGGCAGGATGCTAGGGAACTCTCCAACTGCAACACAGGCAAAATAACATTTTTTTTCTTGAGTAAGGGAAGTCTAGCACACCTTTCAGATTTCTATGTTCCTATTGAAGATTTTGTCCTCACTTCCGTCTGATGAGACTGTTGTCAGCAGGACAGGAAGTGAGGCTAAATCTCATTAAAGGAGCCCCAGATAGCAGAAAAAACCCTGCCAGGGACGACCCTCCCCAGTGGCTCTGTAAGTGGTAAAAATCCTGATAATGTGATCATGGCGATTGGCTGTCTAATGATCAGATACCCATCCCACCAATGACTGGAAACTGTCATCGGCAGCTTTGTCAATGTGGTGGGAGTGACTTTTTAGCCGACAACATTGCCCCAAGAACACACCTGTGGAGACTTGGCGTTAGGGCCAACCTGCATACATGCGTTATGTTGGCTGGAACAGGTCCATGGGCACTGGCCAAGGCTTGTCAGGGAAGCAGCGATTAGACATGTTGCAAAAGTCTAAATGCTATGGTTTTCCTCCTGATAAGCTTGGCCCAGAAGTGCCAGGAGCAAGCCTGTCTCTTCATAGCGTCAACATAAACCGCTGCAAAATTTTATAAATGTCAATGGGTCATTGATCAAAGTTTGAATGTCCAGTCGCTTTCTTATGTCTGTGGTGGCCTCTACCTGCATAACAATTCTTTCTACACACAGATGCAGCTTATGGCTAGTAGTATGTGAACACTCTCCACCAACTTAGTGAAATCAGGGGTTTCAGCCTCACCCACTGTAAACAGGCACATAAAATCAAGCAAAAAAAGCCAAGCAATCTCCATTGACAAACAACGGCATAAAATCGCTTGTAAAACTTTTGTCTAAATGTCTAATTTAACCATATTTTAGAAAAAAAGGAACAGAAATCTTACAGGAGATTTCAGGGCTTCAATAACAGCTTTCAAAGCGTCACACTCATCTGTGAGGGCCTGAACAACGGTGTACTGTTCGCTTCTCAGAGATTCCGATTCTGAAATATGTCTGGACTCCATGTCCAGGATCTCGGCAGCGTGGAGTTCCTGCATCTGGCTGATCTTCTCCGTGTACTGTTCCATTAATTCTACAACCTCATCAGAGGAGCTGCTCAGTTGCCCTGTCTCCAGCTCATTCTGCACCCCAACATGCTTCCTTGGGATTTGTGAGGTCTGGTTGCTGTTGTTAACACTTGGGATTCTGTCAGTCTGTGAAGAGGAGGTGGTCCTGTCCAGTGTTGTCCAGTCCGGGCTCCGCACATGTGGTAAATCAATATCGGACATGCTTTGGAGCTCCTCTTCCTGAATTTCTCGCTTCATGTAAAATGCCAACTTCTCCTCAGCATTGGAGAGGCATTTCTTCACTTCTCTGAGGTCTTTTTCCAGATGGACTAAGCAAGACTCTTTTACCTGGAGAAACACAGAGTTTTTGTTAATAAGTAGCTATTGAAGATTTCCTGTTCATGTTCAGAAGGTGAAGATTAATATTCCACCTCCAATGTTTTATTAGCTCCATCCCTTCTCAGCGGCATATCAACTATCCTATAACTGCCAGCTGAACATACATACAAGATGGTGGTATCTATAAGATCTCCAGTGTAATACAAAAGCAAGATGTTTTTGCAATAAGGAGCTGTTGATCCTGTACTTAGATTGATGGTTCTGATTGTAAAGTAAGCATGTAAAGGCACTTCAAGAAGTCTTTTTGCGGGGAGTAACAAAATTTGGAGTGCCCAACAACGGCAATTTGAGCTCTAGAGAGCCCCCTACCACAGCTTCCTAAATGGATAATTATTTTGATACTGTAGCTAGGATCATGAATAATAAAGCACAAGAGGGGTGAAGGGGTGTGCCCAGGCCAACTTAAAATTAGTGTGGCATGCTGATATTTAACATTCCCATGCATATTGTAGACATCAGTAAATGGTTTTATGTTGTGGAAAATAATAAGTGAAGACCATAAGTGTGTTTCCCTGACCATCAGTTCCTCTTTTAATTTCTCTGACATCTCTCTGTAATGGCACAGTTCCTCTTTGGTAGCTATTGCCTCTTCAGTAAGTGTCTGAAGCTGATGTTCCAGGTCAGTGATTGTAATTTCTCTGGATTGCTTTGTGCTTCCCTGCAAACAAGGAATAACAAAAATGACTGGTAGCCAATGAATAATTATCAGGGTCAGCAAAGAATAACAATAGAGTCAACCATAGTTCAACACCTTAATTGCTAGGAAAATTATGATGCTTATAAATCTAATCTTCAATTAAAAAAAAACTCTGTTTTAGTTCAAGCAGTTTTGTAATCTAGACATTAGCCGTGTTCTGCCTGAACTTTTTTTCAGTGCAATTAAAGCAGTACAGGTTGGTCCAGGATCACCCTTGCATGTAATTGGAAAGTGAAGGAGCAGCAACATAGCAACCAGCATCTTGGGTACTGTGCAGTGGTGTGTCTTAAGGGACATATACTGCTCAGATTATGGCAGATTCCTGCTGAATCAGATGAAATTCAAGCTGTGGGTGGCTCTGTTTGCACCACCCTTCACCCTCAACAAAAGTTGATTTTTCAATCGACTTTTGCTAAAAAGGCTAGTCCAAATATTCTGTGCCGAACAGTGCTTGTATCCAATCAGATATAACACTCTTCAGCGGCAGCTGCTGAGTACAACAGACCAGTTGGTCGCCAACCTTTCGGACCTCACGGACCACTAAACTCACAAATTTTGAATCCGCGGACCACCGACATGCCTTATGCACACATTGCTCCGGCTCTCTGCCCCCCTCCCCCTGAATCACACTGCTGCCTTATACATACAATGCTCCGGCTCTCTGCTCCCCCACACCCTGGATCACACTACTGCCTTATACATACAATGCTTTGGCTCTGTGTCCCCCCCACCCCCCCCTGCCTTACACAGACTCATCATTGGATCTCACCTCCTTATCCAGCCATGTGATCGAGCTCCATGTTCCCCGTGATCAGTTTTGCCATTGGAAAGTGCCCTCCTTTTTAATCTCCTGCTCTTTACACTACTCCCGGCGCCTCCCCCTGAGTTCACAGGATCCAGGAATTACAGAGGAGGAATTGGGTAGCACTGCAGTACAGTACTGACAACACGCTTTGAGAACAACACTGGAAACATTGGTTGGTATACATCTGCCACAATATTGATTTGCGTCAGGATCCCTGGGGAGCACCAAATTTTTTCATGGACCATCAGTGGTCCACGCACCACTGGTTGGCGACCACTGTAATAGCTATTGTATTTGGTGAATTTCTGTAGTTTAGCCCAAGGAGCAAAGCATAAGAAATTTGAAGTGTTTATGGCGAGCTTTACAGGGCAACCCATTTCTATCCAACTCTGAATCCTACTACATAAGAAAAAGAAAAAGTTAGGGAACATAAGGTTTTTAAACCAATAGAAAACCAAGTTAAACATAATGTGTTTTGTTTTTTTTCATCCGTTTACACGTCTGCTTTAAATATCTCTGTTGATAGTTTTGTTCTGAAATCTGATAAACAGAAGAGAAATAAGGAATTATGCTACACCTTCATTAGATCAAGATCAGTAGACTAACTGATTACCTGTAACAGAGCAACATCTCTGGTTTCATTTGCTGCCCAAGTGATGCTTTGTTTCCCCTTTGGGCTCTTCAAGAGTTGCTGCAGTTCAATCACTTGCTTTTCCTTTTCGGCAACTAGTTGGTTAGTGAAGATAACCTGATCTCTTTCTACCTGAAGCTGTTCGTGGAGATCAGACAGCTGCTTCCCTAGTTCTAGAAGTTGTAGGTTGAGAACAGCTGTCTTTGATTCAGACTCCCCTTCTTGAGAGAGGTTGGGACCATGGGTCTGCAATATTTTGGACTCTTCCATTACAGGCGAAGATCTGTCATCTGCATGCATACGTTTGGTGTGTAACTGAATGGCTTTGAGTTGGGCTTCGCTTACAAGAGCTGCGGCCACTTTTTCCCTGAGTGAGTCCTCCATGGCCAACATTATCTGATCATGCTCATCAGTTTTGACCTTAACTTGCTCCTTGAGTATTTCGACTTCTTCTAAATACAACAATATCTCCACGTCTTTTTCTTTTACAACCTTCTGGAGTTCCTCCAGCTGAGTCTCTAAGCTGTCTATTGTATTCTGCATGGTCTCTGTAAATAAAGACTGGTTTGCTAAGAGTTCTGTGTTCTGGTCTCTTAAAGCTTCAATCATCCAATCACATTGGTCTTTGTTCTCCATAACAGCGGTCACATCTCCGTCAGACATTCTTTTACCACTGTCTAGAGCGTGTATCCTTTCCCGAGCACTATACAGTTGTCCAAACGGTTCCTCGTACTCTCTCTCAGCTTTGGCATCTAATGTCCTAATAAAGGTCATCTCCCCACCATTCATTTGTTCTGTCTCTAGTTTTTTAGATTTGCTTTCTTGGACAGAGGTCCTCTGTTGTGCTGCTTCTAGTTGTTTCTGGAGGGAGTCTATGACACCACTTAAATGCTCAATCTCTTTAGTTTGCTGGTTGAGTATGTTTTGCTGATTCAAATACTGCAATAATTCAGAATCCTTCAGTTGTACAGCTCTCTTAAGTTCTTGTAACTGTGACTCCATATTGTGTAATGTTGCTTGTGAGGTCTCCTCCAGAGATATAAGCAATGTTTGGCTTTCTAAAAGATCAGCTGTTTTCTCCCTCAATGCTTGTTCTAGATTGGTGACTTTATGTGCTGTATTAACAACTTTCCCCTCCTTAGGTGTGCTGCCATCTGGCATGTCTTCATTTTTCTGAGACAATCTAATTTTTGATATTTCCAACGACATAGCAGCCAATTCCATTTTAGTTTTCTCAAGCTCCGCCTTTGTTTGCATCAACTCACTACCATCTAAACTTGCCTTATTTTGCAACAACAGTTCCTGTTCCTGTAATGCTTCCCTAGACTTTTCTTCACCTTTCCTGACATTAGGACTGGCATCTTCCGAATTATGCACGTCCATGCTAGCTAAATTGTTTAGTCTCTCAATTTCTTTTGTTTGTTGGTCTATTAGACCTTTTTGGTTTACCAATTGCATCAATTCTGAATCTTTCAGCTGTATAGTCTTCTGAAGTTCTTGTAAATTTGACTCCAGGCTATGGATGGTAGCTTGTGTGGTCTCATCCAGAGATACAAGCATGGCTTGGCTTTCTAGGAGCTCTGCTGTTTTTTCTCTAAGAGCTTGCTCTAGGTCAGTCACTGCTGCTTCACCGTCTCTAGATGCGTTTCCATTACTTACGCTGTCATATTTCTTAGCCAAATTAACTTTCGAAAGGTCCTCCTGCAAAACAGCCAAATCGGTCTTTGCTTTTTCAAGCTCTGCCTTTGTTTGTATGAGCTCTTCTCTTTCTAATCCAGTTTTCTGAGGCAATACCTTTTCACGGTGCGCAACTGCTTCTCTGGGGTGGACATCGGAACCACTCTGTGCCAGTTCCTGCTGAAGTGTTCTAATAATCTCATTCAGCTGGTCAACTTCTGTCTTCTGCTGGTCTTTTTTCTGAACATACTGCTGTAGTTCTAAATCCTTCTGTTCAACAACTTTTTGAAGTTCTTGCAACTGCAACTCCATCTTTTGAATAGTAGCCTGAGTGGTTTCCTCCAAAGATACATTTAACTTTTGACTTTCTAAGAGTTCTGCTGCCTTTTCCTTCAATGCTTGTTCTAGATCAGCCACTGTAAGTTCTGCTTTGTCCACCTCAGTCTGTGTGGTGGAACTTTTAACAGTCACATCATCGTGTTTTTGGGCCATCTGCAGTTTTGACCGTTCTTGTGTCAAGGCAGCAAGTTCCATTTCTTTTTTCTCAAGTTCTGCCTTTGTTTGATCCAGTTCATCACTCTCTTTGTTTTTCAACATTTCCTTAGAATGTACTGAACCTACTGTGGCATTTATCTTAAAAACAGAACTTGCCTCTTCCAAATCTTGCTTATGTTTTCTGATCTCTTCATTTAACTGTTCGATTATCTGTGCTTGATCATGAAGCAAATCTTTTTGCTGAACGTACTGCTCAAGTTCTAAATCCTTCTGTTTAACAACTTTTTGAAGTTCTTGCAACTGCAACTCCATCTCATGAATAGTAGCCCGAGTGGTTTCTTCCAAAGATACATTTATCGTTTGACTTTCTAAGAGTTCTGCTGCCTTTTCCTTCAATGCCTGTTCTAGATCAGTCACCGTAATTGCTGATTTGGCAACATCAACCTGTGTGGAGCCACTTTCAACGGTCACATCATCATGTTTTTGGGCCATCCGGAGCTTTGTCAGTTCTTCCACCAAAACAGCAAGTTCAATTTCTCTTTTCTCAAGTTCTGCCTTAGCTTGATGCAGTTCATCACTTTCATTGTTTTCCAGTCTTTCTTTAGAATTTACTAAACTTGTTGTGGCATTTATCTTTAGATCAGAACTTTCCCCTGCCAAAGCCTGCTTAAGCTTTCCAATCTCTTCATTTAGCAGTTCGATTTTCTGTGCTTGATCATGAAGCAAATCTTTTTGATTTACAGACTGCAGCAACTCCAAATCTTTTAGTTTTATAACCTCCTTAAGTTCCTGAATTTGTGACTCCATATTTATTTCAATAGTTGGTGTGGTCTTTTCTGTATCTGCAGGTAAGGACTGGCCCGCCACTGCTTGTACTGTTTTTTTAGTTGCAGAACTTTCTGGATCGGTCACATCAAGGTCTGAATGTCTAGTACCATCTTCCCTAGATCCATTTCCTTCAGGTTTGTCACTGTGTTTTTTAGACTTTCTTAGATGCTTAAGCTCTTCTTTCAAAAGAGTCAGCTCCTTCTTAGCATCCTCAACTTCTTTTGACAGAACTGCCTTTTCATCATCAGTTTCGATCTTTTGATGCAATGATAGTGCATTTGCATTAGGTGTTTCATTATGGGTTGTTTGGCTCTCCCCATCCGTTGTTGTATTTTTAGATGCCTCTGAAATCTTCTCTTCTACCTCCATCAAATCCAACTGCAACTTTTTGATGACCTCATTCAGTCTCTGTACCTCCTGGTTTTCAAAGACCTGAGCATTGTTTGCTAGTTCTTGTAGCTGGGATTCCTTCTCTTGAACAGTTTTCTGAAGATCCTGCACCTGGCATTGCAGATGATAAATTGTATTATGGGAAGTCTCTTGCACTGACTCAAACAACGCTTCAACGGTCAAATGCTGAGCAGTTTTTTCTCTCAAAGCTTCAGTCAAATTCTCAATACTAGCTGTGGAATTTATACCAATTTCCTCTTTTGTTTTGACAACTGCCAATTCATTAGAAATTGTGTTTTCTGAAGATGTTCTCAGTTTTTCCAGTTCTTCCTTGACCTGTTTTAGCTCTGCTTTGGTTGCTTCTAATTCACGGTTAATGAAAGTCTCATCTGTTCTATCTAAAGGAGGACATGTTGATGTTTCTAGGCTTATAGAGCTGGTAAAGTTCTTGGAAATTTCAGTATCTTTTATTTTCTGATCTTTTTCTGCCAGTTCTAGCCTTAGTCTTTCCACAGTCTCATTCAATACTTTTGTTTCCTCTTTGAGTGTCATAATTTGTTCATAATACTTTTTCAAATTCAGATCTTTGTCTTTAATGGTTTCCTGGAGCTGTTGCAGACTAGTTTCCATGTCTGACACAGAACTTTGAGCTACATGTGGGGACTTTAAAAACTGTTCCTTCTTTTCACATTCCTCATGATCCAACACCGTGTTGTCCACATTCAAATCAGCATGTTCAGCCAGTGGTGGTAGATCTGCATGCTGGTATGTGCTGCTGCCAGTTATCTCAGCCATGCTAGTGAAGCTCACAGTTACTTTTGGCTCTAGAACAGATAATTCCTCTTGAAGCTTCTCTATAACTTCATTTAGTTTTTCTATCTCTTCCTCACTGTTCTTCTTCAGACGTTCCTGGTCGCTTTTCAAGCACTTAATTTGACTCTTGTATTGCTTCATTTTTTCATTCTTTTCTTCAATCTCCTGTGAAGTAAAAAAAAAAAAAAAAATAACTATTGGTCAGCTTTATTATAAAAACACAAAAAAACAAAACAAAGGAAAGTAATTACTTTTTTGAAAGTCTAAGTGTACAATTTGAATGTGTTGGCTTATCTGACTGGCATTTCTCTAGAGAAGACATGGGCAAATAGTGGCCCACGCCCACATCCAGCCCTTTGCCTCTCCCTGTGCGGCCCACGATGCCTCCAGCTTGGAAGCGGACGGGCTTAGAGAGGCATGCTGACAGATGTCTGTGTTCATGCTGTGTAGAGCAGGCAGAGCTACAGGAAGAGCCAGGAACTGCTGATTGACAGAGTGGGGAGGCACGGCTCTCCTGCAGCTCTGCAACTGGCTGGTTCTTCACCAGTGTACTGTAGGCAGGGGAACATACAACTTTCATCCCTCTGTGTGGCGACCCTACTGAGCCCATTAGCGCTCATATCGCAGAGTTATATCCTGCTGCTGCAGTGTGTTTCTCCCCCCAGGGCAAAAGTGACAAAGTCTGTGCTAGTCATCTACTTTATCCTCCTCCCTCCAACACAGCTTGCATCTGCACATTAGAGCTGGCCATTGATGAGTACTTTTTTTTTTTTCCCCCAAACAGGTTGATCAAAAAAAAAAAAAAAAGATAGATTCCCCGATACACATATTTATGGTTGATGGGGGAATCCTCCCCGCTGAGCTATTGTCATATGACTGCGGGGAGACTTCCCTGCCATCAGAATACTAGAAGCCCTCTAAAGAGAGACTCTAATGCTGCATACACACGATCGGAAATTCCAACAAGAAAACCGTGTTTTTGTTTCCGACGGAATGTTGGCTCAAACTTGTGTTGCATACACACGGTCACACAAAATTCCGATCGCCAAGAACGTACAACAGTACAACGAGCTGAGAAACATGAAGTTCAATGATTCCGAGCATGCGTCAAATTGATTCAGAGAATGCGTGTTTTTTTGTGCGTCGGAATTGCATACACACGATCGGAATTTCCGACAAGAACTTTTCTTCTCGGAAAAAGTGAGAACCAGCTCTCAAATTTTTGTTGTCGGAAATTTCGACAGAAAAAGTCCGATGGAGCCTACACACGGTTGGAATTTCCGACCAAAAGCTCACATCGAACTTTTCTTGTCGGAATTACCGATCGTGTGTACGCGGCATAAGGGTCCTGGGCCAACTCATAAAATGGATGCTGGCCTTGTATAGAGCGCCTCTGCCAGTATTAAAGTAAACGGTATTCTATCACAGCCCTTTGGTATGAGGAACGGGACAAGGCAGGGCTGTCCCCTGTCACCTTTACTATTTATATTTATTATAGAGACGTATAGATTAAGAGACGTTGCTTTGTAATATTAGAGGGAACCCAAATGTTCATAGTTTCAGGGTAGGTGATGTGGAACATAAATTGTCTGCTTATGCAGACGATATACTGTTCTATATTTCAGTGCCATTGATAACTTTACTTAACTTGATGGTAGACCTAAAGGAATTCGGGGGGCCTTGTAAAATTTTTAAATACATTTTTTAAAATCTGAAATCATGCCACAGGACCTACCATTAGAGATAGTCAACTCTCTTAAACAATCATTCTCATTTGAATAAAATATGAAGGCTATTAAATATTTGGGCATATATTTAACAGGAGGTTTAATAAAATTACATTCCGAAAATTATGTTCCCTTACTTGATAAAATAAAGAAAGATCTGGAAGGTTGGGATTAAGCCACTTTTACGTGGCTAGACACAATTAATATAAAAATGAATGTGCTATCAAAGGTTTTATTTCCCTTACAGATGGTGCCTATTGTGCTTCCAAAGTTTTATTTTCCAATTTTACAGCAGTTAGCATATCAAGTCATTTGAAGAGTAAATCAGAAGGTGGATTAGGACTTCCAAATGTAAAAAATTATTATAGAGCAGTGGCGCTGACTAGAATACTTACCTGAAAACTTCAGGCAAATCAAAAAATATGGGTCAGGCTTGAAGAGAGTGTATGGAAGGCTGTAAGATAGCCGATGCCTTGTGGGTTCCAAGGACACACTGAGGCCTGTTGAATACTACCTCACATCCCACTATGCAAACCTTGAAGTTATGGTATATTATAAACAAACAGGGAACAGTATCTCCACCCGTATCTCTTTCTACCGTTGGGGGACTTTATGATTCCCTCCGGGTAAATCTCTTACATTCCTCAAGACATGGGCAGTGGATGGGGATACGAACTGTCTTAAATTGATGTGTGCAGGGAGATTACGTCCATTAGGAGGAATTCAGAGATGTTTATGGACAATTCCCCTTAGGTGCTTGGCAATATCAACAGTTACAACATTTTACTGTCTCGCACCTGAGGGAACTTAGAAGGTGCAGAAACCCTTTTTAGATTTCAAGCCTTGTGGCTCAAGCTCCCAGTTGATAGGGAGCTACTATCCATCACTTATAAATTATTGAACCATTATGAACCACTTACAAGTCCTTGTTTTTTTTAGGGAATGGGAGGTGGAGTTAGGGCGTAGTTTCTCTGAGGTGCAAAGACGTACAATCCTGAATCTGACCCACTCCTCCTCTGTCTGTGCAAATACACAAGAGAGGAATTATAAACTTAACAAGGTGGTACAGAGTCACTAGATTTTTTAGTGTTTGACTTATTTACTACCCCTTTATGTATATTTAGAAACTAAATGAAATGATTGTATTTATTTTCTATGATTAACTTTTGATGTTTGAAACTTTTGTATGGAATAAGCAATAACAAAAACATAATTATTAAGGTGGTACAGAGTCCCAAAGTTGGTGGCTCTGTTGTACTGTGTTTCAGACAGGTGCCAGAGGGGGATGTCTTCAGCAGGGTACGTACACCCACATGTGGTGGGAATGTGCCAGGCTTAAACCATTCTGGACTGAAATGTGGAAACTGATTTTATATATTACTTCAGTACAAATAGAAGACAACCTGGCGCGATGCCTACTGCATGCTGTGCCCACCCCGATTAACCACTTCAGCCCCGGAAGGATTTACCCTCTTGATGACTAGGCCGTTTTTTGCGATACAGCACTGCGTTACTTTAACTGACAATTGTGCGGTCATGCGTCACTGTACCCAAATAAAATGTATATACTTCCCCCCCCCCACAAATGGAGCTTTCTTTTGGTGGCATTTGATCACCTCTGCGATTTTTATTTTTTGCGCTATAAACAAAAAAAGGCAGACAATTTAAAAAAATAAAAACCTTTTTGCTATAATACATATCCAATAAAATTAAAAAAAAAAAACGGATTTCTACATCAGTTTAGGCCAATATGTATTCTTCTACATATTTTTCTACACATAGGGCTGCCCTGCCACAGTATATATGTGGTGGGCGGTCTTTAAGTGGTTAAGACATATGAGAGGAGTATAGTTCCTGATCTTTTAAGAGCTCCTAAAGGCTTAATCCCTGTCTAAAAAAATAGGATTTTTATAACAGCTTACCTGTAAAATCCTTTTCTTGGAGTACATCACGGGACACAGAGCGGCATAGTAATTACTATGTGGGTTATAGAGATTACCTTCAGGTGATGGACACTGGCACACCCAAGACAGGAAGTCCCCTCCCTATATAACCCCTCCCATACTGGGAGTACCTCAGTTTTGTAGCAAAGCAATAAGTGTCCCCAAAAGAGGGGTGGGAGCTCCGTGTCCCGTGATGTACTCCAAGAAAAGGATTTTACAGGTAAGCTGTTATAAAAATCCTATTTTCTTTCTCGTACATCACGGGACACAGAGCGGCATAGTAATTACTATGTGGGAAGTCCCAAAGCAATGCCCAAATGAGGGGAGGGAGACACCTTACATAAGCTGGGCGCCAACAGACATGAGGATCTAAATTGCAGCCTGCAACACACTGCGCCCAAAGGCGAGATCCTCCTGACTTCTTACATCCACCTGTTAGAACCTAGTGAACGTGTGTACTGAAGACCATGACGCGGCCTTACAAATTTGAGCCATGGAGGCCTGATTCTGCACTGCCCAGGAAGTACCAACTGCTCTCGTAGAGTGCGCTTTAATCTTAGATGGAGGCAACTTCCTTTTTAAGCCATAGGCTTGAACAATGACCTGTCGAATCCACTTAGCAAGAGTAGATTTTGACGCTGCCTGGCCCTTTTTCGGGCCTTCTGGAAGAATAAATAACATATCCGTTTTCCGAATCTGAGCGGTGGCTTGTAGATAAGCCTTAACCGCTCTTACTACATCCAAAGAATGTAATAATTTATCTTCTACCGAGCTAGGCTTGGGAAAAAAGGAAGGAAGAACCACATCTTGGTTCAAATGAAAACTCGATACCACCTTGGGAAGAAAGGTTGGATGAGGCTGTAGAACTACTCTGTCCTTATGGATAACCAAATATGGCTCCCTACAGGACATAGCCGCCAATTCCGACACTCTCCTGGCCGAGGATATGACTACCAAAAAAAACAATTTCCTGGTGAGAAGAACCAAGGGAATGTGCCACAAGGGTTCAAATGGTTCTCTCTGAAGAACCGATAGAACCAGGTTTAGGTCCCATGGACATATGGGAGCTTTAACCGGTGGGTTAATACGAGGCACCCCTTGCAAAAAAGATTTAACTAGTGAATGCGAGGCTAGGGGCCTTTGAAAAAGTATTGACAAGGCCTGAAACCTGACCCTTAATAGTACTTAAGGCTAACTTCCTGTCCACAGCCCACTGCAGGAAGTCCAGAACTCTGCCTATAACGTACTTACGAGGATGTCAGTTCCTGGCCTCACACCAAGCGACGTACGCCTTCCAAACTCTATAGTAAATATGCCTAGATACCGGCTTCCTGGCATTGATCATAGTAGATATCACAGAGTTAGAGAGACCTTTCTTTTTTAGGATGTGGGATTCAATAGCCAGACCGTTAAACCTAGAGTTAGTAAGGAAGGGTGGTATATCGGTTCTTGTAAAAGCAGGTCCGGACGAAGTGGAAGGGTCCAAGGACTCCCCACAGACATCTTTACAATCTCCGCGTACCAGAATCTTCGAGGCTACGCTGGAGCCACCAGAATCACTGGCTTCTTTTCCAACCTGACCCTGCGGAGGAGTTGAGGTAATAACTGTAGTGGCGGGAACGCGTATATTAGTTTGAACTGATCCCATGGGAACACCAGCGCATCCGATCCGCAAGCGAGGGAATCCCTCGCGAGTCACCACTCACGGCGGGCAATGTCAGCAGACCTTCAGAGACCGGGGTCCCAAGGAGCACCACTCCTCTGGACCTGTATAGCACCCTGCCAGAAAACATCTTGGTTTTGGGTATAACCAGAGTACTGGATCCCAGGGTCCAGCCCTCCTAAGAGAGGCATTACAGGCAAAACCTCTTTCTTCTTGCCGAGGCCTGGGTACCGCCTGTTTGGCTATGAAGCACTTTGGACGGATCCGGAATGGCTTGCCTAGGCCCAAGGATTGAACCTACACACAAGCCCAGACACATGTTTAACCGTGACCAACATCTTAGACACTGTAAAAAAAACTAAGGTACTCCCGGTATGGGAGGGGTTATATAGGGGAGGGGACTTCCTGTCTTGGGTGTGCCAGTGTCCGTCACCTGAAGGTAATCTCTATAACCCACATAGTAATTACTATGCCGCTCTGTGTCCCGTGATGTACAAGAAAGAAAAACACACGTACCCTCCATTGAGGACTAGATTAAACAGGCAAATTTCATTATGGGAGCGGAGGATTGGATATATACTTACCAGGGAAAATATGAGATGTGTAGTTAAAAATTGATAACTTGGAAGAATTTTATCTCTCTGAGGGGGAAGAGCACTGAATAAAGGAAAATTCGATTTGATATATGCAGGAATATATAATAAATCAGGGCATATTAAAGCAGAACTCCGGGCAAAAACATTTTTCCATGTTCTCCTACAGATCTCCTACCGTCACCAACTATGTCAGCCATGTTCTTCTGAGCTCTGTAGTTCCTCTGCAATATCATGCTGAACTTGCTGAAAAACTGTTATTGCCTTGTGGTTTCCCGTTTCTAAGACCGCTGGCTGCTATCCCTCCAGTAAGCTCAGCCAGCGGTCTGACATGCCCCCCCGTAGTCTTTGAAAGCAAGCAGGGAGTTCTATTTCCGCATGGCTCGCTGTAGTGGGCGGAGGAGTCTCGCAGCCCCTGGTCTGTGCCGCCCATAGAGGTGGTGTCCTCCTCCTCTGCTCCCTCCTCCCTGCCAGCGCCGCCCCCATACACCCCGCCTCTACCGCCCGCCCACCATCTGTCTCCAGTACAGGTAGAGTTACAGATCATCAGAATGACTGAGCAGATCTCGGGCTGACAGATCTGTATGTGAGCCCCGCCTCCCTGTACATTGGAACAGTGCGCTCTGCACTGTCTATCACAATTCCGATACAGGGAGGCGGGGCTGTTACACGAGCGGTGTCCTCACATACAGATCTGTCAGCCCGAGATGTGCTCTGTCATCCCAATGATCTGTAACTATCCCCACACTGCAATGATGGCCACTGATAAGGCACTGGTGACACTGCACTGATGACACCACACTGATAATCTGCACCAATGACACTGCACTGATGGGCACTGACAAGGCACTGGGGACACCTCACTGGTGGTGGTCCCTGACACGTGGCACTGGTGGTGGTCCCTGACACGTGGCACTGGTGGTGGTCCCTGACACGTGGCACTGGTGGTGGTCCCTGACACGTGGCACTGGTCCCTGACACGTGGCACTGGTGGTGGCCCCTGACACGTGGCACTGGTGGTGGTCCCTGACACGTTGCACTGGTTTGTATTTATATTAAAATGCTTTGTATTTATAAGGCTGTAACCTATCATACCGTGTGTTATGTATGGCTTGCTGGTGTTTCATTAGATTAGGCGACCCGTCAGAAAGTGTAACCGAAGTGACGTTTCGTCGCCACCATCTTGCTACACCCCGCACTCGTCCATAGTAAGGATACACTGAGAAGGGGGTAAGCGGACATCTTGTTACACGCATCAGAGTTTTTCATTTTTTAACAGTAAACTGATTTTTTATAGTGAAATACAGTACTTAGAACTCTGTGTGAATGTTTACATGTTGAATTGTAAAAGCAGCCAACTTCTGTCAGATTGACAAACCTGTGAGACCAGCACGCTTGCCGCAGCTTTTAAAATTCAACATCTAAACAGTAAGAGGGAGTTCTAAGTACTGTATTTCAC
This sequence comes from Rana muscosa, assembly GCA_029206835.1. Taxonomy (NCBI): domain Eukaryota; kingdom Metazoa; phylum Chordata; class Amphibia; order Anura; family Ranidae; genus Rana; species Rana muscosa. The sequence continues at coordinate 280,016,312 of CM055122.1, read as the reverse complement.
TATATAAACTCAGTTTACTGTTAAAATAGTAAAATTCAAAACTCTCTTAAACGGTAAGAAATTTCACAAATGTAATAACTGTTTAGTGGTGTGTGTGTGTACTAATGGGGGATTTTTTGCTTTAAAGCCTATCATATATATGTTTTTTTCCCTTGTTTTCCTTATCCTTTCTGTTGTCCACTGGCGATGTAATTAAACAATTAAGATGTAGATATCTATACAAGTATTTTGGGGAGGAATTGGAGTAGGAGTGTTCTGTGTGGGGGAAAAATGTAATTGTCTTATAGGGGGAGTATGTATGGGTTTGTGCTCTGTATTTTATATTATTGATATATTTGTACTGAAAAATCAGAAATAAAGATTATATATATATATATATATATATATATATTTATATATAAAAAAAAACAAAAAACAACTGAGTGGGGAAAATCCAACAGCCTGGATGTACAGAAGCCAAAATCGGTAGATAGACTTCTGTACAACCAGCCTTCCCATATACATGGATTGAAATTCAACTGGTCTCTGCTAAACCAGTCAAATTTCGATCCATGTATGGCCAGCTAAAGGCAGAATTAAGTTCAGTCTATATTGGTTTGGCCCTCCACAAGAGTCCCAGAGTCTCATGTGGCACCTTGGGAAAATTAATTGTTCACCCCTGATCTAGAGGAATAAAGTGGGTTTGGTAAAATTACCTCTACGAGAAGCAACCACAGGTTCTAACCCATCTTGGGCTGTTTCCACACCACCTTTTGCACTGCATTCTTTTTTACCTTAACATGAAAGGTCGGTCTACTTTTTAGTGATGAGGTTGGTGTTTTAGGATCTAAACCCATGGGTGCAAGCCCACCAATAAACGTCAAGTTGGAAGGCAAGATTATCAGCTCTTTCAATGCTGGAAGGGCAAACTCTTATACTGTAGTTGACCAAAGATTATAAAGAGGGGGGAAAACTATTAAGGCATACTGTATATTAGCACAAAACCGTTGTGATTGATAAAAAAAATATATATTTTTTTATTTATATGCCCTATTCCTGTCATCTCGGTAAGTTATGCATGCACTAGGTGGCCAAACGTTTGTGGACACCTGACCTACACACCTTGTGTGGATATCCTATGCAAACCTATGGGTATTAATATGGGGTGGCCATAATTTGGCTATAACAGTCTTCACTCCTCTGAGACAGCTTTACAGAAGATTTTGGAGTGTCTGTAGGACTTTGTAACCATTCAGCCAAAAGAGCATCTACTGATGTTGGGCATGAAGACCTGGTTCACGATCAGCATTCCAAACCATCTGAATGGTGTTCAGTAGGGTACAGTTCAGAGCTCTGTGGAATACATTTGAATTCCTCCACAACAAGCCAAGTCAATACGGAGCAGGCTTTGTGCATAGGGGCTAATCCCCCTAATCTTAATAAATGTAGAGGCTGTCCACATACTTTTGGCCACATAGTGTACACTGACAGAAGCTGGAAAGGTCTGGTATTTCCTTCTATATTTCAATACCTTTTAGGCAACAACATTCCTGACGAACACCCAGTAGCATTACCTTGTTGTCAGTTGCAACTTCAAGTTGTACTTGCAGATTTCCGATCTGCTCACTAAGAAGCAAGATTTCTTGGTCTTTAGAGTGTAACAGATCATCCATTTTTCCTTGTCTAACGGGAATTCCAATGGTTGATGAAGTCGCATCAGATGGTGTAATTTCAAGTTCATCCTTAAGAGAAAACAAAATAGATTTCCGATAAGCTTTCCAATGTAGAGATTAGAAAACATTTGGTTGAGAATGATGCATAAAACAAAAGCAGAGCTCAGGTCTACTGTAATTAGTTTAATCATAGTGTAACTACAGCCAAAACCTTTACTTTTGCATACAGTGGGGAAGATTTAAAACCTCTGTCTGGCTTTTTTAGTTGTCTTATTACCCATTGGGGAGATTTTCCTGCACTTCCTGGGCCAAGAGATACAACAGGAAGTGTAAATCTCTAAAAAATGAGGAGAAACCTCAGCTCTGACAGGCATCTGAACAGAAAGATATCACCTCTACCCCTGTTCCAGTGCTGACCATTAAAAAAAGAAATTGTCCTTAGGACAAATAGTGAGAATAAATCTCCTCTATGCCACAGACAACACAAACGTTCTAACTCTCACACACAGTATACATAGCTCCAAACTGTCCCTGATTGAGAGGGACTGTCCCTGATTTGGAGCAATGTCCCTCATTTTGGTCTGATCTATATAGATGTATATAAAATGCACTTTTTATCTATAAAAAATGTTTTCCAGTGCCAAACCTTTCATTTGATTTCTAAATTGCTGCATTTGTAAATTCTAAAAGCCATAATGAAGGAATAGTAGTGGTTGTTTTTTTGTACAATTCTCCTTTAAACGGGCATGGCAAGGGGTGTGTCCTATGACTGCATACTTTTGCTGATAGGTGTCCCTCATTCCCATCTCAAAAAGTTGGGAGGTATGAGTATACCAAAACTAGAGAAAAACAAATTTAGCTGGAAGTATACTTTGAAGGCCTGACTGTTAGGACTGTGAGTGGAACTCACTTTTAAAACTTTATTTTCTTGTTCCAGTTCTTGCAGACGGGTGGCGGACTCCTTCCTCTGGATCTCCAGTTGCATGTGCAGCTGCTGCACCTCTTCATTTTTATTCTCCAGCTCTTCTCTGAACTGCTCCAATTGTTCAACCAGGTTGGTGACCTGTGAGACAAAAAAAAAAAGAGATCATTCAAAGCAGTTAAATCAGATAAAAATAAAACCATGGGGATTACTTTGATTAAAGATGATGGAGTGCCCACCAAATGCCCAAAAAAACATTAAAACGTTTTTAAAAGTGACCCTGTCACCACAGGGTCACTTGTACGCAAAGGACACCTTTAGATCAAACATGTTTAGCTCTTCAAACTTTGGCACCCTGCAGCTCCCTGGCCATTGCAGGTATTCCATGATTCCAGGAGTGTAAATACTTGCTCATACAGCCACTATAGGACTAATGAATTTTGGTGGGAGAAACCATGGCTTGCGGAGGGAGTTGGGCATTTGAATTGTGAAATACCAGCAGTGGTCAGGAAGCAGCAAAGTAGTGGGGTTTGAAGACATCTTTACAGGCGACAGACTGTGAAAGATGCCGTGAAAGAAACAATGTCTAAAAGACAGATCTGAGGAGGGGAATGTTACTTTTATTGGACATCCAGAAGGTGTTTGATTCCATCTCCTGGGAATATCTATTTGGGGGGCGCTTTCTGGATCTCCTATTATTATATGACTCCCCGAGTGCTTCACTAATGCTTAGGGGATATACCTCTCAATCATTTCCAATCAGAAGGGGAACTAGACAGGGTTGCCCATTGTCGCCATTATTATTCACACTGGCGATAGAGCCGCTTGCGATTAAAATTTGCGCATGCAGAGATATTCAGGGAATTTATTGCGGAGACTATGAGCACAAATGTCTACTCTTTGCTGATGATTTGTTGCGGACCTTGACTTCGCCGATTACATCCCTGCCTAATTTATATGCTATTTTGCAACCATTTTGTGACATCTCGGGGTTGACAATTAACCAAAGTAAGTTGAGGGCACTGAACTTATTGTTGAGCTCCACGCAGACAATGCTCGAACAATCGTTTCAATTCCAATGGGAATCAGATGCTCTTCCCTTTTTGGGTATACATTTGACCTCATGTGTCAGAAACTTGTACAAAGGGAATTATCCAGCCCTTTTTAAACGGCTGACAGATGATTTGGCTAAGTGGCAGATCCATCCACCGTCGTGGTTCGGCAGACTACACTCAATAAAAATTAATGTTCTACCCCGATTATTGTATTTTTTCCATACCTTGCCAGTTTCCTTGGCCCGTAACGACCTTAACAATTTCAGAATAAGGTTCTGCAGTTTATTTGGGGTGACAAGAGACCTAGGGTGAATAGGAGCACTCTATATACATTGAAGCGGAAAGGTGGACTTGGTCTACCGGATTTTTTCAAATATTTCTATGCAGCCCAGGTGGCACAACTCACTAGGTTCCATTCCCAACAGGCGCATGCCATATGGATGGCTATGGAATCTTACTCTTGCCGTCCCACTCTAATTTCTCATATTTTGTGGCTCCCTATTAAGGAGCGACCTGCTATATTGTGCCCTACTTTATTTTTGTCTTTGGAAATATGGGACAGACTCTCCAGATCCAACAAATTCAAATTCCCCCATTCTCCACTGGCACCCCTGTTTCAAAATAGAGCCTTCACCCCGGGTTTCACCCCCCCTAGCGTTCGAATGGTGGACCAATAAGGGTTTCATGCGCATCGCTGACCTTTGTGATCGTAAGGGTATGTTGTCCGAAAGGACTATGACTGACAAGTATCATATGCCTCCAGCAGAAAGTTAGAGATTTGCTCAGATTTCACATTATGTGCAAACCCCAGCTCGTAAGAGCGACCTAGCAATCCTAACTCCCATGGAACATCTATGTTGTAAACTATGATAAACTCAGGGGTCATTTGTCCGCTGTCTATTCGATATTGCTGAGCGCATCGACGAAGCTGAACTATATGGTCCACTGGGAGACCGATTTGCAGGAAACCCTGGATTTGGACGAATGGCATGAGATAGCGGAGACGGCATCTCGTTCGCTCATCAATACTTCAATAATAGAGGCGAATTATAAGGTTCTGCTACGGTGGTATATGGTGCCGGCCAGGCTGGCAACTTTTGTATCGGGGGCTACCCCGCTATGCTTTAGGAAGATGTGGCCAGGTTGGTACTACCTATCATATTTGGTGGACATGCCCCAAGGTTAGGAGGTTTTGGATCAGGGTATATAATTTAATTTACTCCCTCACCCAGATAAACCTGATTAAGTCAGCTAAGCAAGAGCTACTGGGGAGCGGTTCAGTGGAGGCCTCCAAGTCTCGCAGGCGGCTCTTGACTTTTATATTAATTTCAGCTAAAATAACCATAGCCAGGAACTGGAGATCGGCTGCCCTGCCGTTCGAACAGTTTAAAAGGTAAATTGTCTTGGTTGATGCTAAATGAATGGTTGACTGCATTGGCTCAAGACAAAATGAAACTCTTTCATAAAGTGTGGGACCCATGGCTTCATTACCTTACAAATGACCCCAGGATGCTTGCAGCTTAGCATTAGCTTTTATTTAGGGGTATTCGGGTGCGGAATTGGGGCTCCTTCCCCCCCTTCCCCTTTCTCACCTATTCTTTTCTTGCTTTGTTTCCTCCCCCCTATTTCTTGCCTATATTTTCTTTTTGTTTGTTTTTGGAGTCGGTTCCAGACCTTAGAGGTTGGTATGACTCCCAGTTTTCTTTTGTTTGTACATTCCTAAAAGGACCGTTGTCAGTCTGAAATAATCTGAGAGTTGCCCGCACGGTCTGAGGAGTTGAGCCCCCCCGACAAGCAGATGGGGGACGGCTCTTCTAGGCGGGTGGTTCACCTGACGAGACCTGGGATGTTAGGGGGGGACCGGTGGTTCAGGGGTACAGTGGACTAATGTGGTATATTAAGAAGTGCTGTTATGTTCCTGTCCATGCTTGGGTTTTTTTTTTCTTTTCGTTAGTTTTTATGGAAGCTATAACATGGACCCCTGGGCGCCAGGACCCTAAAGGTTTGAATCCCAAGTGCTGTATTGTGACTGTACAATGCCATGTTGTGAATTTTATACTTTTTTGTATGGCAAAACTTTAATAAAAATATTGAAACATAAAAGACAGATTTGCACAGCCCAAACCATATACAGACATTGGAAAGAAATTTCCTTTCGATGACCCAGAGCTGGCCAAATGACAGGAGAACAATGGCCTTGTTAAGGTGAAAGGCAAAGATTACCTTGGACAAAAAGGAAGTCTTGTTCTTATGCAAGACCAAACAGGGTTATTTGCAATATAAGTCTGTCAAATCAGATACTGACCTTGCAGAGGTGGTGGCTACAAGGAAAGCAACCTTATGGATGAGAATAGAGAGAGGAATGTCTCTGATGGGTTCAAACTGTGGCACATTAGTTTCAGATCCTATGGAATAACAAGAGACTGGACAGCGGAACATGGGAAAACCCACATAAAATGTCCTAATCAAAAAGTGGAGGCCAGAGGTCTCTGAAGCAGAACCGAAAGAGCAGAGACTTGAGCTTTGATGGTACTGAGAGCCAAAGCTGGTCCAGACCCAACTGCAATCCTAGGGTGAAAGCACCTAAACTCACCTCAAGTGAAGTAAGCCTTCCATGTCTGCTGAAAGAACTTAGCACCCGGGCTTCAACAGCCATGCCATTAAAGCCTGTAACCAAGAAGCAGGATGGCAAACTGCCCCTTGCCAGTAGATCCAGCCGGTGTGGAAGGGCCTACAGTGCTTCTGCAAGAAGTCTTACCAGGTTGGTGCACCAAATCTCCCTGGGCCAGTTCATAGCACCGAGGATCATCTGAATACCCTCCACCTGAAACCAGCAGAGCAGGTGAGGAAGAAGTTCCTGGGGAGGAAAGGCAAAGATCAGTGTGTACCGTTTCCCTCAGTGGAACCCTACACCTGGAAACAAACCTGCCCAGCTTGCTGTTGAACCTGGAGAACCACATGCACAACTCGGTGAACTGATTACGAAGGTGCGCGGGAGGAGAAGTAACACAGCATGTCTTTTGTACAATAACAAAAATCTTCCTTCCTCCTAAAGTCTGCTTTAAAGGGATTTCACCCAGTCAAACATGGTCCTACAAAGTAGGACCACAACAAATTTGAGTGCAAGTTGGGAAATGCTACTGAGAGTTCTAGAAAGGGCTTCCAACCAATTATCAGTTGGGTCCTTAAAAGCAGGTGTGTCCTCCACCGAAACAGCACTTCACCTTATGAAGACGAGATATGGCTGGATGCATAGAGGGAATAAAGGATGTTTATTAACAAATCTGCACCAAACAGATACAAAGCCAGCAAGCTCTTAGGGTGAGCAAACAACATATAAGAGTAAATCCAATTTTGATACGGAAAGCATTAAAGCAACAAGTTGATCCTATAGCTCCAGGATGAAATCCTCTGCATCAATAAGGCAGAAACAGTCTTCTTTATCTTGGGAGTAATAGCAGTAGACTGTGATCCCTTGTGGGTAAGCTGATCCAACAAGGATTTGAGTGACTCTGAGTCAAAGTCTCTGTGGCTGATGACCCAGAAACCATCAAAGCTGTGGGTAAAACAGACAGAATCTGCTGGAGAGGGTGCAGGAGTGCGCTTGTGACCTCTGCAATTAACTGGGTAATTTGAGCCAATTCCTGCATGACTGTAGTAAAAAGCTTAGCTGAAAGGGCAGAGGACAAAACTACACCCAGCAGAGCCAGGGAGGACTTTGAAGACAGGAGAGATTCTAACAGTAGACATATTCTAACAGAAGTCCTGAGACAGAGGAAGTGCACAGGCAATGCTAGTAGTTCTGAAACTTGAAGGCGCTCTGAGGCCAATTTAACCAGAATTGAGTCTGGAAAGCACCCTATGAGGAACGGTCACAAATGTCACTTCCATTCTATAAAAGGGGAGTGGGAATAGGACCCAAGGTGTCCTTGCCTTCAATGAAGGAAAATAAACAATCTGCGGTTTAACCTGATATAACTTTATTAGAACAATTAGTAGAAAAAAAAAAATTATTGAAAGGAAAGCATAAACAATAGGAAATTGCACATGGTAAAAACGGACTGAGCTCATGGGCATGTGTTTTTAAGTGACAACATTGTCAGTTTTCACCATGTGCAATTTCCTATTGATTATGCTTTCCTTTCAATGAAAAAAATTTTTTTCTACTAATTGTACGAATAAAGTTATATCAGGTTAAACCGCAGATTGTTCCTTTTCCTTCATTGAAGGCAAGGACACCTTGGGTCCTATTCCCACTCCCCTTTTATTTTGACTACTTCTCCTGTTTTGATAAGTAACTCCACCCCATTAGGTGAGTCGGTAACCTGCCACCTGAATTAACCAACGATATTGGTCATCAGGACCCTGCCAATTGCGTATTTTATTGCGATTTGCACTTCCATTCTATCCCCGCAATGTCTAGTCCAGTGGGGTCCAAATGTGGCATGTTCCAAAAGCCAGGCTGAGGAAAACCTAGACAGCTAGTTATTCAGGATTACAGTGGAAACTGCCAGAAGAGGTGTAGACAAGACTATTGATTCAAGAAAAAAGTAGATAAAAATTTGCTATAAGAAAACACAGGCTAGTTCTTATAACAGCAGAGCTGAAGAAACAACAACCATCCTCCTAAGGCCCCATGCACACGAGACGCTGTTATTTGCTGTTGAACGCACGTTCAGAGGCAGTTGGACGCTTTTTTCAACTGCTCCTGAACCCATTCAATGTTATCCTATGTGTCCATGCACACACTCTCGTTTTTTGGCGTTTACAAGCAGTTGCGTTTAACTTCGTTTTTCCAGAAGCAAAAAAATGGGTTCAGACGCAAAAGTTTTCCACGTTTCAGACGCTAAACGCTGCTAAACGCGGCTAAACGCGATACCGGCGTTTTGCCACGTTTGCGTTTATAAGCGTTTTTAAAGGTGACCTATTTTTTAACATTAGAAATCTCAAAAATGATGGCAAATGATGAAAAACTATTAAAAAATATAAAAGAAAACTGTAATTGCTTGCATTGCATTGTGGACAATCCACAACTTGTGGCAGGTAACGTGGCAAGTGGACAATCAACAACTTGTGTCAGGTGATGTGGCCAGGTGACGTGGCCAGGTGACGTGGCAAGTGGACAATCCACAGCTTGTGGCAGGTGGCGTGGCCAGGTGACGTGGCAGGTGACGTGGCCAGGTGGCGTGGCAGGTAACGTGGCCAGGTGACGTGGCAGGTAACGTGGCAAGTGGACAATTCACAACTTGTGGCAGGTGACGTGGCACGTGATGTGGCCAGGTGACGTGGAAAGTGGACAATCCACAACTTGTGGCAGGTGACGTGGCAGGTGATGTGGCAGGTAATGTGGGCAGGTAACATGGCTAGGTGACGTGGCAAGTGGACAATTCACAACTTGTGGCAGGTGACGTGGCCAGGTGACATGGCACGTGATGTGGCCAGGTGACATGGCAAGTGGACAATCCACAACTTGTGGCAGGTGACGTGGCCAGGTGACGTGGCAGGTGACGTGGCAGGTGACGTGGCAAGTGGACAATCCACAACTTGTGGCAGGTGACGTGGCCAGCTGACGTGGCAGGTAACGTGGCCAGGTGACGTGGCAGGTAACATGGCCAGGTGACGTGGCCAGGTAACGTGGCAAGTGGACAATCCACAACTTGTGGCAGGTGACGTGGCACATGATGTGGCCAGGTGACGTGGCAAGTGGACAATCCACAACTTGTGGCAGGTGACGTGGCCAGGTGACGTGGCCAGGTGACGTGGCAGGTGACGTGGCAGGTGGACAATCCACAACTTGTGGCAGGTGACGTGGCCAGGTGACGTGGCCAGGTGATGTGGCCAGGTGACGTGGCAAGTGGACAATCCACAACTTGTGGCAGATGATGTGGCAAGTGATACGCTAAATACAAGTACACTGCTGCTCTCTCAGCTGCTGCTACTCACTCTGGTCTCACAAACTGGCTGAAATGGTTAAAATTTACTCTTTTTTGAGCTTAGGGAGGGTCTATGATGAAACGCTTATAAACGCAAACGCGGTTAAACGCCGCTAAACGCGGCCGCAAACGCGGCAAAACGCGCGTTTATAAACGCCGGTTTCAGCGTTTAAAAACGTGTGTTCAGCAGAGTTTGCACCTGCGTCTCGTGTGCATGGGGCCTAAGACATTAGGAAAAATTTGAGGCATGCTGGTAGAGGGAGGTGTTATACCGTGGGCTGGATCAACAGATTGTTTTGTTTGCCACTGTCCAATCCCCCTATGGACGGCAGTATAACCTAAAGGTTTACGGCTTCCTGTGTCCCTCATTGGATAAGAAAAAAAAATTATTGTTCCAAATGCATCCCACTAGCTTTTATTTACAATTTATTTTGTTATCTGTTTACTAGGTATTTTTAAGAAATTATCAATTCATTTGTTCTGCCCTGGAATTTCCATTTCAAGGGTGACAACACTGCCTTACAAAACAGAAGTTGTGTTGCTACCCCGCTGTGCATGCTCCTGCTGTTTGATTTCAGGTTGCAGTTGCAGAATGCAAATGTATTAATTTAATAGGATTAACAAGGAGTTGAATTTGAGGATGTGTGATAGATGTCATCTGAAGTGACATGTTCACAAAGCTCTCCCCACCCATGGCTCTAGCCAGCGCACACAGAATTTATAAAGTAGTTACTACCACAAAAAAAAAAAGCTGTCCCCACTGTGAGAAGACAGTGCTTATTGCTAGCCGCTATAGCTAGCATTGCTATATTGCTAGCGATAATCATAAGTAAAATCTGTCAGGCTGGTTGTAGTAAGTTGGTCGATCAATCAACGTAGTACATTCAGCCTTCCGAAAACACGGTTCGAATATCGGTTGGTTCAGCAGGAGTCTATGGCCGGCGTAAGGTACAGATACTTCCTTTGATATAATTAATGAGAGTGTCTTAATAGTCATTGAAGTGCTTTCACTAGATAGGAGGATGGCAGTGTTGGGCTGGATTTTTATGGAAGCCTCTAGAAAAAAAGGTTAAACCACATCAGGTAGGTGCACGGACTACCGTTTTCTGGCTAATAAAGAGAACAGCAGGCACACTATGGTAATTGTTCTAAGACAGGCCTTTCGCTTTCACTGAAAGTTTCAAATAGTTTGCTTTAAGCTGCATTGGGTCATATGCTCTGCATTCTTTCATAAGTATATCACTAGTTATGGATGTAGGTCAGTTTATGTTTTGCAATTAGAGAGCCGAGGAAAATGATTAACAGCTCTGCTGAGGTGTAGATCAGAAAGCTATGTCTGGGTCATGGGAAATGTCAGTGAATGAATTTTGTAACGTCATCATTTTGTTCTTTCAGACTGCAGAATAACAAACTCACCTCCTTCTCTTTCCTGTCTATGGCTTCTCTCTCCACTTGGAGCTGAGCCTCAAGAGGCATTTCTCCTTTGGCCCCAACAAGAGATGTTCTTCTGTCCTCCACCTAGACAATCATATTTAAGACAATGGTTAATGCACAGATACAGAAAGTGCATGGAGATGAAGAGCAGGTGAACGGATATAAATTTTATACAATGGTATTACTGAAGTACATGGCCCTCGAGTAACATAAGTGCTTGTACAACTAGGTGGCTCAGTGAGTTCTCAACATCCAATGCAGCAGCTAAGCATCTGCAAATGTCAAAATAGGCATAGATTGCATCAGCTGTCCACATTAATGCTACAATCACTGTTCAATTCTCCCACTTATGCCGCGTACACACGATCGGAATTTCCGACAACAAAAGTTCGATGTGAGCTTTTGGTCGGATATTCCGACCGTGTGTAGGCTCCATCGGACATTTGCTGTCGGAATTTCCCACAATAAATGTTTGAGAGCTGGTTCTCAATTTTTCTGACAACAAAAGTTGTGGTCGGAAATTCCAATTGTGTGTATCCAATTCCGACGCACAAAAATCCTACGTATGCTCGGAATCAATTTGACGCATGCTCGGAATCATTGAACTTCATTTTTTCTCGGCTCGTTGTAGTGTTGTATGACACCGCGTTCTTGGCGATCGGAATTTCTGACATTTGTATGACCGTGTGTATGCAAGACAAGTTTGAGCGAACATCTGTTGGAAAAAATCCACGTTTTTTTTGTCGGAAAGGAGTATTTTCTGTTATCTTATGGAGAAAATAAATAGCATATTACCTCATTACCACAACAAGGCGAATACATTTTGGCTGATGTGTAATGGCTACATTTACCAGGCACAACAGTAAGGCCCCTTTCACACGGGTACCTCCGTTGGATGGAATCCCCTTACTCTGTGGGGGATCGCTACGCTGATTACCGCTGAGCAGGCAGATGACATCTCCTTCTCAGCTCACTGTGCAGAGCGGGGACTAACACAGTTCCACTCCCCTCTATGGGGAGATCGGTAAAAACGGACCGCCTGTCCGTTTTCTTTCAATCTGATCTGACAGACAGATGGAAAATAGGACCACCATTCGTCTGGATTTTGTGGACAGGATCGGATCGTGGCAGACGTCAGCGGAAATGTCACTGCTGACATCCGTCGCTCCATAGGGGTGAATAGAGGGTTTGATCAGGTCCGCCTGAAAAACTGACAGGCGGACCTAATTGGACAGCCCATATGAAAGGGCCCTTAAAGCTGAACTAAGGGATCACAATGTTCTTTTAACACCAACGCCTCTCTCCCCATGTACAGCTACAATCCCAAAAATATTTTCACTACAAAAATAGGATTTTTATAACAGCTTACCTGTAAAATCCTTTTCTTGGAGTACATCACGGGACACAGAGCGACATAGTCATTACTAATGGGTTATATAGATACCTTCAGGTGCTGGCACTGGCAACTTCCAAAACCGGAAGTACCCTCCCCTATATAAGCCCCTCCCATCCGGGAGCACCTCAGTTTTGTAGCAAAGCAATAAGTGTCCCCAAAGAGGGGTGGGAGCTCTGTGTCCCGTGATGTACTCCAAGAAAAGGATTTTACAGGTAAGCTGTTATAAAAATCCTATTTTCTTTCTCGTACATCACGGGACACAGAGCGACATAGTCATTACTAATGGGATGTCCTAAAGCAATGCCCAACGAGGGGGGGGATACACCATACATAAGCTGAGCACTATCAGACATGAGGATCTTTTGCGGCCTGCAACACACTGCGCCCAAAGGCGACATCCTCCTGACTTCTAACGTCCACCTGGTAGAACCTAGTAAACGTGTGTACTGAAGACCATGTTGCGGCCTTACAGATTTGAGCCAGGGAGGCCTGGTGATGCACTGCCCATGAAGTTCCAACTGCTCTCGTGGAGTGCGCCCTAACTTTGAACGGAGGCGGTCTCCTTCTCAAGCCATAGGCTTGCATTATGACCTGTCGAATCCACTTGGCTAAAGTAGATTTTGACGCTGCCTGACCCCTTCTGGGGCCTTCCGGCAGAATAAACAAAGTATCCGTTCTGCGAATCTGAGCAGTGGCTTTTAGATAAGCTTTAACTGCTCTTACTACATCCAAAGAATGCAATAACTTTTCCTCTACCGAAGTAGGTTTGGGGAAAAAAGAAGGAAGAACCACATCTTGGTTCAAATGAAACCTCGATACCACCTTAGGAAGAAAGGCTGGATGAGGACGTAACACTACTCTGTCCTTATGGATAACCAGATATGGCTCCCTACAGGACATAGCTGCTAATTCCGACACTCTTTTAGCCGAACAAATGGCTACTAGAAAAATCAATTTCCTGGTGAGAAGAACCAAAGAAATATGCTGTAATGGTTCAAATGGTTGTTTCTGTAGAACCGACAGAACCAAGTTTAGATCCCATGGACATATGGGAATATTAACCGGAGGACTAATACGCATCACTCCTTGTATAAAGGCTTTGACTAGTGAATGCGAAGCCAAGGGCCTTTGAAAAAATATTGACAAGGCCGAAATCTGACCCTTGATAGTACTCAAGGCAAGCTTCCTATCTACAGCCCATTGTAGGAAGTCCAGAATCCTACCTATTACGTATTTACGTGGATGCCATTTCTTGGCCTCACACCAGGCGATGTACGCCTTCCAGATTCTATAGTAGATCTGCCTGGATACCGGCTTCCTGGCATTGATCATGGTAGATACCACAGCATTAGAGAGCCCTCTCTTTTTTAGAATGTGGGCTTCAATAGCCAGGCCGTCAAACCTAGGGCTGATAAGGAAGGATGGTATATCGGTCCTTGCGAAAGCAGGTCCGGACGATGTGGGAGGGTCCAAGGACTCCCCACAGACATCTTTATAATCTCCGCGTACCATGCTCTTCGGGGCCACGCTGGAGCCACCAGAATCACTGGTTTCTTTTCTACCCTGATTCTGCGGAGTAATCGAGGTAACAATTGTGGCGGTGGGAATGCATATATCAGCTTGAACTGATCCCAAGGGAACACTAGGGCATCCGAGCCGCAAGCTAGGGGATCCCTTGTCCAAGAGACAAACCTGTCCACTTTTGCGTTGAATCTGGATGCTAGCAGATCTACATCCGGTGTTCCCCACCGCTGACATATTGTCCGGAAAACCTCGGGATGAAGGGACCATTCCCCTGGGCATAATTGTTGGCGACTTAGAAAGTCCGCCTTCCAATTCTCCACTCCTGGGATGAATACCGCAGATATGGCTGGGACATATCTTTCTGCCCATCTCAGGATGTAATTTACTTCCCTCTGGGCTGCACGACTCCTGGTGCCCCCTGATGATTGATATATGCCACTGCTGTGGCATTGTCTGATTGAATTCTGACAGGGGACCCTTGGAGTTTGGATGTCCATGCTACTAGGGCATACCGGGCTGCTCGTATCTCTAAGAGATTGATGGGCAGGGCCTTTTCCGCATCCAACCATCTGCCCTGGAGAGACCATTGCTCCAGTACTGCTCCCCAGCCTAGAAGGCTGGCATCTGTAGTGACCACCTTCCAAGAAATCGGACTGAAGGATTTCCCTCTTTCCAGATTCTGGGGAACCAACCACCAGCGGAGGCTCTTGCGAACGGAAGGGGACAAGGACATTGGTAAGTCCAGAGCCTGAACTTTTTTGTTCCAGGCTGACAGTATGGCCCTTTGCAAATTCCTTGAATGGAATTGACCGTAGGGTACTGCTTCGAATGATGCCACCATTTTTCCCAGCAGCCTCATGCACAGGCGTATGGATGGCTGTCTTTTTGAACCCACTAAGTGGATCAAATCTCTCAAAGACGACCCCTTTTCTTGAGGCAAGAAAATTTTTCTCTGGTCTGAATCCAGCCTTAGCCCCAAGTATTCCAGACTTTTGACTGGTTTTAGGGCTGACTTGTCTCGGTTGATAATCCAACCGTGATATTCCAGATACTTGATTGTCTCATGAACAACCACTTCTAGTTTTTCCACTGAGTGGTCTATCAGCAACAAGTCGTCTAGATATGCCATTATCGTTACACCTCGTGTTCTTAGATTGGCCAATAATGGGGCCAGAATTTTTGTGAACACTCGTGGTGCTGTGGCCAGACCGAAGGGTAAGGCTCTGAACTGAAAATGGCGCCCTTCTACCGCAAAGCGTAGAAATTTTTGGTGGGCTGGAAAGATGGGAATGTGCAAATAAGCATCTTTGATGTCGATCGAGGCTAACCATTCCTCCCCTTGTAGGGCAGTGGCCACCGACCGGATCGACTCCATCCGGAAAGTCCTGATATGTAGGAATTTGTTTAGCCCTTTTAGATTTAATATGGGCCTCACGTCCCCGTTTGGCTTCGGGACTGTAAAGAGGTTTGAGTAAAACCCGAACCCCCATTCTTCCAGGGGAACCTCTATAATTACTGCTTGGAGCAATAATTGTTCTAGTGCCAACAGGAGGGATCCTCTCTTCTGGGGATCCCTTGGCACGTTTGACCTTATAAAGTGGGAAGGAGGGGAGTCTTTTAACTCCAATTTGTATCCCAGATTTACTGCGGAGAGCACCCATCTGTCTCTGATCGTGTCCCGCCAGGTCTCTGTGAACAACTGAAGTCTTCCCCCCACCCGATTGAGTGGGGGCAACCCTTCATGCATTTGACTTTGGGGGAGGTTTTGTACCTCTCCTGCTCCAGGGCTTCTTGTTACCCTGCAATTGTCCCTGATTTTTACCTCCGGGATTTGACCGAGGAGGCCGTCGGAACTGTTTCACAGCCGATGTCCTAGGGACTGGAGAAGCAGGCCTCTTAAAAGAGGGACCTCTAACTCTGTTTTTAACCGGCAAAAGTGTACTTTTACCGCTGGAAATTCTCTGGATATATTTGTCCAGGTCTTCCCCGAATAAGCGTTCACCATGAAATGGGAAGCTGACCAGCAATTTTTTACAGGGAGCTTCAGCAGACCAGTTTATGAGCCATAAAAGCCTGCGCATATGTACTACAGACAGCGTAAGGCAGGAGGCCTGATGGATTGAATCCTTTATAGCGTCCACCGCAAAGCATAAGGCTCTAGGTAGATCAGCTAGGGCAAGAGCCTGCTGATCTGGCAAGTCCCTTAAGACCTGTTTCAACTGATCCTTCACTGCTTGGCAGACCCCAATAGCTGCCACTGCTGGTTGTGTCACCAATCCTGCTGTAGAAAAAGCAGATTTTAATAAGGACTCCAATTTTTTATCTATTGGGTCCTTGAACATTTGGACATTATCCACTGGACATGTCAGTGATTTATTCACACAAGAGATGGCTGCGTCCACTGTAGGGACCCTCCATTTTTTGATGAACTTATCCTCCATGGGATAGACCACTTGAAATCTCTTGGGAGGAGTAAATATTTTATCAGGATGCTCCCAATCCTGGTAAATGAGCCCTTCCAGTAAAGGATGGATCGGAAAGGAACAAACAGTCTGGGGAGCTTTTAGCGACCCCAACGAGGAGACAGAAGTGGATGATGGCTCCGCAAGGGGCATTTTAAATGCTGATCGGACCATATTAGTCAGGGACTCAACCCATAACCTTTCAGCATGTGATGCTGAGAATGGCTCTTCCACTGTTGATTCCTCTACAAGAGAATCAACCTCATCCTGATCCCCTTCAGGCAGGTCGATCCCTGTATGGGACTGTTGCTCTGCTAACAGGCACTCTGAGGGAGGAGACGGAGATCGAGCGCTTTTTTCCTGTGACAGGGAAGCAGCGATCAATGCTGACAATCTCTCTTCCAGCCCTCCCAGAGCTGAGGAAAAAACCTCCTCTGTTACATACACAGGAGCAGGTGAACTGAGGACAGCCACAGTACCAGGTACTCCTGAGGGTGCTCTACGGTCACTAACCTCTGATTCTTCAGGGGAGACTGGTGCAGCCGAAGCATGCCCAAGATCCTCAGAGCCCGATGGAGACCCCCTATGCTTCCTGGAATTTTTAGTCCCGGAGTTTTTAGACGGCATTATTCCTAAGCCCAAAGCTGAGGTATTCCAGCCGAAATACACCACTTACTGACAATAGTCTAGCACAAATGCTGCTATAAAAACAGTTGGTGTCTACTAATGTGCCTTTCTATGGGGATGCCTGCATCAACCGCTTGCTGTATGCCTTTTTTTTTTTTTAAATGTTGCCAGCTCTGTCTCTGCACTCCATAGCCAGCTCACAACACATAATTGTGGTTTTTAACATGCTGGGACGCCCGCACATGCGCAATAGCGCTGCGGCGCGCACAGAGCGTCATCCCCCAAGCTCCGCCCCCTTTCCCGGCTCACCTCTATATATAGAGGCGCGTGCACGCGCACGCGCGCGGCCACGTGCGCCTTCGGCGCTAATTTTGAAAAGGAAACCAGGGACAAGAGCCAGGGCCCCTTTTGCCGCAGGCCGGGGGATGGACGAGCATTGCAACATGGCAGAGGAAGCAGTTTCCCACAAGAGAACTCACCATCTGCCTGGACTTGCTCTGAAAAAAAGAAACTAGTCCACATGACAAGAAACGTTCCACAGCGGCCTCTAGTGGATTAACACAGGTACCGCAGTTTAATATATTAAATATATATATATATATATATATATATTTTTTTTTTTCTTGACCACTATTAAAATTATTACATTTTTTAGTAGTTACAGGCATGCACAGATATTAGCGGGAATACCGTTAGGTAACAGACAGAAAGACAAATTAGGCTTGGGGGTCCCCCAATAGAACCAAGTTCCTGGGGGCCCCCACTTACCTGTTCCCCGCCGCAGGACTTTGTTTGGTCCACAGAAGCCCAAACTTCACCTATCACGGCAGGCATTGTAATTAAACCTTCAGGGACCGGGTTCCCAAGGATTCCACTCCCCTGGACCTGTATAGCACCCTGCACAGAAAACATCTTGGTCATGGGTATGACCAGAGCTCTGGATCCCAGGGTCCAGCTCTCCTAAGAGAAGCATTACAGGCAAAACCTTGCTCTTCTCTGCAAGGCCCGGGTACCGACCGTTTAGCTATGAAGCTTTTTTGGTCGGATCCGAAATAGCTTACTGAGGCCCAAAAGAACCTGTACGCAAGCTCAGTGAAAAACACATGTTTCTTCTTGGCCAACACCTTAGACACTGGCAAAAAACTGAGGTGCTCCCGGATGGGAGGGGCTTATATAGGGGAGGGTACTTCCGGTTTTGGAAGTTGCCAGTGCCAGCACCTGAAGGTATCTATATAACCCATTAGTAATGACTATGTCGCTCTGTGTCCCGTGATGTACGAGAAAGAAAATATCTTTTCCATTCTCATCACATGCCATATGTTCAGTTTGCAGCTTGCGATTATGGAAGATGTAATGTAATTGAAGCCTTAGCCAGATAAGGATGTTCTAGTGCCATACTTGGTCTAAACTAAAGCTGAAGTCCAGGCAGATATAAAAGACCCACTTTATCACAGCTCTGTATTCATTAATACATCATTAAATGTGTGGTTGCAGGAAAGAAAAATTGCTCTGTCTATGGCCAGTGTTGTGCCAAACCAGCCAACTCGCCAAAATCTCAAACCACGTCACTTCCAGTGACTCTCCAGCAGCAATAATAGCAGATTTCGACAACTTGGCCGTTTTCACATAACATTGTCAGCGTATACACCACGGTACACGATGAGTTGGCTGTTTTCACAAAACACTGCCTAAGGAGTAAAAAAGTTGTCGCCACTTTGGAGGTGTTGTTGGTTACTAGAGGGCGGGCTAACAATATCTATCTACTCATTGTATCGCGTACCGTAGTGTATATGCTGCCGGTGTTTTGTAGAAACTGCCAAGTCGTCAAAATCTGCAATTACTGCCGCTGGAGAGTCACCGGAAAGGACGTAGTTGGCTATTTTGACAGAACACCGGCTTTGACATCTTATGACGAAAAGAAGTACTGCTTGGGATAGCACTAAACTGAAGGTGGGTATTGCAAGACCATTTTTTTTTTAAACCTCCAGGGAGACATTTACAAAAAAAAAAATAGTCCAGAGTCCTGTGTCAGTTACAAGTTTCATTGCTGTTTTGCCCCTTTTAATTCTAAGTATATATACACTTTTTCGGCATGAAGTATACTTTTGCCAGTGATCAATTTCTGTGAAATTACAGTGTGTATACTCTGATCACTGGGTCTACACACACAGGATTTATTTGGCTGTTACAGCATGCTTTTCTATATGAATAATACCTTCTGCAGAGTGTCAGCACTGATAAGCAGAGCCTGCTCCAGCTCTCGTATCCGGCACTCAAGCTTATCGATCTCCTCATTCCTCTCGTGAACATCACGCTGGAGCTGCTCCTTACACAACAACAGTTCACTGCATTTGTCAGTCTTCTCCTTCAAGTGACTTTCCAGCTTTTCCACCTGCCAAAGGTAGCACAAAAAAAAGAAATAACATGATTTCCATCACTTGTGTCTATATTTTAATAATCAATTGTACACAACATGCATGTCTATGACCGGTACTTGGGAGCATCATCTCACTTCTAATTAGCATTCCTGAATTTGTATTTTTTGAAAGATTTTTTTTAAACTGTTTAAATGAAACTTAAAACTTTTTTTGTCGATGTTTATTTAAGCCCAAAGGTCCTTTCAGACATGCGGATCCCGTAGGGATGCGGTCCTTTCATATCCGCTTGCACAGCCGGGATCGCTCCGTTGATCCCCGCTGAGCCAGCAGATGACAGGGCGGTCCCTGCACTGTGCAGGGACCGCCCTGTCAGATCTCCGCTCTCCTCTATGAGGGGATCGGATGAACACGGACCGTCTGTCCTTGTTCATCCGATCCGCTCTGCAGACGAATGAAAAAATAGGATTTTCCTCCGTCTGCAGAAACGGACCATAGCAGAGACGGATGATATCGGGTGTCAGCGGATGTTCATCCGCTGACACCCGCTATCCCATAGGGATACATGTATGTCCGTATTTCATCCAAAAACGGATAGATGAAATACCGACATACGGTCCGCACGTGTGAAAGGGGCCTAACCCTTTACTTATTTTTAAGTCCCTAAGCTTTTGCTGCATGCAGTACTTCTTTTTAACTTACCTGTTAATCGGTGTGGCAGAAACACCTGAACCAAATAACCTAAAAGGCTGTACACATATTTCAGGCCACAGAATTTATTTTAAAGCACTGCAATGGTTAAATATTTTTTTTTTTGTCTGCAGTCATGAGCTTAGTTGTATTCCTACAGGAGTCCAAACCCTCCTGAGCGATTCTGCCAGGGAGCTGTGAAAGCCAACAGCCAATCATAGGCAGCAGAGGTATTCCTTGTTCCAAAGCCGCACGTATACACGACCCTTGCATACACGTGGATGCATGATGAGAAATGCCTCCGTCTGCTATGTTTGGCTGTCCGCATTGACAGTTTCTTGATGGGATAAGCTCAGGCAAGTTCAGACTCATCCCTAGCCTAGAGTACTATTAAAAATCTGTGTTACCTTATCCCTCACTCCCCCATTTTCCTCTTCTCTATGATGCTCTAGGTTATGAGTGGGCCCTTGGCATCCTCACTTTCAATGCAGAACTGTTGGTTCTGCATTGTATGTCATGGACACAAATAACAATGAAAGCCAGTTCTAAAACCTTCTGTACTCAGGATGTTTTACTGCTATATGTGTGTCTGTTGGAGGGGGAAGGTGCTTCCTAATATTTCATATTCAGTCTGACAGTGACAAGCTTCTTCCTTACTTCCTGATGTGTCAAAAAAAAAAGTAAAAAAGTAAAATCTTCCGAAGAGGGATAGCAATAAAAAGGTTGACAGAAGTAGTGACCCTTCCCCACTGCCAAAAACTAAAATAAAACATAAAAAGCTATGCATGGTGTGTAACACAATAAATATGTTGCTCCATCCCACCTCATTACTCTGATGGTCGTTAACAGGTTGATGTCTTTGTGGCATTTTCAACTGCTGCTCCAGCTTTTGGATTTCTTGCTGAAACACATCTCGTTCATGTTCCCGATCAACTGCCTGTTCCTGTAAAATTATAAGAGCTAGCGGTCAGCGCTGTGCGTTATTCATGTTCCAATCAGGGCTGGTGCAAGGATTTTTGACCCCATTAGCTCCACCCCTGAATCCACCCCCCTTGCCCTGCCCATGTGACAGAAGGCGCTGCTATACAGGAAGCATCGGCTCTGCTTCCTCTAGCGCTGGCTCCAGTGCTGCGCCTCTAATTACACTACCGGTCGGACCGAGCAGCTGCCTGAGACTGAGTTAGTTACACGCTGCAGCCTGGAGAGCATGCAGATGCGGAGGGAAACCAGCGGCCGGGCGCCCCTAGGCAGCAGTGCACCCTAGGTGGCTGCCTAGTTTACCTAGTGGTAGCACCGACCCTGGTTCCAGCACAAAGTAAACATGCATATGATAATAGTATAAGGAGAAATCACACAACTGTCTCCATAATTGGTACTAGAAAATGGCACAGACTCATTTACATTCACCAAATCTATTTCTGGCTTATGTAAGTTTATGGCAATAGCAATTAATAATATGGAACAGGGTCCATGGCAGCCTGGGCTAAGATAGTGTGAGTTAAATGACCCTGGCCATCATGCAACCCAGAAGCCTGAAGGCATCTAGTGACAAATGTATTACTGCATGGGGAAGCTCCACAGTGAAGGCATACTATAGCAAAAGCCACTTTTTAATTCTTAACACTTCTGTAATTTTTAATTTGAAAGCTAATCTCTAGCTTTTAGTGAAGTTTAAATAGTTCATTTGGTCCAAAGGAAGTATTTACTTCACTAAGACATGCAGTGGCCCTCAGTGTCATGTGAACTGTATGTAGCCTCAGCTACATATATTATATGTTCCAGCAATGGGATGGGAACTTCCTATCCTGCTCCTGAAACAAAATTGAATAGGGCTGAGTGCTGCTCAGTCATTCATATCAAGCTTTGTATTCTCCGAATTAGTATACTATACTGTATACTCCGATTAGCTGAGGCAGGGATCATTACTTCATCTGTCTGCCTCAGCCAATCAGAGGGAGCTTTGTATTAATTCAGAGAATACAAAGCTTCCTATGAATGGCTCTTTAGTGCTCAGCCTGATTCAATTTTGTTCTGGGAGTGGGACGGGAAATTTGCTTTGCACTTCCAGAACACAGAGCTGTATACTGTAGGTAGCTGAAGCTACCTACAGTTCATACAGCGCTGAGAGCAACTGCATCTCTTAGGTGAAGTAAATACCGTATTTATCGGCGTATAACACGCACCGGCGTATAACACGCACCCCAAGTTTAGGAGGGAATTTTAAGGAAAAAAACTTTTAGGAGGGAAATTCAAGGAAAAAAAACTTACATTTAAATGCAGCATGCAGCCTTGCCCAGTGTCCATCTGCAGCCTTGCCCAGTGTCCATCTGTCCATCTGCAGCCGTGCCCAGTGTCCATCTGCAGCCTTGCCCAGTGTCCATCTGTCCATCTGCAGCCGTGCCCAGTGTCCATCTGTCCATCTGCAGCCGTGCCCAGTGTTCATCTGTCCATCTGCAGCCTTGCCCAGTGCCTTTGCGATCGTGTCAGTCCCGGCGGTTTTTAAAATTTGGCGCCGATTTCTGTGGAGAGGAGCGAGCGGGGCCGAGTGTACTTCGGCTGGACTCGGCTCCTCTCGCAGTTCCGCCCATCTCCACTGACTGCGCCGCTGACGGAGAAAGCCGAGTGTACTTCGGCTAGACTCGGCTCTGCTCACAGTCACAGGCAGGACTGCGAGAGGAGCCGAGACTAGCCGAAGTACACTCGGCTTTCTCTATGTCAGCGGCGCAGTCAGAGATGGGCGGGACTGCGAGAGGAGCCGAGTAAAGCCGATTGTACTTCGGCTTCGGCTCCGCTCGCTCGTTTTCAGCAGGGGAATTCGACGGAGTATCGGCGTATAACACGCACCCACGATTTTCCCCTGATTTTAAGGGGAAAAAAGTGCGTGTTATACGCCGATAAATACGGTAGTTAATTTGGACAAGCTCGGACCAAAGTTGTAAACTTCACTAAAAGTTGGAGAATAGCTTTCAATTAAACAAATAAAATTGTGGCATTCCACTTTAAGGCTGACCATACATTATACAATTTTCTTACTAAATTTCCTTTAGATTTACCTTCAACTATGTAGTGAAAGGGCCTGCCTGACTCCATACAATTTGAAAGTGTTTAGGTTTGACCTCATATTATATGGTTTTGGTAAATTTAAAAAGGTAAATTGTATATTATACGACCAACCCAAGATTAACTTGTGTAATACACTGGCTGGAGTTCTGCTTTTAGTTAGTTTGACAGACTAACTTTCATTGACTTTTTCTTTTGTACACACTTACAGTAGTTTTTGTTGGCTTGTTTATGATAACTAGAACAAAGGAAAATGTCTTGTGCAGGCTCTGACCAGAAAGCACCTGCCTGATATCTCCCTTGCTCCTCCACTTACATCTAAAAACCTGCGGGTCTTCTCCAGCTGTTTCTCCAGGGAAAAGTTCTTTTGACGCAGGTCTTCCAGAATGGTATTCTTTTCTTGTTCCATCTCCATGTTATGGCTGACCTGTTCCTCAAGCTCCACCTCCAGCACTTTCACTTGCTTGTGAAGGTCTCCCGAGTCCTTCTCTGCTTGACGTTGAACCTCAATCTTCTCCTTCAAGAGCTTCTCAGTCTCCTCTAAGAGCTCTGTGGAAAGACGTCACAGAGGATGTATTAGGCCCAATTCTGTGGAAGCCATGTCTATTTACAGTGTCTTGATAACCCAAATGCATGTGTTCAGAAAAATACTGGACTGACTGACTGACATATCGGAATTAGTCGTTTAAGGCTCTTACTGTAAAGAATTGTTTTTTGACCCAATTTGAGAAGATTTAGGAAATTCACCACAATACACTGAAGCAAAGTTGCGAGGCTGCGGCTGCCCAATCCAGTTTTCCTGATCTATTTGTAAATTAACCCAGAGAAATCTAAACGGTAATTTATACCAAACTAAAAACCTAAAGAAACCCTCATGAGTGCAATTTTATGGACTTAAAGGTGTAGATTTATTAAACCTGGTGCACTCAGAATCTGATGCAGCTGTGCATGGTAGCCAAACAGCTTCTAACTTCAGCTTGTTAAATTAAGCTTTGGCAATGTAAACCTGGAAGCGGACTGATATCTATGCAGGGTCCACCTATAATTTCACTTAGAAGGCCAAGTACAGCCAAAGCTAGTGAAGAGTATGGATAGTATCCCAATAAGTACTATAGAGAAAACTCGTACTTGCAGTGAAATACTATGGAATGCAGGGTCCACCCATAATTTCACTTAAACGAGAAGTACAGACAAAGCTTGTTTGGTTGTACTTCTCCAATGGATCACAGGAGTGCAATTCGTTTTGCACTCCTGTGACCCGTTTTCAGCAGACAGCAGGCTGAAGTCTGCTGTGTACTGACGTCACAGAGCCCGTCCAGGCTCAAGCATCATCAGGACCATAAAGTCACGATTCACCCACATGCCTGGACGGACACTAGGCTCAGCCTCTCAGCGAGCCGCTGAGAGACTGAGGCGGCCGCTCCCGCCCCTCCACAGCCCAGCACTCCTGTGAAAGTGTGGGGGCAGAGCAGAGAGCTGTTGACTGACAGTCAGCAGCTCTCTGTTCAAGGAGCTGTGAGAATCGAGCGGCGGTGTTTGATCACTTGGTTCTCAGTGTTGGACGCTGGGGGACAGATGCAGCATCCGACCGATGCTGCACCCACCTAGGTAAGCATAAATGTGCAAAACCCCATATTTCTATTTTAAGTGGGTCAAAAAGATAATACCATGTCAAACAATCAATTTACCACATAAATACACAATAATGTAAATGTGGGAACAAGGTTCTCCAGACTGTGCTCTAAAAAAGTTCAACAGTCATTTTGACAATGCTGCCTGCGAACGTGGAAGGGCCCAGTGCATTTTGGCAGAAGTACAGGGGACATAGTCCAGTGTCTGACGAGGCTTTTTATTTATTTTTTAAATGAAAGATTCAATTCAATTCAAGTCCAAACGACCAGGCAGAGCCCCTCTGCACATCTGCGCATTCAGCAGATATACAAAAATGGTATATCAGGGGACTTAAGTTCCTCTTTAAATGCTACGTTTCTTTTATTATTAATACACGTTTAATGTAATACTTTGCATTAAATTAAACCATTTCCCCAATATTCCAATATGTCAGTCGTCAGAATCCAATATTCTTCCTAGCACATCTGAAAGCCAGGACGTGTCAGCCCAGTGCACCGGGTGCAGTTAGACACACAGTCTAATACTTTCCATGGTTTGAACTGCAAACTTTCACCGGGTGCTGTTACAAGGGAAAGAGATCCGTCACAAAGATGATTAATGTGAAAATGAAAAGAAAATCACCAGTTGCTAAATGCAATTTTCTTCCCGCTGTCTCAGCGAGCCCTGCCTATTACCATCATCTTAAGAGAAAGTGATCGTCGAATGTTCGGTGATCCAAAAACAGAACAGAATAAAAATTTCAGTTCTTGTGAAAGAATTGTGAATCAGGAATGACAGAGAGTGAAACATGATTGTAACTGGAGGATAAGATGATGGTTATTTCGGGGATATGGTGCATGTTAAGGAAAATATTTCAGGAATAGAAGAGATTCTCCAGGAAAGGGCTAAGTACTTTCCATTTCCTCACCAAGGAACCTATTCATCCATTTGAAGTTCTCCATACATTAACTTTCAGAAGAGAGCAAGAGCTGTGTGACATCTCAGCCCTTATCTGAAATCAGCTGTATCTAAACAGACTGACTGTTAGAGGATATTGCTGCCATAAATACCCACTTTATACAGTTCCTTTAGAACACTGGTCTCCAATCTGTGGCCCAGGGGCCAGATGCGGCCCTTTGCTTTATTTTATCCACTAGTACCAACAGTGGTGCATAAACCCCCTACACACTCGCTCTCTCTCTCGGGGCACAATTCCTCCCAATTACACCAATGACGGGGCACAATTTCTTCCATTTGCACCTATCGATGGGCATAATTCCTCCCAATGGCACCAACGATGGGGCACAATTCCTCCCAATTACACCAATGACGGGGCACAGTTTCTTACATTTGCACCTACCGATGGGCATAATTCCTCCCAATGGCACAAACGATGGGGCACAATTCCTCCCAATGACACCAACTGTGGGGCTCAATTCCTCCGAATGACACCAACCGTGGGGCACAATTCCTCCCAATGACACCAACCGTGGGGCACAATTCCTCCCAATGACACCAATGATGAGGCTGGCGATATCGGGACCTTTTCTACTTCAAATGGCCACAGTACAGAACCCCAAAAGCCTGAAGGACAGTATACTGGCCCTTAGTTTAGAAAGCTCGGAGACCCCTGCTTTAGAATCTATGACATTCTAATGAACAGCCTTGAACCTTTGGCATCTGCTGGTTGTCAATCTGCACTGCAGCTTAGGTGTCATGACCAAAGTGCACACTTTCCCTCATTATAGGACTTGAAAGTGAGGCCACAGTCACCATCCCACGTCGGATTTTCTCTTTTTTTTGCTCATGTTGTTGATAGATGTCTGTCTGATTGTTCGCGCCTTGGATTGTTCTTGTGTTCTGTTTAGCTCTGTTTGTACCCAGCTTATCCAAGCTTATTCTGATCATCAGCCTGTCACTGATGCCATTGTCTGTCTGGAACCTGGACGGTCTATACTTGACCTGGTCATCAGTTTAACTGCGACTGGCAGTCATTTGCTTTGGCCATTAGTCTGAGAACTTAAGAGTACTCCAACATCTGTCGTGCCTGTTGTCGACGGTTTCCCCTGGCAACACAAAAGGTCTACCAAACTTCATGACAGGCAGCACCCCATACAACAGCAGCCCATGTCAATAAAAGCCTTCAAATAGAGGCTTAGACTTCATACAGCCCTCAGCTCTCATAGGAAAGTGAGCAAGTCTTGGCCTGTAAAATCACTCAGCAGAACCCCTTGGCAAGTGGAAGGAAATTAACCCTTTTCTATAGAACCTCTTGGAGCCCCTTACTAGCAAAAGGGGCTAGAAGCACCAACAGAACAGGTGGTCAGGTTAGGAAAGATCAGAAGCAGGTTATTTCAGCAGTGGCAAGCCAGGTTTGGTTAGTGCGAAGGAATCAGACAGTGGAAGCCCAAAAAAAGCCAAAAGAGGATTAATTCATTCCCAATCTGTGCTCTTAAACACCCGATTACAAGGCTGGCCATGCGGGATACAAACACACCTTCTTTGGGAGCTGCAACGACTGCAGCTTCTACTAAGCCTGGGAGGATAGAGAACAAAACAAATGCAGTGTATGTAATTCACATGCCGTCTACAGTTCTTCTGCAATGTGATAATACTGGAGAGAGGAGAGAAAGCAGCACAGGGGTGAACAGGGAGTGAAATTAGACTGAAGCAATGTGGAGATAGCTCATCCAAGAGAATACTGTGTGAATTAATTATCTTATCATCAGTATACAGGTCTTAGTAATATTCCTGTGACGTCATCAAGACAGAATGACCAACGTAGGTTAAACTGCAGCTGCAGCCAACCAAACATTTATAAAACACACAGGATAAAAAAAAATTACAGCATGTCATAAAAAAAAAAAAAAAGGATGACAGCAAGTAAAAGTTTAACCTTTTACCAAAGGGCAGATATTGCCCAGTTTTCTTACTGTTCTAAGTTCCTTAAGTTTTATAAATGCCTCCCAATGGGTTTGGAATGACCAAGATCTGTTATACTGATGGCCTTACCTGTTCTGGGAGACGAGTGTGGGATCTGAGCCCAATTTACAACATGTTATTACCCAAGAATAAAACAAAATGTGTTAAAACAGGAGGATGAAGTGGCAATGATCTGAAAGAGGACCTGTCACTAAGGTTCAGGTAGACAAACCCAGGAATCCATTAAAAAACCCTTTAATTTTTAAAATGTCTCTCAGCTGGGTTTCTACACATTACATACTTTATTGTATACTTTTTTTTTTTTACATACATAGAAGTTTCAGGCAAACAGCAAACAAATATTCTCAGTGTTATGTATTTGTACTATGTGCAATATTCTTTCATTAACCAGTTGAGAAATTTGGGCCAAAAAAAATAGGATTTTTATAACAGCTTACCTGTAAAATCCTTTTCTTGGAGTACATCACGGGACACAGAGCGACATAGTCATTACTAATGGGTTATATAGTTACCGTCAGGTGCTGGCACTGGCAACTTCCAAAACCGGAAGTACCCTCCCCTATATAAGCCCCTCCCATCCGGGAGCACCTCAGTTTTGTAGCAAAGCAATAAGTGTCCCCAAAGAGGGGTGGGAGCTCTGTGTCCCGTGATGTACTCCAAGAAAAGGATTTTACAGGTAAGCTGTTATAAAAATCCTATTTTCTTTCTCGTACATCACGGGACACAGAGCGACATAGTCATTACTAATGGGATGTCCTAAAGCAATGCCAAATGAGGGGGGGGATACACCATATATAAGCTGAGCGCTATCAGACATGAGGATCTTTTGCGGCCTGCAACACACTGCGCCCAAAGGCGACATCCTCCTGACTTCTAACGTCCACCTGGTAGGACCTAGTAAACGTGTGTACCGAAGACCATGTTGCGGCCTTACAGATTTGAGCCAGGGAGGCCTGGTGATGCACTGCCCATGAAGTTCCAACTGCTCTCGTGGAGTGCGCCCTAACTTTGAACGGAGGCGGTCTACTTCTCAAGCTATAGGCTTGTATTATGACCTGTCGAATCCACTTGGCTAAAGTAGATTTTGACGCTGCCTGACCCTTTCTGGGGCCTTCCGGCAGAATAAAACAAAGTATCCGTTCTGCGAATCTGAGCAGTGGCTTTTAGATAAGCTTTAACTGCTCTTACTACATCCAAAGAATGCAATAACTTTTCCTCTACCGAAGTAGGTTTGGGGAAAAAAGAAGGAAGAACCACATCTTGGTTCAAATGAAACCTCGATACCACCCTAGGAAGAAAGGCTGGATGAGGACGTAACACTACTCTGTCCTTATGGATAACCAGATATGGCTCCTTACAGGACATAGCTGCTAATTCCGATACTCTTCTTAGCCGAACAAATGGCTACTAGAAAAATCAATTTCCTGGTAAGAAGCACCAAGGAAATATGCTGTAATGGTTCAAATGGTTGTTTCTGTAGAACCGACAGAACCAAGTTTAGATCCCATGGACATATGGGAATATTAACCGGAGGACTAATACGCATCACTCCTTGTATAAAGGCTTTGACTAGTGAATGCGAAGCCAAGGGCCTTTGAAAAAATATTGACAAGGCCGAAATCTGACCCTTGATAGTACTCAAGGCAAGCTTCCTATCTACAGCCCACTGTAGGAAGTCCAGAATCCTACCTATTACGTACTTATGTGGATGCCATTTCTTGGCCTCACACCACGCGATGTACGCCTTCCAGATTCTATAGTAGATCTGCCTGGATACCGGCTTCCTGGCATTGATCATGGTAGATACCACAGCATTAGAGAGCCCTCTCTTTTTTAGAATGTGGGCTTCAATAGCCAGGCCGTCAAACCTAGGGCTGGTAAGGAAGGGTGGTATATCGGTCCTTGCGAAAGCCGGACGACGTGGGAGAGTCCAAGGACTCCCCACTGAAATTTTACAATCTCCGCGTACCACGCTCTTCGGGGCCACGCTGGAGCCACCGGAATCACTGTTTCTTTTCTACCCTGATTCTGCGGAGTAATCGAGGTAACCATTGTGGCGGTGTGAATGCATATATCAGCTTGAACTGATCCCCAGGGAACACTAGGGCATCCGAGCCGCAAGCTAGGGGATCCCTTGTCCGAGAGACAAACCTATCCCCCTTTGCGTTGAATCTGGATGCTAGAAGATCTACATCCGATGTTCCCCACCGCTGACATATTGTCCAGAAAACCTCGGGGTGAAGGGACCCTTCCTCTGGGCCTAATTGCTGGCGACTTAGAAAGTCCGCCTTCCAATTCTCCACTCCTGGAATGAATACCGCAGATATGGCTGGGACATATTTTTCTGCCCATCTCAGGATGTAATTTACTTCCCTTTGGGCTGCACGACTCCTGGTGCCCCCCCGATTGATATATGCCACTGCTGTGGCATTGTCTGATTGAATTCTGACAGGGGACCCTTGGAGTTTGGATGTCCATGCTACTAGGGCATACCGGGCTGCTCGTATCTCTAAGAGATTGATGGGCAGGGCCTTTTCTGCATCCGACCATCTGCCCTGGAGAGACTATTGCTCCAGTACTGCTCCCCAGCCTATAAGGCTGGCATCTGTAGTGACCACCTTCCAAGAAATCGGACTGAAGGATTTCCTTTTTTCCAGATTCTGGGGAACCAACCACCAACGGAGGCTCTTGCGAACGGAAGGGGACAAGGACATTGTAAGTCTAGGGCCTGAACTTTTTTGTTCCAGGCTGACAGTATGGCCCCTTGCAAATTCCTTGAATGGAATTGACCGTAGGGTACTGCTTCGAATGATGCCACCATTTTTCCCAGCAGCCTCATATACAGGCGTATGGACGGCTGTCTTTTTTGTACCCACTAAGTGGATCAAATCTTTCAAAGACAACACCTTTCCTCGAGGCAAGAATATTTTTCTCTGGCCTGAATCCAACCTTAGCCCCAAGTATTCCAGACTTTTGACTGGTTTTTAGGGCTGACTTGTCTCGGTTGATAATCCAACCGTGAGATTCCAGATACTTGATCGTCTTGTGAACGACCACGTCTAGTTTTTTCACTGAGTGGTCTATCAGCAACAAGTCATCCAGATATGCCATTATCATTACACCTTGTGTTCTTAGATTGGCCAATAAAGGGCCAGAATTTTTGTAAACACTCGTGGTGCTGTGGCCAAACCGAAGGGTAAGGCTCTGAACTGAAAATGGCGCCCTTCTACTGCAAAGCGTAGAAATTTTTGGTGGACTGGAAAGATGGGAATGTGCAAATAAGCATCTTTGATGTCGATCGTGGCTAACCAATCCTCCCCTTGTAGGGCAGTGGCCACCGATCGGATCGACTCCATCGGAAAGTCCTGATATACAGGAATTTGTATAGCCCTTTTAGAATTAATATGGGCCTCCCGTCCGCGTTTGCTTCGGGACTGTAAAGAGGTTTGAGTAAAACCCGAACCCTCATTCTTCCAGGGGAACCTCCATAATTACTCCTTGGAGCAATAGTTGTTCTAGTGCCAACAGGAGGGACTCTCTCTTCCGGGGATCCCTTGGCACGTTTGACCTCAAAAATGGGAAGGAGGAGAGTCTTTTAACTCCAAACTGTATCCCAAACCTACTGCGGAGAGCACCTATCTGTCTTGATCGTGTCCCGCCAGGTCTCTTGCGAACAACTGGAGTCCTCCCCCCACCCGACTGAGTGGGGGCTTCAATGAATTTAACTTTGGGGGAGGTTTTGTACCTCCCCTGACCCAGGGTTTCTCATTACCCTGCTACTGTCCCTGTTTTTTACCCCCGGGATTTGACCGAGGAGGCCGTCGGAACTGTTACACAGCCGATGCCCCAGGGACTGGAGAAGCAGGCCTCTTAAAGAGGGACCTCTAACTCTGCTTTTAACCGGCAAGAGCGTATTTTTACCGCTGGAAATTTTCTGGATATATTTGTCCAGGTTTTCCCTGAATAAGCGTTCACCATGAAATGGGACGCTAACCAGCCATTCTTTACAGGGAGCTTCAGCAGACCAGTTTTTGAGCCATAGGAGCCTACGCATATGTACTATAGACAGCGTAAGGCGGGAGGCCTGATGGACTGAATCCTCTATGGCGTCAACCGCAAAGCCTAAGGCTCTAGGTAGATCAGCTAGGGCAAAGCCTGCTGATCTGTCAAGTCCCTCAAGACCTGTTTCAACTGATCCTTCACTGCTTAGCAGACCCCAATAGCTGCTACTGCTGGTTGTATCACCAAGCAGATTTTCATAAGGACTCCAATCTTTTATCTATTGGGTTCTTGAACATTTGGACATTATCCACTGGACATGTCAGTGATTTATACATACAAGAGATGGCTGCGTCCACTGTAGGGACCTTCCATTTTTTTTTTTTTTTTTTTGATGAACTTATCCTCCATGGGATAGACCACCGGAAATCTCTTGGGGGAATAAATATTTTCTCAGGACGTTCCCAATCCTGGTAAATGAGCCCTTTCAGTAAAGGGTGAAGTGGAAAAAGAACAAACAGTCTGGGGGCTTCTAGCGACCCCAACGAGGATACAGTAGTGGTTGATGGTTCCGCAAGGTGCATTTTTAAATGCTGATCGGACCATGTTAGTCAGAGACTGAACCCATAATCTTTCAGCTTAAGATGCTGAGAAAAGGTTCCCCCACTGTTGATTCCTCTATAACAGAATCAACCTCATCCTGATCCCCTTCAGGCAGGTCGATCCCTGTATGGGACTGTTGCTCTGCTAACAGGCACTCTGAAGGAGGAGACGGAGATCGGACGTGCTTTCCCTGACAGGGAGGCAGCGATAAATGTTGACAATCTCTCTCTAATCCTCCCAGAGCTGAGGAAAAAACCTCCTCTGTTACATACACAGGAGCAGGTGACTGAGGACAGCCACAGTACCAAGTACCCCTGCGGGGTCTCTACGGTCACTTACCTCTGAACTTCAGGGGAGACTGGTGCAGCAGGAGTATGCCCAAGATCCTCCGAGCCCGATGAGACCCCCTTCGCTTCCTGGAAGATTCAGTTCCGGAGCTACTGGACGGCATATTCCTAAGCCTAAAGCTGAGGTATTCCAGCCGTAATACACCACTTTTACTGAGAATAGTCTAGCACAATTGCTGCTATATCACAGTTGGTGTCTACTAATGTGCCTTTCTAGGGGATGCCTGTATCAACCGCTTGCTGTATGCCTTTAAATGTTGCCAGCTCTGTCTCTGTACTTCATAGCCAGCTTACTGCAATAATGTGGCTTTTTTAAAAACCTGCTGGGACGCCCGCACATGCGCAGAAGCGCTGCGGCGCGCACAGAGCGTCATCCCCCAGGCCCCGCCCCTTTTTCCGGCCACCTCTATATATAGAGGCGCGTGCACGCGCACGCGCGCGGCCACGTGCGCCTCGGCGCTAATTTTCAAACATGGAAACCAGGGACAGGAGCCAGGGCCCCCTTTGCCGCAGGCCGGGGGATAGACGAACACTGCAACATGGCAGAGGAAACAGTTTCCTGTAGGAGAACTCACCAGCTGCCTGGACTTTGCTCTCTGAGAAGAAACTAGTCCATATGACAAGAAAAACATTCCACAGCGGCCTCTAGTGGACAAACACAGGTACCGCAGTTTAATATACTAAACATATATAAAAAAACATTCTTTTTTTTTTTTTTTTTTTTCTTGACCACCATTAAAAATTATTACATTTTTTTTTTTTTAGTAGTTACAGGCATGCACAGATATTAGCGGGAATACCGTTAGGTAACAGACAGAAAGACAAATTAGGCTTGGGGGTCCCCCAATAGAACCAAGTTCCTGGGGGCCCCCACTTACCTGTTCCCCGCCGCAGGACTTTGTTTGGTCCACAAAAGCCCAAACTTCACCTATCACGGCAGGCATTGTAATCAAACCTTCAGGGACCGGGTTCCCAAGGATTCCACTCCCCTGGACCTGTATAGCACCCTGCACAGAAAACATCTTGGTCGTGGGTATGACCAGAGCTCTGGATCCCAGGGTCCAGCTCTCCTAAGAGAAGCATTACAGGCAGAACCTTGCTCTTCTCTGCAAGGCCCGGGTACCGACCGTTTAGCTATGAAGCTTTTTTGGTCGGATCCGGAATAGCTTACTGAGGCCCAAAAGAACCTGTACGCAAGCTCAGTGAAAAACACATGTTTCTTCTTGGCCAACACCTTAGACACTGGCAAAAAACTGAGGTGCTCCCGGATGGGAGGGGCTTATATAGGGGAGGGTACTTCCGGTTTTGGAAGTTGCCAGTGCCAGCACCTGACGGTAACTATATAACCCATTAGTAATGACTATGTCGCTCTGTGTCCCGTGATGTACGAGAAAGAAAGTTCAACAAAAGGAGCTTGGGCATATGCTGTACACAATGTTTCTATGCCCAAGCTGCCTCTCCCCAGCTGTTCTTGCTTGGCAAAATCCCATTTGTTATTTTGCAGCTGCCGCTGTGTACATTAAAGGGGTTGTAAACCTTTGTGGTTTTTCACTGTTTTACTTACCTGAGCCCTTTCATTTCGTCGGCGGAGACGTGCTCTCCCTCCCAGCTCTTGATTGGATAGATTGATAGCAGCGCAGCCATTGGCTCCCGCTTCTGTCAATCAAATCCAATGACGCGGGCACCGGGGGTGAGTCCGGCATTCGTGTCTATGGATGCAAATGTCGGACTCGGGAGCGCGCCCGCATGGTAACCCCCTGGGAGAGAGCTTCTACTAGGGGGTATCTGATGCGAGGAGGAGCCGCGAGCGCTCAATTGTGTTCTGGATGTGCATATGATGTCAGTTAAAAAAAACACGTTACAGGCAAAATGTAAAAAATAAATAAAAATCAGTTCCCATTTAACTCCTCATTAATCCTTTGTTAACCTAAATGTACACCTTCCCTCTCTTATGTATAATTCTTCTGCGGATTTATTTTTCAATTTTTTTATCCTCAAACATTTTTTCGTTTTACTTAATTTTTTTAATTCACATTTAAAAAAAATAGCAAAACTGAAAAAAAAATTACATTTGTAAATAAGGCTGCCATGGTTTGTACAAGAATCATAATTTTAGAGTCACTATAATTGGGACAGATTATAACCTAAAATGTGTCATATTTAAACTCCAGCAACACTAGTTTTCTTAAAATGAAGACTGGTCAATTTATTTTTTTCTTTTAGTTTTGTTACTTGTTTTTGTTAATCAACGGGGAAAAAAAATAAAAATCAGGAAGACATTCTAATAATCTTATATCCCATAGAAAGAACTGACAAAATCATGGATTGGTTGTGTCAAAGGGAGGCAGTAGACCTTGAAAGTGCTTGAATTTTTTTTTTCATTTCATTTTTTAACTGGTGTGTCTGATTTGTTCCCTGGTGACAGGTCCTCTATGATTTAATTACACCTTTTTGTCTATAAAAACACAATATTTCGTTAACTGTAGGAAGAAGTCAACAATTATATAAAAAATAGGTTTAGATATTAAAAACAAGTATTATATTCAAAAAATCTGTAAACAACAAATGAAAAACCTTTAAAATACAATTTAGCACAGTCATAAAAACACTAAGGGCCAGTTCACACCATAGAAATGCAATCCGGATGCGTTCCAGGTGCTTTTTTGCATGAGCGTTTTTGATGCTTTCAAGTGCGTTTTGGTACGTTTTTGATGCAGTCCAGTGCTTTTTTTCACCCCTCTTTTTTATTAACCTTAGATAAGGACAAGTGTGTTCCAGTGCATTTTTGGTGCATTTAGGTGCGTTCCAGTACAGTCCAGTGCAGGTAAAATACAGCATGTTCTACTTTTTTTTCTGAAACTGGAACGCACTGCAACTGCAAGCACTGGTGTCAACTATGCCATTGAAAACCATATAACCAACTTTCCATGCGTTTTTGATGCAGAAAAAAAACGCACTGGACTGCATGTGGTGTGAACTGCCCCTAAAAAAAAACATAACCTTTTCAGTCTCCAAAATATTAGTAACGTTTTTATAAATAATATTTTTCAGCAGTAGATGCATTAAATGGTTGTAGCCATACAATTTTTTAATAACAGCTTTGCTTTTCGTAGAAACTGTATTTTAGGCAGAATGACAGCCTGAGGGTCTGGAAGAGCTTGAGTTATCCTTTTATCAAAATAAAAATCACAACAGTTAAAACTGGATAGAAGGTCTAGAACCTCTGTCAGTGTTTTAGTGCTGTCTAGCTTCCTGTCTCTGTGATATCACTAGGAGGGAAGTAAGGACGATCTCCCCAACAGGCATAAAGCCAACAAGAAAATTAGAGAGTGGGAATACTAATCTCTTAATTTTTTTTTTTTTTTATGTCTTACTTTCTATTTGGCCAACCACAATTACCGGAACAGGAAGTAAGAGGACTGAGAAGAAGGATCATGTCCTGCCTCACTCCAGCCAAAGTTCCCTTGAAGCAAAGTACTAAAAAGCTCACTCATTCAAACCATTATTAACCACTTCTCCACCGGGCCTATTCTGGCACTTCTCTCCTTCATGTAAAAATCATCATTGTTTTTGCTAGAAAATTAATCAGAACCCCCAAACATTATATATATATATATATATATATATATATATATATATATTTTTTTTTAGCAGACACCCGAGGGAATAAAATGACGGTCATTGCAACTTTTTATCTTGCACGGTATTTGCGCAATAATTTTTCAAATGCCTTTTTTTGGGGAAAAAACAGTTTCACGAATTAAAAAATAACAAAACAGTAAGAGTCCATTCACACAGGGGCGGCACGACTTGTTCCGCGACTCTGCCGGGCGATCTGAAGACGCCTTAAAAGGTCACTTGCAAAATTACTTCTGTATTGAAGTCAATGCAAGTCACCCTGAAGTCGTCTTGAAGTAGTACAGGAACCTTTTTCTGAGTCGCTCCTATTAGAACGGTTCCATTGTACAGAACGGGACGAGACTTGTAGGGCGGCTGAGTCGCCTGACGAGTCGCCCCTGTGTGAATGGGGTCTAAACTTAGCCCATTTTTTTAATATAATGTGAAAGATGATGTTACGCCGAGTAAATAGATACCCAACATGTCACGCTTTAACGGAATGGCGCTAAACTTCGGTACTTACAAATCTCCATAGGCGACGCTTTAAAAATGTTTACAGGTTACTATTTTCGAGTTACAGAGGTCTAGTGCTAGAATTGTTGCTCGCACTCTACCGCACGCGGCACAGTCACATGTGGGGTTTGAACGGCATTTACATATGTGGGCGGGACTTACATGCGTGTTCGCTTCTGAGGAGCTAGCGGGGACAGGGGCATTTTACTTTTTTTTTTTACATTTTTTTTTTTTGATCACTTTTATTCCTATTACAAGGAATGTAAACATCCCTTGTAATAGGAATGGCGTGTGACAGGTCCTCTTTATGGAGAGATGCGGGGTCAATAAGACCCCAACATCTCTCCTCCAGGCTGGAAAGCATGAGATCGGTGAAAAAAATCTCACCGATCTCATGCTGACAGCATGCTGACAGCCGCAATTGTTTATTTGTTTATTTCCGGGTATTTTTTTTTTTTACCAAAAATATGTAGAAGAATACGTATCGGCCTAAACTGAGGAAAATTTTATTAAAAAAAAAAAAAAAAGGGTATTTATTATAGCAAAAAATAGTGTTTTTTTTCCAAACTGGACGCTCTTCTTTTGTTTATAGCGCAAAAAATAAAAACCGCAGAGGTGATCAAATACCACCAAAAGAAAGCTCTATTTGTGGGAAAAAAAGGACGCAAATTTTGTTTGGGAGCCACGTCGCACGACCGCGCAATTGTCATTCAAAGTGTGACAGCGCTGAAAGCTGAAAAATGGCTTGGGCAGGAAGGGGGTTTTCGTGCACAGTAGAGAAGTGGTTAAGAATTCCCTTGGGGAGATGCAGACTAGAATACTGCAATCACTGAGCAGCAAATGAGATCACCTGTGATGTTTTCCAGTTACCTTGCAAACCTGGCCTGTTAGTGGGTCCCGCGGACAGCAGTTGAGAACCACTGATCTAGTTGCTTCTTTGGAACAGGTTTCTACATAAGGCCTCATTCACATACACTGTGAACGGGCTGTTTGTTTATGTGGCTTGAGCCACCAGGTGCTACATGCAGGCAGCAGGGATGCAGCAGCTGCACAGACAAAGCTGCTTATCCTAATTTGACAGGTGTAAGGGGGAGCAGCCCCGAATGCACACTGTGTTCAGGGCCACTCACCCACACTCCAAATTAGGATCAGCCACTGTGTCCATGCAGCTTCTGCGTCCCATACCTTTACATGGGCTGCCTGCACGCAACACCTGGCGACTCAAGCTACATACACAAATAGCCCATTCACAGTGTTTGGGCCTAAGCGTCCACGGTAATGAAGTCTAAGGCCCTATAGGCAGTTTGCACGTATGTAATTACTTGGGAAACGCACATTTATTATTGGCCTTTAAATAATAGCTATAAAGTCTATTATGTACCCATAGATGTGCGCACAGGGTGTGCCTGGGCACACCCTCGAAACCCTCTGTGGCACAGATTTCCCCTGCTGCCTGGGCCCCCATGTCATTTACTGGCCCCTTCCTTTTGTCAACGAACACAGTGTGTGATCGGTACCGATCATGTACTG
This sequence comes from Rana muscosa, assembly GCA_029206835.1. Classification (NCBI taxonomy): domain Eukaryota; kingdom Metazoa; phylum Chordata; class Amphibia; order Anura; family Ranidae; genus Rana; species Rana muscosa. The sequence continues at coordinate 279,978,018 of CM055122.1, read as the reverse complement.
TGTTCATACATAACGGAAGCATAGTAAACTGTGTTATATATAGACACACACACACACACACACATGTGTATTTGAGCTTTAGGGTGCACACCCTAATGCACCTATGTATGTGCCTCAATACACAGAAAAAGTAAGAGACTGACCAGTGTGCTCCAATAGGTTGCTGTGTGGCTCCCTGTGGGTCGAAGAGCACGGATCTTGCAGGAGTGTGAAGGGTGTGTATAAAACTGAGATTGCTAGGCAGTAATTTTAGGGGTAAACTACACATACGTATAGTAATCCTTAGGCTCCATGTACACAGAAGCTCAAAAACGGTCGTTTTTAAAGCAGCAGAAAAAGCTAGCTTTTATCAGCGTTTTTTTACTAGCTTTTATTAGCGTTTTTTTCAGTGTAGCGTTTTTTCGTTTTTTTTTTAAAAAAAAGTTTTTTTCAAATGGACCAAAAAACGCTAAAAAACGCTGGCGGTCAGCGTTTGAACGTTTTTTTCTGCCGAAAAACGGCACTTTGAACGCAAATTTCTTGCGTTCAGAAAAAAGCCCATTAACTCCACTGCTCATTAAAGCTAAAAAACGTTATGTGTACATGAACACATAGGCTAACATAGAGTGCAGTTAATGGGCTTTTTAAAAAAACGACAAAACGCCAATAAACTGCAGTTTATCAGCTTCTGTGTACATGGAGCCTAAAACATACGTTGATAAGACGTGTTTACTGGCTCACACGTACAAATCTTAAACAATAAAAAAAGTTGATTCCCTTTAACTGGATCACTTTTGCAAATTAGCACATTAAGTGAATTCTCCTCCCCCTGCATATTGGCTAGTTCAAAGTTATTAACAAAGCTGCTACCTTTTAAAATTTTTATAAGCCTGCATGTGTTTTAGGTTAAGTGGGCCTTTAAGAGGAATTATATAATCCTATTTCATTACTATGATGTGCTCTTCACTATGACAAATATAATGTCCTTATAATTATACAGCTGTGATGTGACAAAGTACAAGCCCTAGTTCTATAAGCCACCCATCAGGTGTCTGGAGAGGACTGGCTGCGTGTTATGGGACAGCAGAGATGAAATGTAACACGGATACTTTATGTCAGACAGGTATAATTCTAGGAACAGTAAAGGATTATTACAGGGATACCTACGTTGTTCGGCAGGTGCTGCACTGGCCTTCAGAGCAAGTTTCTGGCGGGACAGCAGCTCCTTCTCCTCCTGCATCTGCTGCCGCTCCTGTTCCAGTTCCTGCAATCTGTTACCTGTACTCTGCAGCTCCTGCTCCAGATGCCGGATAAGATCATTTTTTTCCTGCATCTGCTTCTCAAGAAAGACTCTCTCGTCTGTGTATCCATCGAGGAGGCCTGGAGGGGACATAGAGAACTGTTAGAAAAAGATTGCTTGCAAAGGGACAGTACAAATAGCAATTTTACTTTTATTTTTTTTATTTTTAGGTGTCATATATACAATAAAAGTCATATAACAAATTCCTTCTATTAGTGCATAGAAAGTGTATATAGATTTCTAAGCAATAACAAGGTTGGGGGGGCCTGTCAAGAATAAAATCGAGGACCTACAACTGGTGACTTTTTTTTTTAAGTACAAGCTCCAGGCCAATGCCCCTCACTTTCATTTCACAACTTAAAGTGATATTAACCACTTCAGCCCCAGAAGGATTTACCCACTTCCTGACCAGGCCATTTTTTATCGATACAGCACTGCGTCATTTTAACTGACAATTGTGCTGTCGTGCGACTCTGTACCCCAAAAAATAGAGCTTTCTTTTGGTGGTATTTGATCATCTCTGCGTTGTTTTTTTTTTGCGCTATAAACAAAAAAAGAGCGGCAATTTTGAAAAGTAACCAACATTTTTTACTTTGTTATAAAACATTTCCAAAAAAAGTAAAAAAATTATTATTTATCAGTTTAGGCAGATATGTATTCTGCTACATATTTTTGGTAAAAAAAAAGAAGAAAGAAATCACAATAAGTGTATATTGATTGGTTTGCGCCAAAGTTATCGTGTCTACAAAATAGGGGATAGATTTATGGCATTATTATTATTTTTTAATAGTAATTGCGGCGATCAGTGATTGTTAGCGGGACTGTGACATTGCGGAGGACAGATCGGCCCCCTAACTGACATTGTTGCACTTTTTTGGAAACCAGTGATATTACAGTAATCAGTGCTGAAAATATGCACTGTTATTGTACTAATGACACTGGCAGGGAAGAGGGTTAACATCAGGGGTAATCAAGGGGTTAAATGTGTTCCCTTAGTGTGTTTACTAACTGTATGGGGGACTGTGTGACTGAGAAAACACACAGATCTGTCTTCCTGCTTAGCAGAAAGACAGGATTCTCTGTGATCTCCCCTGTCAGAACGGAGATTTGCCTTGTTTACACAGGCTGATCCCCGTTCTGTCACTGCGGGGAATGATCGCGGGTGGCCGCGGACATCGAGTCCACCAGACTCACTGATTGGCTCCCTGGCTGGCTAATGGGAGCGCGCGCGCGCCCACAAAAACGAGTTTCCGAGCCGACGTACAGCTACGCCGATTTGCGGGAACGAGCCAACCTGCCGCAGTATAATGACGACGACTGGTCGACAAAAGGTTAAAGACAATTTCTTTTAATACTTACCTGCTCTGTGCAGTGGTTTTGCACAGAGCAGCCCCGATTCTCCTCTTCTCGGATCCCCCGCAGATGCTCCTGGCCCCTCCCTCCTGCTGAGTGCCCCCAGAGCAAGCAGCTTGCTCTGGGGGCACCCAAGCAGGCTTGCTCCCAAGCCGCTGCTCTGCATATCCATTCACACACAGAGCTGCGGGCTCGGCCCCGCTGTATAGAGCGCTCCCAAACCGCCCCAAAGATGCTTCTTGCAGGACTTTTACTACCGTCTCGCAAGCACACCGCCCTAGTGTGAAAGCACTCAGGCTTTCATATTCGGGTGGCACGGGAGGCAGATTTCAGGCGCTTTACAGGAGCTATATCTAGCGCTAAAACGCTTGAAAACTGCCTCAGTGTGAAAGGGGTCTTACATTTTTGGCTGTAACATGACAAAATGTGGAACATTTCAAGGGGTATGAATATGTTGAAAAAAGACCAACTCATGTGATGAAACATGTAGTTGCCATCATCCCTTGTACATTCAAAATTGAAGATAACCTCATATTTGATGGGATTTTTAAGGCGAGTATGAAACAATAATTGGTATCAAAAATTATTACAGAAAAAATACAAACAAACAAAGTCATAGTATACAAAAATATTATTAAAAACATGGATCATGATTGAAAACTAGACATAAAGATACTATCCATCATCAATGTCATATCCACAGATCAACTGGTGATGAGCACAGACGTGTATCCGACGCGTTTCAAATGCAGAGAATCTTTCTTCAAGGGATATTACAGTATCACAATCTATAATAAATCAAAATGCAAATTTCTATTAAATATCAGACAAGTGAAAAAATTCACCATCCCCCCACCCATTAGGGTGTAGTAAAAATGGAGACTCGCTTGTATTCAATCATGTGCACCAAGAGATCCATGGATACATTTCCAGAGGCAAAGGCACAGGCAATGGGAATTATTCCTCCCCCAATCTTCTCAACTGGAAAAAACGCCGCTCCTCATCTCCACTCAACATTTTGGAGAGCTAGCCTTGCTTTTTTCCTCACCCTCTAATGGAGCATTTCCTTTTTTGCCTTTATAGTGGCCCCCCCTTTCCCTCCTTTTTTCTTAAACGCCAGTTTGATCGGAATCCCTTATCCTGTACACTTATGGAGAGTGGAGATGAGGAGCTGCGTTTTTTCCAGTTGAGAAGATTGGGGGAGGAATAATTCCCATTGCCTGTGCCTTTGCCTCTGGAAATGTATCCATGGATCTCTTGGTGCACATGATTGAATACAAGCGAGTCTCCATTTTTACTACACCCTAATGGGTGGGGGGGTGGTGATTTTTTTCACTTGTCTGATATTTAATAGAAATTTGCATTTTGATTTATTATAGATTGTGATACTGTAATATCCCTTGAAGAAAGATGCTCTGCATTTGAAACGCGTCGGATACACATCTGTGCTCATTACCAGTTGATCTGTGGATATGACATTGATGATGGATAGTATCTTTATGTCTAGTTTTCAATCATGATCCATGTTTTTAATAATATTTTTGTATACTATGACTTTGTATTTTTTCTATAGTAAATAATTTTTGATACTAATATTTGTTTCATACTCGTTACCTTAAAAATCCCATCAAATATGAGGTTATCTTCAATTTTGGGGTATGAATATGTTTTCAAGGCACTGTATGTCCAGCTCTAGTAGGCCTTCAGAATAATGGAGTTCTAGACTTGCAGTAACCTCTTACTATACACCTACATGGATATAAAAGCAAAGTATTTGTGCTACATGGTGGAGACAGAACCGTGTACAATGACTGGCCAGTCTGCAGTGAAATAAAACACGCTCTCTACACATTTCACAACGCTAAGATGAACATGACCCACTATGTACATAGCTGGCACTTACAATTGCTATGAGACCGGGGATTACAAAACATTATCACTGCAACAAATCTCATTAAACCTTAAAAGAGCACATGATGAAAATTCCTTTTTTGGACACGCAATTACCACCCCAGACCTATCAGTTATTAATAGTAAAACTCACATAAATATTGACTGAGCAAGTCTGTACAGGTTTACAGCATTGTCTGCGCATTCCAGCTGTCATCTCAGCTCATCTAAAGGATTCTTACACCTGCCACTACAATCCCCACCATGGAAACACTGTTTCCACAATAAGTAGATCCCAGGGAGGATCTTCTGTGCCTCTGTTTATGGAGGAAGCTGCAGCACAATTTTCACAACATGCTAATGACTGGAAATACTGACAGCTGCAAATGGAACTTTACTAACTGCTGCTGTCTGTAAACAAACTATTCATACTATACAACCCTAATGGCCCGTACACACGATCCAAAAATCGGACAAAAAATACCGCTTTTGACGCAATCGTACGATAATCGGATCGTTAATACAGAGATTTCGAGATCCAATCACGAAAGTTCATCCGATATTATTCGATCAGACAAGAACAAAAATTTTCCTCATCCGATACTAGATCATACGATTTTTGTCTAGCCAGTACAGTTGTCATCCGAAAATACAATTCAAATACATTACAACACATGACATCACTTCCGATTTTCTTTTCTGTCGTACGGGAATTCTCTTGACTTTAGTAACCTATTCAATTTGTACTTGCGACTAGTAAGCAAAAAAAGTCGGACGATCTGCCGTCCGATTTTTGGATTGCGTGTACGGGGCATTAGACCCCTTTCACAGTGGGGCCGTGGCCGCGTGTTGTGGCGCTTCGGAAGATTTTTTCAGGTGTCATTCGGAAGCGCTGCCCAGTCATTCTAATGAGCAGGGCGTTTTGGGAGCACTAAATGCAGCGCTCCCAAACCACCCCAAAGATGCTGCTTGCAGGACTTTTCGTAACATCCCGCAAGCGCAACTGCCCCAGTGTGAAAAGTCACACTTGAATGAATGGGAGGCGGTTTTCAGGCGCTTAGCAGAGACTATTTCCAGCACTAAAGCGCCTGAAAACTGCCCCAGTGTAAAAGGGTTCTTAAAGTAACACTAAGGCTTTGTTCACACCTAGGCAATTTTGGGCGTTTTTCTGCTCTAAGCTTCAGCTCTAAAAGCACTCAAGAAAAATCCCATTCATTTCAATGGTCCCTGTTGACATCCTGAGGGTTCTGTCGCCTAAAGCAAAACGCCCGTCGCTTAAAAAAGTACATGAGCTTCTTTTTTGGCAGATTGCATGCATTTTACTGCTTTTACATTGGCAACCTTTTAACCTTAAAAACGTCTGTACAAAAATGCTGCAAAACTCTGCAAAAATGCCTGAAAAAACACCTGTAAAATAGGCAACGCCTAGATGTGATTGGGGCCTAAACTATATCCTTATTCTCTCCCAAAATCCATTCACATCTGTTACGTAAAGAGAATCTTCACCCTAGAAACAAAAATTTTCAGCTTCACTACTGGTTCCCTACTGTGCATGCGCAAAGCGCGCTGCGCTTTCTAATTGGCCTGGCGGCGGCCGAAGGAGGAGGGGGACCAAACTAGTGGGGAAGGGGATCTGTCATAAACAGGTCCCTGTTCCCACCTCCCCCCTAAAAAGGTGCCAAATGTGACACCACAGGGTTGGAGGAATCATAGAAGCGGAAGTTCCACTTTTGGGTGGAGCGCCACTTTAACCACTTAACGAGCGCTCACTGTATATATACGTCGGCAGAATGGCACCGACAGGCACAATCACGTAGAGCATACGTGATTGCCTTTGTACAGTTGGGGGGTCCAATCGGACCCCCCTCCTATACAGTGAGCGGTGGCTAAGTGTCCGGGAGCGTTCCGGGATGAGGGGGCAGCCATTCGTTTCTGGCCATCCCCTCGCGATCGCTCCCGGCGAATGGAAATGCCCCCTCTGTCTGTGTCCGACAGAGGGAGCAGGAGGAAGTGATGTCATCTCTGGTGCGGCGCTCACATATACCGAGCGCCGTACAAGAGAAGATATCAGGTCAGTGCACACACCACTACACTGACACCAGGACACATAGGGACATAAATCGCCCCCCCCAGGCACCCCAGATCACCCCCCAGCCCCCAGTCACAGTGTCACTGATTGCAGTGACCATTTATTTAGTGATCACTGCAATCAGTGACATTTGTGACTGTAAAAGTGTCACCAAAGTTTAGTCTTAGGTCCAGTGTAGCCCCCTAACCCCCCCTAATAAAGGTTTAACCCCCTGATCACCCCCCAGATAACCCTTTCACCCCCTATCACCACTGTCGCTTTTAGCGATCATTTTTCTGATCGCTGTCTTAGCGTCAGTGATGCCGATCGGCAGCCAGTAATTTTTTTTAGGTTCGCCGCAGGTTTTTATAGCGTCAGGTACCCCAATATATTATCTAATAAAGGTTTAACCCCCTTGATCGCCCCCCAGGTAACCCTTTCACCCCCTATCACCACTATCACTAAGCGATCGTTTTTCTAAACGCTGTCTTAGTGTCTGTGATGCAGATCGGTAGCTGGTAATTTTTTTTAGGTTCGCCGCACGTTTTTATAGCGTCAGGTACCCCAATATATTATCTAATAAAGGTTTAACCCCCTTGATCGCCCCCCAGGTAACCCTTTCACCCCCTATCACCACTGTCGCTAAGCAATTGTTTTTCTAAACGCTGTCTTAGTGTCGGTGATGCAGATCGTAGCCAGTATTTTTTTCTAGGTTCGCCGCATGTTTTTATAGCGTCAGGTACCCCAATATATTATCTAATAAAGGTTTTAACCCCCTGATTGCCCCTAGTTAACCCTTTCACCAGTGATCATCATATGAGTGTTACGGGTGACGCTGGTTAGTTAGTTTGCTTTTTATAGTGTCAGGGCACCCGCCGTGTATATAACCCAATAAAGTTTTAACCCCCTGATCGCCCGGCGGGTGATATCAATTAGGTTTTAGCATCAGAGAGGGTCTGCGTCACACCCCAGGCAGCGTCAGGTTAGTGCCAGTAACGCTAACACCCACGCGTGAAGCATACACCCCCCTTAGTGGTATAGTATCTGAACAGATCAATATCTGATCTGATCAGATCTATACTAGCGTCCCCAGCAGTTTAGGGTTCCCAAAAACGCAGTGTTAGCGGGATCAGCCCAGATACCTGCTGGCACCTGCGCTTTGCCCCTCCGTCCAGCCCAGGCCACCCAAGTGCAGTATCGATCGATCACTGTCACTTACAAAACAAAAACACACATAACTGCAGCGTTCGCAGAGACAGGCCTGATCCCTGCGACTCCAGTGCTGTAGGAGGTGATTTCACCACCACAGTTAAAAAAAAAAAGCAAATATGCCGAAGCATTGGGGCAGCAGGGGCGGAGGAGCGATTTTGCTCCTAATGCCGTGTACATACGGTCGAAATTCCGACGGAGGCTTGCCCGTGGAAAAGTCCGACCATGTGTGTGCGGCATAACTTTTTTGCGGGAGGATGCCCCCATGCTTCGGCATATATAAATGGTGCGTGTATGCCCATCATTGGAAGTGGGTGGATGAAGGGCGGTATTCTAATGGTGGGCATACCCACCGATCAATCTCTTTTTTCGTTCAGCCAACTGGCTGCATGAAATAAAAAGATTACAATACATGTCCAACAAGGACCAGCAACGTACTGGTATGTTGCTGGACTTTGAATGTTTATACCAGAATGATGCCTGCGGGTTTAGGTATCATCTTGGTATCATTCTTTTCAGCCTGCGGCCGGCTTTCATGTAAAAGCAATCCTAGCGGCTAATTAGCCTCTGGACTGCTTTTACAAGCAGTGGGAGGGAATGCCCCCCCCCGGATATAAAAAGCGCCATTGGGAAATTGGGAAAGCATTTTATCACACCGATCTTGGTGTGGTCAGATGCTTTGAGGGCAGAGGAAAAATCTAGGGTCTAGAAGACCCCAGTTTTTTCAAAAAAAGAGTACCTGTCACAACCTATTGCTATCATAGGGGATATTTACATTCCCTGAGATAACAATAAAAATGA